>JAIUCV010000593.1:0-504324 GCA_026724425.1 Erythrophleum ivorense
GACAAGATAAAGTACCCATCAGGATACTGTGGTATACTAAGGTACAATGAAAGGCCTTAAACCCACCAAGATTTGGAGCTATTTAGTAAAGAGTAAATTAAATAACATCACTGGTATGAAGTAAAGGATATAGTAATGCCTTATGCATGAGTAAGGTTTTAGGCCTAGCCATATTCATATAGGCCCAATGATGAGTGAATATAATACCATAATGACTTAACTCTAACTAATCTCCCTCTAGGCTTGATTCCATATAATTTCCAAGGAAAATGACCAAAACCATGGTATTCTACTACTTTAAGTCGGGGTTTAACTAGTCACATTTTGTCCTGTGGGTCCTATGAACCCATAATTCACATTCCTTACTCAAAAATCCTTTATAAAACTTGTACATAGCCTCAAACAACTCATAAATCATAGATATGAAGCAAAAAACCAAGAAAATGCAATTTCTCAAATGAGCCCAAAAATCAAATTTTTGGCTCTAATTTTAGAAAATCATAACTAACTTTAGAAAAATGGGAATCAAGTAAATCATAGCTTTCTTTGGAAAGCTTTAGATGTTAACTTCACATAAAAATAACTCCCAACCACAATCTCAGCGTTGGGACCATTTTTGACATCGAAAAAGAGACAGAGGTCCAACTGTCCCTGGTATTGGTGCAGCTTGTTATCATGAACTTCGAAAATTCGTAACTAATTCCACAAAAATCCAATCTGGACAAAATATACCAATTTGGAAATCTACAGATGTTAACTAGAGGTGAAAAAAATAAGTTCAGATCATTTTAGTAGCCCTTGGACCTCAAAAACTGATGGAACAGTAACAAAGGTCGAATGGCTTCCCTGATACCGACACAGAAATTCAGAAGTTCATTCTCCCTTTACAGACCTCCGATTGAGGTGTTCTAGTTGGTATAGGTCACTGTGGATATCTAGTTTATACCCATAAAATTTTATGACAATCGGACACCTTTTGGTCCATGAATGACACAGATTCATTTTCAGACCTAGTTGCACAGTACAATAACTAAAATCAGAAAATTCTCCAATTTCAACAATTCACCAAATATTCCCTAGACTTCCAAATATTACCCACTTTAGCTTCTCAAGAAGCTCTCAATAGACTCTAAAGGCATGCCAAATTCCATATCAAGAAGAGCTCATCTGGTCATACTTTGATGAAGCTCACAAATATGACGATTTTGGCACCCAAAATGGTTCAAAGTGGGTCCTAATTGGCCTCCCACATGTTCTAGTGTCTCTTGGGCAAGTTTGAAAGTATAAACATAGCATATATGAAATACTTAAGTGGTCCAAATCAATACACATTTCAAACTCACTATGCTACGGGCCAAAATACACTTTTACATGTAAGCCACAAAAGAGCCAAATTTCATATTTTCATTGCTTTGGCTTTCTACATAGTTCATACATCATTCACATACCTTTACACTTGTTCAAATATTTATATCTCAAAAATAATAGGTGTATATTCATTGGCACCTCTTTATAACAAAAGAACTAAAATAACTACACAACTCCTTAAGCATGCTCAATTAGGCTCCTTGGTGTGCACTTGGTTCTCCTTGAGCTCCACCTAACATGTTAAGATGGGAGAGGGAAGGGGGTGAGATTCAGGGAATCTCAATAGCTCATACTCATTCAAGGAAGCAATCAAGGCATATAAACAAGTCAAAGCATACAAACCATTCACAATTACACAACGCATGCTTTCCATGCCATGAATATCATATTATTGCCAAGAATAAGCTCTAGGGACTTTTGGTCTAGCCTCACCCGAGTTTTTGGGACTTTTGGATTAGCCTCACCCTTAGTTTAGGGACTTTTGGCTCCACCTCACCCGTCTCAAAGGACTTTCGACACCACCTCACCCGAGCAATTTTTCACAATTCATATTATAAGCATATTAGTACCAATGCATCAAGGCAACATCAAATGGCATGTCTCATCATACAAGCACATACACAAGCATACAGTGACTATTACACATCCAAGAATGCAATAAGAAAGAGTGGAGAGCTACCTTATTGGCTAACACAAGCCTTCCCTTTCAATTTCTCTTCTTCCTTCTTAGTCCCACAAACACAACTAGATGGAGTTGCTTCTCTTGAGCCTAGGCACAACAAAGAGCATGAAATTACTCTCTTGGAAGTCAAACAATTACTCACAAGGCTAAGGGTTTCTTCAGAGCAAACCCTAGCAAGTATAAGCAACTAGGGGTTTCTCTCTCTCTAGAGTTCCACTAACTCTCCTTCCTCTCTCAAGCTCTCAAGAAAGAAAACAAAGAAGAAGAAGTGAAGATACATGAGTTCTAGCCTTCTTCAAGAGTGGTTTTCCACTTTCCTTCTTCTGAACCAAGCCCAACTCAACAACCAAAACCATAGAAAGAGAGGGCAAAGAGAGAAGAATAACATGCTAAGAAGAAAAGCTATGGAAATCTCAAGCTTGCTTACCTTTTTGCTTGTTCCCTTTCCTTCTCTAGGTCTCTCTCTCTCTCTCTACAACTCTTTTCTCTCTTTTGGTCGAAGCTTAGGTCGGTTAAAGGAGAAAGAATGGATCTGGACATTTTAAAAAGTCAAATTCTCTTTTCTCACGCTTTTATGGACTAACCCTCACTATAGCGAAGAATAACCTTCGCTACGGCGAACATGTATCAGTCTCAAACCCCTGCTTTCGCTATGGTGCACTACGGCAAGCAACGCCCTGGTTTTTGTATGGGATGCCCGCACTTGCTATAGCTAGAAGCATTTTCCCTACAGCGAAAAGGCACTCTCGCTATAGCTAGGCTCTTTCTCGCTATAGCTAGCTCATTTCTCGCTATAGCTAGCAGACTTAGAAAATTTTCAGGACTTCAAAAATTTTTCAGCTCTTTTTTTTTTCTTTTCTTTTCTTTTTTCTGGTTGTTACAAGTGAGAAGAGAATTTAGATGACATGCTTTAGCACCTATCAAGGCATTAACATATGCATAAACTATGAATTGTACTAAGGCACTATGAATAATAAAAGGGCTCGTATACACCAAGACTTGGGTGATATATAGAGTTGGTAGACAAAACTATGCATGATGCATAATAATGCCATTTAATGATTATGCTGAGCATAAATATAGGCTAACTAGTACAAACTTAGCTATAAGATAATTAGCCTAATGTAAATTGAGAATAGAAATCAAATTAGAATATAGTTTAAGTATAAATGTATAAATGTAATTGAGATTTAAATAGCTAATGACTTATATGTATAACCTCGTATCAATATTGAGTCATGACCCTTATATGCTAAAGACAAAAAGAGAGAGAAAAGAAAAATATATTTTTGCACATGTAATAGATGGACCATTGCTAGTTTTCAAAATAGTGAATGTTTTTGTTGAAAATGTAAATTCTCACTATACTTAGTAATGTGTTTACATAGGTACTTCAGCATGAATGGCACTATGTACGATGGTAGGTCTAAGTGATTGAGGATTGGCAAAAGCCAAATCTGTCTTACCCAGTGCTTTTTAAACCTTTAGACATCAAAAGAAAGGTTGATAACTATGATAATGAGGAGCTAGAGGTTCAGATAAGATGAAAGGAAAGAGCAGAAAGAGTAGAAACAGAGTCAAAGTAGCTAATGAAATAAACTGACATATTAATGGCAAAATTGTAAATTTAAAGTAAAATTTTAGAGATTCAAGGAAAAGAGCTTTAAATGCCAAAATTGAGCTTACTAGGATTTTCAAAGGTTTTAAAAACCATAAGAACTATCAAAATGGTTAAATCCCTAATGGTGTACAATTTAGGGCTTTAATTGACCATAGCTTTGACTGAACTTTTTTTAGGCTATTTTAAATCCTAGAAATTTCAAAGCAAATATTTTTAATAAAGTAGAAATTCTAAGTTTTAGTATGAAAAAAATAGTTTTGGAAAAGGATACAAAATAAGCCTAAAAGGAGTAAATTACGTGAAAAGATGTAATCGTTATTTTCAAAATATAAAAATCTTCCTTCACTATTATTAAAGCACACCTACCACTTCTTCTCTTCATAATTAACATTCTAAGCTCTAAAATGGACCAGCCATGGCATGGAAAAAGAGGGAGGAGATAGAAAGGAAAAAAAAAGGACAAATAAGGTAAAGAAAAGGGCCAAATTTCATGGTATGTTATTTAGCAATTTTCTCTTCTCTTCAAACCCTTTCTAATAGTGGTTTTAGCTTCTTGAAAAGATGAGTTTGGTGGTTGAACACTTGAGGAGAAGAGAAGATTTGAAGCAACTAATTATGGCACAAGAATCTCCATTTAACAAGCTTCCAAACAAGGTAAGATATAAACCAAGATGTTGCCATTTCAATTGTCTTCTTTTCCTCTATATTTTGGCCTAGATAGAGAAAGAGGGAAGCAAGCTCTTGTTTGATGAGAAATGGATAGAAATAAGAGTTTTAAAGGGAGTAGAGTAAGAATATGCAAAGAAACTGACAAAGGAAGCTAAAGGGAGCAAGATATGCAACTTAGGGTTCCAATTGACCTCTGAAAGATATAAATCCTTAGGAAGATAATTTGAATCTTTTAAAACCATGTTTGAACTAGAAAAGAGTCGTCGATATTTACATCTATCAAATTCTCTAAGAGAATGACAAAAACTCCCTTAGGCTCCACCATGTGCATAGTCTTGACCTAGTGATGGATGGAGTATCTATGGAGTGCTTTCATGAGTTCTAAGGTTTTCAGAAGTTTAAATATAAGCAATGAATACTAATAAAACCATTGGAATGAATTTAGGAGACCTATTTTGAAAGGGAAAATATTAAGGTTCAAAAGGGTCTAAAGAAGCAACTTAAATCTTGGCTTGTTTAAGTTCAGATATGATGGCTCTAATGAGTTCCATGAGAGTTATATGGCTTATATCAAGTGATATTTTAAAGTTTAGAAAGTGAATTATAAAAGTTTCCATTTAAAGCATCTTAAAGTAGTTCAATTTTCCCTTTAAGTTCTAATAGCCTTATGTGATAGTAAAATGTGTTAAAATAAGTCCTAATGAGTTGATTTGCATTGAACTAATGTGTTTAGGCCAAGTTAAGGCAACTCCATCATTGTGTGGGTGCCAACCCAAGAAGAACCAAAAGAAAAGTATAGAAGTAAAGGGGGTTAATGGTGCATCAAGGGTCCTAGTCCCCAAAGGTAGCTATTTCTCCTTATCTTGCATGCATTTGATGTATGAATGAGTTGAAATACTTGTACACTTGGTTGTTTGGTGATTTTATAAGCTATGATTTAAATTGGCTTTTTTCTTAAGTTTTATGCATATATGGTGGTATGTTTAGCTCCTACCTCCCAAGGAATTGAGTGCATTAGCTCTTCCTTAGTCAAGAGTTGAACTTAATTGAGTTTAACTAGTATGTTTTTATGCCATGGCTAGATAAGAGATAAAGTTTCATGCCAGTTCTCATGTTTGAGTTACTTGAGGCATATAACCTTCATGCATGTATTTCTTTATTTACATTCATTGTGTGCATTAATATGGATTAAGATTTGCTATTGAGATTCTTCCAAGAATCTTACCTTTTTTCACTTCCACTAACCTTTACAAGTGCCAAATAGCAAGGAAAAAGATTCAAGAAAGACTAAATCTTAAGGAAGTTATATAGGAAGTTTGATATGTACATATATATATATGTATGTATTTGTTGTGTATTTAAAACAAACTAGTAGTGATTATGAGATATATGATGATGATGATGTATAATGATATCTCATGTACAAGCTTGAGACTATATATATACATATGTTACTTAGATGCCAAAGCGTGTAATTAGACATTTTTTGTTGCTTGAATGACATATGATAGTTTGATGTATATTATGGAATTGAGGAGTAGTCAACTTGATGTATTTATGATGGAATGAATGTCATTTTATGAATAAGGTTGTGTTCATGAATATATAGCTATTTGGTGTCTTGACAAGAGAATAGAACATGATTTGCCCTTTTGTAGCTTAGTGGCTCCATATGGCTATTTGGGTGTTGAGATGGTGAATTTTTGTAGTGAGCTATATTTCATAAAATGGTTCTTTTGAAAATCAAGTATGAATGAATTAAAAGTTGCTCAAGGGAATAGATTGTATATTAAGGCTCAAATGGACCACTTTGGAACTAACTTTTGGTCCAAATGAGTCATAAATTGCATCTCTACCCTTGATAGTCCAAATGACTAAGTTTGTGGCTAAAATTTAGTGGACTCCTAGAGAACTTATAGAGCTTTTTACCAAGCTAAAGATGGTATTTTTCTGAGCTCTACATAATATTTTGCAAATTTTTGAATCTAGTCCAATATTATAGAATTATGTAGTTACTGTTCATGCCATCATGGGCTCAGTTTTCGTGTACTTTCAATGGTCAAATGGATTCATTTTTACTTGAAATTTTGATAGCATAAATTTCAAATTATAAACTTTCTATAGACATCTAATTTGTATAAAACAGAGTTGTATATCCAAAGTTATAAATTTTTGAAATTTGAATCTTATTATGACCAAAAGGGTCAAAATGAGCTATATGACTTTTTTATGCAATTAGAGTGATATTCAAGTGGACTAAAAAAAATATGTGTATCAAGTTCATGGATTAAAATGGAAATAAATTTAAATTTTGACCCTGATAGGCTCATTTACCATACATAAAGGTTAAAAACTATTGTCAAAAGTTTTATAACGGTTCACCTTAGAAGGGAATTAATATGAGTTAGATATATAAAGCATGTGATAACATCAAAGGTGATGTTAAGTTAACCTTAGCAAGTTAAGGAAGGAAATGGCAATAACAAGGTGTCAATATAGACTCAATTGTCCAATCTATGAATAAATGTACTTTTATGTATACTATGACAATAACATTGGTAACTATAATAACCAATTTTTTAGAAACTAAATTGAAATTGAAAAAATGACATGGATCACCCCAAAACAAGTAAATTGAGGCTAATTGAGAATAGCATGTTAATTAGGACATATAAATATATGGTTAAGAGTCTAAAGATGGCTGAAATCGAAGCCAAAAGGGCTGAATGGAATGAAACAAAGGCCAATGGCAAAATTGTAATTTCGAGCAACTTTTTAAAAACTCAAAGGGGGGAACTTTAAATGATAAAATTAAGCTCAATAGGGTTTTCAGAGACCTAAAAAACTATAGGAACCATTAGCATGGTTAAAACCCGTCTGGTTTATAATCTATACCGTCAGTTGACCGAAACTTTGACTAAATCTTTTAGGGTTGTTCTAAATCTAATTAATTTAAAACCAAAAGCATTTAATAAACTAGAAGGCCTAAATTTTATGATAGATAAGATAGTTCTAAAAAAGGAGTTGAAATGAGTTCAAATTGTGAAATTAAAGAATAATTTGGTGTATTTAACTCCTTGTTAAAAGCTCTTTCTTCTATGAGTTCAAACCCAAAACTTCATCTTTTAAAATGCCAAAACCATAGAAAAAGAGAGGGGAAAGAATGGAAAATAGGTAAAAAGAATATCATAGGCAAATTTCTTAAGCTTTGTTACCTTAGGTGGCTTCAATCTTCCTTGGCTTTGGGTGCTTCTTAGGATGCCTCAGGGTCTAGTTTGGGAGTGCTGGAGTTCGACCAAAATGAGGAAAAGAGGGATGAAGTGGCCCTTTTATAAAAAGCTAAGGTTTCTCAAAGCCAGACTAACATAGGAGGGAGGTGAAAGGAATTGGTTTTTGATGAAACCATGTTAGGAATTAAGGTTTTGGCATGTGAAGATTAAGATTTTGTCATTAGAACAAATTAAGAAACCATGGAATGCATAAATGGAAACCTAGGGTTTTGATTGCACTTTAGGAAGTATGAGGTTTTAGAATGATATTTTAAGTCATGTAAGAGTCTAATTGAGCTATGAAGAGGCTAAGGGACTCATATGAATGCCAATTTCTCAAAGGATGAAATAAACAATTCCATGGAAGCCATATATATACATGTCTCAGCCAAGACTAAGTGGAAATACCTAAGGAAAGTTTTCTTTGATTCTAAGGGTAGAAATGGTTTAGATATAAATTATAAACACTAAAAGAACAATTTGTTTGAATTTAGAAGCCTTATTTTGAAAGATGAAAGTTTAGAGTTTCATTTTGTATAAAGAAGCAACTATGTGCTAAACTCTTTGATTTGAGTTTATGATGACTCTAATGAGTTTAAATGGAATCATATGACTTATATTGAGTGAGAAATTGAAGCCAATGTAATAAATTATATGAGTTTCTTCATTACGCCACTAAATGGAGCCTTATGAAAGCCTAAAGCTAGAATTAATTTATGGAAGGCTTATGTGAGTTTAAAGATGGTTCCATTGATGCATTTGTGTCTTGTTTGATATGTCTAAGCTAAACAAGTGAAGCTTCTTCCAAGTGTGTGTGTGTGCCCGAGAAAAGGAACTAGGAATCCAAGGAGGAATTGTGCTTCTTGAGTGAAGGTAGCTTTTCATCCATTCTTTTATGTTTATATTAGTTGTTTGATTGTCATTGATTGCTTGTATATGTGTATGGACTATGAATTATGTCTATAGCTATTGGTTTGATGATTTGATGCAATTATGTAATTTGGAATGAATTTGAAATGTAAAATGACATTTAATAGGTGAGGTTATGCCAAAAGTCTTTAATATGGGCGAGATAAGGCTAAAAATCTTAAGAGTGAGTGAGGTTAAGTTAAAAGTCCCTAAAAGTGGGTGAGGCTAATCTAAAAGTCTCAAATAATTGGATGAGATTAGATCAAAAGTCCCTAGAGTTTGTTTTTACCTTAGAGTTCGAGATTAGAGACCATGTCTTTGTGAGAGTGTCTTCAGTCACAGGGATAAGTAGGTCCATTAAAAGTAGAAACTCAATCTAAAGTACATAGGTCCTGTAACACTCTGGGAATAATTAATAGTAATTATTTAGGGGGTTATGAAATTATTAAGAGGGCTTAAGGAAAATGACAAATTTGAGTATTTTAACATAGTAATTATTACTTAGACCATTTTAAAGAAGTATAATAATATTTATGGATTTAAATGTGACTTGGGTCCATGATTAAATTATGTGTGTCAAGAAAATTATTAGAGGCCCAATCTCATCTAATTATGACCCAACTCTATTCTTAGGGAAGCCCAACCCATTTTGAATCTAACTAACCCATATATCATGGCCCAACATGTTAAGCATCAACCCACTTGGAATAATGGACCCTTGAAGCTAGGTTTAACCCTTATTTAACCCATACAACTCTAGAATCAATGGCCCAACCCAACTAAAATCTGAACCCACAAGTAATTAGGCCTTTAAGTCAGTATATTCCACTTTTAACTCTAAATTTTTTACAGCCCATTCATTAAACCATAGCCCAACCATTAGAAATGATCCCAATTAGACCTTAGGCTGATGGGTCAGCCCATTTCTCATTAAAAACCCTAAAGGTTCAGCAGCCACACCCATTTAGAAAAGCAAAACACTTGGTTTTGCAGAAGTGAGAAACTTATTTTCGCACCTTGAGGAGAGGTTAGGGTTTTCATCACTATTTTGGCTCTATTTTTCCCACTTACAGGAAGATTCAGCTAAGGTAACCTTCATATAACTTAATCCTCTCTTCTTCCTCTTCGATTTGGCCCGATTGGTTTTTTATTTGGAGCATTTTTATCTTCCACCCAAAATTAAAACTTATTGTTTGGTGCTTCCATTATGGATTTTCGGAGCTTAAGGTTATAGGTGTAGTCAAGTTTGTATCTTCTTCCCATTTTGATTTATTTTCTATTAGTTTGAGACCCTTATAGTTGACTTATGATATGGGCTTTGGTTTCATGTGAAATTACCTAAAAAATGGAGTGAACTATGGTGGTTTCTGGTGTGGGAAAGTTGGAACCCGAAATTAAAATCTATTGGTAGTTAGGTGAGTAACCTCTAGGTAGTCATTAGCAATTCAACTCTTTAGGTATCTGATTTGTTGCTAGAAATGATGATAACTATACTTGTTATAGGCTTGATGCGCATTTGGATTTTTATGGTAGCTAGAATAAGAGTAATTGGCTTCATTGAGGTAATTTGGGGTTACTTTCCTAATTCCATATATATGCCCATGTTAATCTGATGTTTACTACACATGCTTGATTTTGAAATGCTAAATGATTAGCTAACTACTTGAATTGTTATTGTGATTGGACCTTGTAAATCCATGGTGGAGCTGTGGTGCGGCTGCCACCAGTGCATGTGCTTCGATTAGGCACCAGGTTGTGATCAAACCCTAGATGCACTAAGCCCTAGTTGTGCTCATTATGGAGTAGGTGCTGTGGACAGACCTCTCAGTGTTATTAGCCATTAACATGTTGCGTATGATTACTGATATAAGACAGTAGTTACTGGTAGCTCAACTAGTTCATTTGTAAATTGAATTGATGGTTTTGGTATTGATGATATGAAATTGCATTATATTGATTAATCTATACATATATATGGAATTTGCCTCTTGTTACTGAGATTGTATATCTTAACTCGGTGTGGGCTAACATTTTCAGGGACCGAACCTCTTAGTGGTAAGGAAAAAATTAATGGAAGCTTATTATATGGTTTAGTAGTAGGTAGGTTTGGAAACCTTGTCAGGTTGCATTTGTATAACTAGACTACTAGCTTTATGTAACTGTCGTATTGCATCATGAATTGCCAAGCATAGGGGACTATATTCATTAGATACATCATATGTCAACTTAAACTAATGATGTATGAAATTTCTAATGGGACTTATGTTTGAATGGAAATGTGAGTAGTATATGAACTCTTTGCTATCATTGATCTATGAACTCACTGGTTCATAGTGGTTAGAGGGTTAAAGATCCACATTTGAGTTTTGAATGGGTAATGATAGATGTGTTAGGTAGATTAAGTAAAAGAAAGATACTAAATCTTCACAGACTAAGTTAAAGTGGTCTAGAGTATTGCCAGAGGGGGGAATTGGAGAACATAAGATGAAATCTTGGGAGTTATAGGAACAAAAGGAATTGGCCTCGGTCAAAAGCGACGAAGTTTCCCAGGAAAGGTAACAAAGAGAATTGGTTGCGGCCAACATTTAATTAGCCTTGGCTAAATGGTAACAGAGGGTAATTGGTCGCGGCCAATATTTAATTGGCCTCAACCAAATGGTAACAGAGGGTAATTGGCTGTGGCCAACATTTAATTGGCCTCAGCCAAATGTGGTGAAGCTGCCAGGGAAGAAAATAGAGCAATTGGCTGCGGCAAACAGTGAGGTTATTTGGGGGTGTTCCAGAGGGTATTTGGCCGCGGTGAAATGTGCAAAATTTGTGAAGGTGTAAGGAGTTGAACTTGAGAGTAATTGGCCGCGGTGCGAGGAATTTAGCCGCGGCGAAGGTGCTCAATTTCTCATATTCACCTAGAAACCTTAGTTTCTTTTATGGTAATACTAAGGAATGATTTAGAAACACTTGTAGGAGGTTTTTATGAGTTGGAATTGATGGATGGAAGAATCAAAGGCTCCTTATTGATGATTAAATTTACTTGCACATTTGAATAATTGTGGTTGTCTAATTAATTACCCTAATAACATCAAGGTTCAAATTTTCTTGCATTTTTTGAATATAATTAGTTATAATGACTTTCAACCTTGATTTATGATTATTAATTACGTCTTTAACCTTAATTACTATAATTTGAAGTTAGGGTCGTTCCGAGTCCATTCCAAATTCTTGATAAAGTTAGACCTGTGGCCTATAGACTTGCTCTGCCTCTAAACCTGAGCCAAAATACATGGTGTATTCCATGTATCCTAGCTTAAAAAGTACCAGTCCGACCTCTCACATATCATAGAATATGAGAATGTGCAATTGCAGGATAATCTATCTTATGTAATATCACCAGATCAAATCATGGATGTTAGACTCAAGCAGTTATGAAATAAAACGATACCGTTGGTAAAAGTGGTTTGGAAAGGGCTATCTCATAAGGAAGCCACCTGGGAGCTAGAGGAAGAGATAAAGAAGAAGTATCCAAAACTATTCCCATGAGGTATGTATCTAAATTTTGAGGATGAAATTTTATTTAAGGGGGGTAGAAATATAACACTCGATTTTGGTAAAAACAATGGAAACGGGCCAGATATAAAAGAAAGTCCTCTAAAATAAATTAGTTAAGGCAAATAAAATTAGGATAAAATTCTAAATATTAGAAAACAAGGATCTAATACTTAAGATGCCCAGAAACCGGAGCCAGAATGGCAAAAGAAAATCCTACCGAAATGTAGTGGTATTTTTATAATTTTATACAACTTTTAGAAAACTCAAAGAAGGGATCTTTAAATGGAAAGATTGAGTTTCATGGGGTTCTCAGAAGCCCTAAAAGCTATAGGAACTTCCTAGAACAATTAAAACCCCTCCGATTTATTTTTTAGAATGTTAGTGAACTCGAACATTGCCCCTTTTGTTTGAGAAGCTTTTAGACGCAATTTGAGTGATTCCAAAGGCTATTTATAGGTTAAAGAACTTAAATTTTATGATGAAAAAGATGATTTTTGAAAAGGAGTTGAAATGAGTCTAAAATGAAAAAGCCAAGAATGAGAGACAAAATTGGTATTTTCAAAAGCTTCTTAAGGAACCCTTCCTATATATAAGTGGTGCCCTACTATTCTCATCATTTTAGCTAACCTAATTTCTATACAAAATAGAGGAGAACTCAGCAAGAAAGGGCATACAAGAGGAGGGCAAAAAGGGGAAGAAAAAGGCTAGGAAAAAAGTAAGAAATCCTTGGTTTTTCAAGCTTTTTCCTTTAGCAAGCTTGTTCTCCATCTTCTCTTCTTTCTTTTTGTAGTTTTGATGTAGGAGTTGGATCTATTTTGAGCCATGTTCAGAGGGGAGAAGTTCAAAATTCTAAGGAAGAGTGAAAACAAAGGAGAAGGCTCTTGAAAAGGCTAAAGAATCAAGGTATTTCCATGGCTTCCCTTGTTTCTTGTTCTTCCATAGCTAGTTTCACAGATAAGAGGGAGAAAAATCTGACCTAATCCAAGCATGAAACCTAGGTTTTTAAGGGTAAGAAATAAGAATATGTAAAGAAATTCTAAAAAAGAGCATTGAAAAACAAGTTTCTAAAAACCTAGGGTTTTCTTTGCACCATAGCATGTATAAAGCTTTCTAATGGTATTTCTAATTGTCTAAGAGTATATATGGGTTCTTGAGATTCCTAGAAAGCCTCACATGTAACATCCAGTTCCCTGAAAAGAAGAAAAAATGTGAGAAATGTAAAGCATAGTTTCTTCGTAAACGAACGAAATTCATTGGATACAAAAGGAAGTCCCTAAAAAAATTTGGGAAGCATTTTAGACTCTTAAAAATGAGAATCCTAGGCTCAAACAGAAAGAAAAATGGAGCTAGAATGAAGAAATAATTTCTTACGGAAAACTTACGAAACGTAATGGCATTTTCATAATTTTGAGCAAATTTTAGAATTCACACAGGAGGGCTTTTTAAATGAAAATTTTGAATTCTTCAGAGTTCTCAGAGACCCTGAAAACCATAGAAAACCCCGGGACAGTTAAAACCCCTCTGGTGGATGTTTTCTAATGTCGATGTATCCAAACTTTGACGGATTAGTTTGAGAAGGTTTTAGCTCTGATTTGAGTGATTCCAAAGACATTTTACTAAATTAGAAACTTAAATTTCATAATGAAAAAAATAGTTCTAAAAAAGGAGTTAAAACGAAGGAGAAACAAAAATGCTAAGAACGAAGGGCAAAATAGAAATTTTTTAAAAGTGTAATTTCCTCCCACCTATATATATGATGCGCCCTTCTTCTCCCTTCATTTTGCACAACCAAGTTCTGCCCCAAAACTAGAGGAAAACCCTAAGGAGAGTGGCGCACAAGAGGAAGGCAAAGAGGAGGAGAAATCAAAGGTTTAAGGTATGGAAATTTAGTAATTTTTCATGCTATTTCTCTTTCAAACCTCTTCTCCTTTATTCTCCTTTATTTTTCTATGATTATAATGAAGTATATGGATCTATTTTAAATGATAAATTAAGGGAAACTTTTGGATTTGAAGAAAGGAGCTTAAAGAACACAAGATTCAAGTGAGAAATAGCAAGAAAACAAGGTAAATCTTGCATCCCATAGTAGCTACTCCTCCCCCCTTCTTCTCCATATTTCACCCCATGTATGTAGATGTTAGAGGACTGGAATTTTGAGGGAAACCAAGGGTGAATTCCATGAATTTAAGGGAGGAGAGTAAGAATATGCAAAGAAATTCAAGAAAAGGCCATGGAATTTCAAGGTGCAAAACCTAGGGTTTCAAGTGCACCTTGCAAAATCTGATTTTGTATGATGATTCCTAGGTCTAAATAAGAGTTTAAATGAGCTACCAAGATCCCTAAGAGGCTTCCCATATGCATCCTCCCTTGAGAAAACAAGGCAAACTCCAAAAAGCCTCATTTCTTCCACAGCCTTGGCCTAAAGGGGTTTGTATAGCTAGGGAGAGTTTTAAATTTTTCTAAACCCATTTTTGAGTCATATATGATGAATGAATATGAGGGAAAGCCTTGGGAGAAATTTAGAAACCATAGAAAGTGAGTTAGTGTTTTATGTTCTATAATGAGACCTAAAGAAGCAACATGTAGTTAGACTCTTAGTTTTGATTGTGTGATGACTCCAAAAGGTTTAAAAGGAGTTAAGAATCATATTTGAAAGGAAAGAATGGAGCCTAGAATTTAATTGAAGGATGTTGCTTTATTAAGTGCAATTATGGAACCATAATGAGGTTATAAGCTAACCTAATGTTTAAGCAAATTGAACGGCTTTAGAATTGAGTTCATGAATCTAATTGGCTTCCATAAATTGTGTTTAGGCCAAGAGAAAACTTTCTCACACTTTTGTGTGTGTGTGGCCGAAAAGGGAAGCTTAGATTTAAAGGAAAAAGTGTGTAATTATGTACAAGGTAACTCTCTCCACCTTTTCTCATGCATGGATATGTGCTTAGCTTGTCTTGGATATGTATGTGTATTTTTAAGCCATGAAAAGTGTTCTAGCATGACTTTAATTCAATGGTGCCATGATGTTACAATATGCTCTTGTATGATGTTTTTGATATGCTTGGATTTGCTTGAGTGTGGTGAGGCTAAGAACGCTTAACCATGGTGAGGATGAGCCAAGAACCCTTGAAATTGGTTGAGACAAAGCAAAGAGTCTTCCAAAAGCAAGATGGGCTCACAAGAGTATGGTTGAATCCAAGAATCTCTTAAAGAATGGGTGAGGAAAGTCCAATATCTACAAGAAATTAAGTGAAGCCGATCTACTTGCTTGACAAGCCTTTGTATACTATGTATGACTTTCTCAAATGATAAAAATATCTTTTGAATGTTTGCACATATCAACATGATCATACATGCATTTATGAGACTTGTTTGCATCCATTATATATAATTGAATGGGAGATGAGCTATTGGGATGCTTTGAATCTTATCCCCTTCTCTCCAATGTTCTAACATGCTAGGTGGACCAAGAGAGCAAGGTAATGGAAGCCTACCACCTTAAGGATGAGAGGATGACACTAAAATGCTTGAATTTTTTTACTTTAAAGCCATGCAAAAGACAATTGATGTAATCAATAGTTGTATATGTACTATGATATTATGAACATATGTAATTATGATAATATGTTATGTATAAATGAGAGTATATGTTATGTAACCATTAGAGTGTGATTTGAGTGTATGATGGTAAACTAGTTTCATGAATGGCATTATGGAATTATGCATATGTGTGGGTAAGATAGCAAAAATGAGATGCATAAGGGTTAGGACCATTTGGAGAGCTCATAAAAGTCCTAATTATGCTTTTAGACTTACCCAAGAGGTGCCAAACCCCAAGGAAAGCTATTTGGACATTTTGGTATCCTATATGGAGTCAAAATTGACCATAATAAAACCCTACATCACTTTTTATCCAAATGACCTCTTCTTGATCTGAGATTTGACATGCAATTAGATCTTGTTGACAGCTTTTTGAGAAGCTAAAGAAAATAATTTTTGGAGGTCTACAAAATATTTGATAAATTTTTAAAATTGGTAAATTTTCTGGTTTTGGTCTGATGCACTATTCACTTGGTCCGAAAATGAAATCTGTCACATAAGGCTCAAATGATGTCCAATTGCCACAAAATTTTATGTAGAGAAACTAGATATTCCCAGTAACTTGTTCCAACTAGAAGCACCCTATTTGGATGTCTAGAGAGGGAGATATGAATTCTTAAAGAATCTATCCAGTATCAATAACTTCACCCAACCTCAGTTACTGTTTGATTGAATTTCAAGGTCTAGGCATGCCTGAATCGGTTTGGAGTTATTTTTTTCTCTAATTAATATCCACAGATTTTCAATTGGTATCATTTGCATAGAATGAATTTTTGTGGAATTACTTGGACATTTTTTAAGTTTGCTGCAGAAATCTGTGACAATACTAGTGGGTAGTTTGACCTCTGGACCATTTCGAATGTTAAACATCCTCTGTGATAGATTTTATAGTTTGAACATATTTTTAGTGTGAAGTAGACATCTGTAGTTTTTTAGAATGGCTAAGAATGCATGATTTTGATTTTTTCTAAATTTAGTTATGATTTTTCAAAGTTGTGACAAAAATGAGCCAAATTTTGTTTGAAAATGTGTATGTATATTTTAAGCCTCTCTTCAAGTTCCATGAGTTGGAGGCCATTTTTATGATGCAAATGAGTTGTATCCATGTAATTAAATATGAGAATGTGTTATATGAACTCATACGGTCCACGTGACACTGAATGGAATTTTCATATACGACACAACGCAAAAAAAATGCATTATTTTAATTCCTTTTTCTTGCTCTTTCATAGAATCTATGAATGTAAAGCATGGGAATGTCATAAAATGAGCTTGAAATATATGGTGTTATATCACACAAGCCATTTCCTTCAAGAGAACAAAGCTAATTCCATGGGTCTATAAATGGATACATGTCTCAGCCTAGACAAGAAGAAGCACCTAGGGAGAGTTTTACATTTTTCTAAGGGTAGAAAGGGACTAAATATGATAAAAGAACATTGAAGGAAGGTTTGGAAAAAATTTAGAAGCCTTGGTTTGGGTGATGGAAGTGTAGGCACCATAATAGGACTTAAGAAAGTAACTTGTATCTAGGCTCTTTGGAGTGAGTTTGTGATAACTCTAAGAGGCTTAAATGGAGTCAAGAGACCTAGAAAGAAGGAGAAAAGAGAGCCAAGACCTTGAATTCTAGCACTTGTTTCATTAGGTCTCATATGAAACCATTATATAACCATAGAACAAAGTGAGTTTCCATAGAGAGTGTGTAATACTAGAGCTTGCTTCCATGATGTAATTGTGCCCTATTTAATGTGTTTAGGCCAAGGGAATCAAGCTCTATCCCATTGCAAGTGTGTGGTCAAAAAGGGGGAGGAATATCCAAGGAAAAAGTATTAAGTTCTTGCTTTAAGGTAGCTCTTTAACTTTTCTTTCATGCATGACTTGGATGTTTTCTTGTCTTTGAGTGCTTATGTGTATGTTTGAGTTATGAGAAATGTTTTTAGCCTATGCTTACATGTTATAGTACCATTATGTTTCTTGAAATGTGTTTAAGATTGTATTAGGGCTTGCATGGGTTTGGTTGTGCCAAAAGTCTCTTAGCAAGGATAAGAATGAGCCAAAAGTCTATAGAAATAGGTGAGATAAAGCCAAAAATATCAAGAAGAGTGAGGTTTAGTCAAAAGTCCCTTGAAAGTGGGTAAGACAAATCCAAAAGCCCCAAAAAAGATAGGAGAGGGTAGACTAATGCCCTTGAAAGCTTTTGCTTGTTATGTATGAGTTTATGTGACAAAGAAAATGCCTTATACATGTTCACTAGTTGCTTGAATATCATGCATGCATCCTTTGGCTTGTTTATACATCCATTATATATGTTTGAAAGAGTTAAGAGCTATTCGAATTCTTTGAATTTTACTCTTTTTTCACACATATCTAACCATATCTAGGTGAGCCAAGTAGACAAGAAAATGGAAGCCAACAAGCATGAGAAGCAATATTGTGACTATAAGATAGAGAAATGGGCTTGTTTAATTATGTTTTGATGTTAAACTATGTAACAATGAGATGTATATATGATGTAAACCCTTGAACATGTTCTAATGTATGTATAAATAACGTATGTATCAATGTGGAAGCTAGATGAATGGGAATGTGAGATTTTGCCACTTTTTTGCCATTATGTGATATGATGTTCTTGTGTATATATGCAAGTGGCAAGGTGAGATTAAGCTCTATGAGGATTTAGATCATTTGACATACTTTTATATATGGAATTTATGCTTTTAGACTTACCCAAGTAGTTGTAAAAATTTAAGAAGGGCTTTTGGTGTCTTAAAGTCTCATTTTTTGCTTCAAATTTGACCATTTGGTGAGCTACACCAAAGTATGACCAAATGAATGAATTTTCTCATGAAATTTGGCTAGCAAATAGGTCTTATCTAGAGCTTTCCTCAGAGTAAAAGAGCATTTAATTTGGAGGTCTAGAGAATTTATTATAATTTTTTAAAGTTGGTCAAATTATGTAGAAATGGTATGGTGACTATTCATTTGATCAGTTTGCTTCTTTGTGTCACACGTAAGCCAAATGAAGTCCAATACTCATGACACTTTATAGGCATAAATTAGACACTATAAGCTTTTCATAACCACTGAGATCACCTCATTTAAAGTTTTGTATAGAGATATATGAATTTTTGAAGTTGCATGATAGTACTAGTGACATAGCTTGACCTGTGTTACTGTTCCATTGATTTTCGGTGACTTAAGGCTACTGCATTGGTTTGGAATTATTTTCAGTGAAAAGTAGATATCCACAGCTTTCCAGAATTGTATGATTTGCTTGATTTTAATTTTTTTAGAATTAGTTATGAATTTCTAAAATTTGTATCAGAAAATTGAAATCTGAATTGAGAGCAAATCATGGAATTTGTGAGATGTAGCCTTGAACCTGAAGTGAATGAGATCAAATGTGATGTGTATGACTTGTATGGATGTGTTATAACTAGAAATTGATATGGAAGAGTGTATGTGGTCCATGGGACATAAAATGAGAGAATGAGACCTTATGTAACACAATAAAATCCCATTAAATATCTCTTATTTTCTCATATTAAGGTATGACTTCTTCTCCTTATGTCCCAATACACATAAGATGCATGGAAATGAACAATGAGAACATAGTATATTGGCAAAGGACTTAAGGTATTACAACGTACACATCCCAAAATTATATGATCTCACTTTGTGAAAGATTCTAGGCATATCAAGGATTTTATTTTGAATCTTCTCTTTATGTCTTTGAGTTTTCTTGATATCTTTGTTTATTTTTTTTGTCTCTAGCTCCCATAAAACCTCTTAACTTTCAATTGATTTTTTTTTTTGGGTAGATTCTTGAACCCTTTCAATCATAGAAAAGTATAAAATAGTGATGATGATTCTATTATCATTAAAAAATTTTAGAGTAATTTTTTTTGTTTTAGTGCAAATTGATAGATACATTTTATTTCATAGACATCATAATTTATTTTGTCATAACAAATATTATTTGAATTAATTATACTAACACGTTTTCTATATTTTAAGTTAGGATAAGAGAAAGGATTTTTAAAATTTTTTTTGTAATTTTGAGAGAGTATGTGATAAAAAAGAATCAGATTGTATATAATCTCTATTATTTATTTATTTATTTTTTCTGAAATTAACAAAATAAAAAAAATGAAAAGATCCGCACACCAAGATTTAATGAAAAAAAGTCAAAAAGATAGGAGAGCCAAAGGGTGAACCGCGTCGGCTCCGACCCACGTGCGCACGTTCCAAAAACAATTCAACACAGTGAAAAATAAAAGCAAAGGAAAATTTAAAACCAAGCTGTTATCCACGTCTTCTCGTTTTGAGGTCAATGAGCCCAGCCTCAAAATCCCCATAATCATTAAACAAGTGCTCTATGGCTTCCTTCCATATTCGATTGTCCTCCTAGTCACACACCTGCTTCTTTCCCTCTCTCTCTCTCTCTCTCTCTCTGCAAAGAAAACTCACTCTTGGATGGGCTTTTCGATTCCACTTCAGAATTCAATTCCTCAGTATCCCAAGCTTTCCAGACTGCGATTGTGGTAGAATCCAAGTTTTCAATAGTCAAATTCATATTGTAACTGCTAGATATACTTTTGGGTGCTCTAACTTAGGCAGGATTTGTGAAATCGAGGCCTCCAATCGCGGGTTGGGTTTGAATTGGATTCATGTTTAACTACGTTAGTGCTTATGCCCGTATTGCGATTGGGCCTCTCAGACTTACTCTACTACTACTAGATGATTTTACAATCTGCTTCTGCGGCCTTTGACTTCTCGCAGATATTCCCTTACGTTTGCCCATGTAATAACTTGGGTGCGATTAATGGTTCAAGGAACCAGAGTTTTCTTTCATTTCCTATGTCTAGAAGAAGAAGGAAAGGATTGATTGCCAATTCAGGGTATCGAAAATTTCGAAGGAAATGGGGATTTCGCTCGTGTGCAATGCCTACAGATGGTTCTAACCGAAACTGGAATGCAGAATTTGCAAATTCTACGAGACGCGGTGCGAAAAGTTTCGTGTTGAAACGGGTTTCTAATGAATTGGAGGGTGATGAATTATCCCAAGAATCGGCGATTCAATTAGGCTCAAACTTTACCAATTTCCAAGAAGACCCTATTGTCGATAAGCTAAGAACCCAACTGGGAGTGATACACCCAATACCATCACCACCAATTAACCGCAACGTGGTCGGTTTATTTGTATTCTTTTTCTTTGTTGGGGTTGCTTTTGATAAATTGTGGACCTCAAGGAGGAGGAGCAAAGTTGGTAGCGAAGACAGCCGGCGTGGTGTGTGGCCGCAGGTGCCCACCAGCTTTTCATTGTTTCTGGAGAAGGATTTGCAGAGAAAAGAGTCAGTTGAATGGGTGAACATGGTGCTTGTAAAGTTATGGAAGGTCTACAGAGCTGGAATTGAAAACTGGATCATCGGACTGCTTCAGCCTGTTATTGATAACTTAAAGAAGCCTGATTATGTGGAAAGGGTTGAGATAAGGCAATTCTCATTGGGGGATGAGCCATTGTCAGTTAGAAATGTGGAGCGAAGGACTTCTCGCCGGGCAAATGATTTGCAGTAAGTCACAGTTTTCATGTGCTTCTGTCACATGTTATTCTACTTATGTCATTATATTGATTTGCAGTAAGTTGTGGTTCTCATTTGCTTCTGTCACATTTATTCTGTCTATGTCATTGTTTAATTTTCAATCTCCTTGAAAGGGTATCCTTAGTTCATTGAGATGGAAATCATTTTCAAGCGCAAAATTTAATATGTGAATTTGGAATAATGACCGATCAAATGAACATCCATTTATTGTAATGGGAGAGATAAGTTGAGAAAAAAAATGAAGATGAGGACATGATTGGAGGATAAAATGTTTATATTGGTTTTTGCAAACCATGTTGATGCATTCCTGTACCAAAACTAACTCTTCATGTTAAACTTTTAGTTATGGAAAGCCTATAAGTGGTTCATTGGATATGGGCAATGATTCCTTTGGTGGTTTGAGACGCATGAGTAATATTTCACTATTCCCCATAAGGTGTGATTTTATGTCTCCAAATTTCACATTAAATGAACACATTTAGAGGTCGTTGGGAGAGAAAGGAGAAATGGAAGGAAACCACTATAAACTTCTAATTAATAATTATATCATTGGCATTTTCGTTAGTTTTGTTATTGGGGCTCTTTGTGATATCCCATAGGCTGAACTTTATTAATATTATTTAGGATTTATAGGTTTTATAAGCTTTTAGTATGTTATACTGAAGTACCTTTATCTACAGTCTTTGGGGTATTTTAGACTATAGTACTTTTGCCGGTCATTAAATTTGCAATTGACTTATATTATCTAGGTCTTATTCTTAACCCTCTACCTCAATAACATTAGAGTGTAATTTTTAAGTCTTGAAGGATTAAAATTAGAGTCAAATCCTTATACAATTTGTTTCAGATACTCTATTTATGTGATTGTAATGCTTAGTTTTAGTGAATCAGTTCATGAGTTTTATTCAACAACATTGCTATATTCTTTGATGTGTGATGCTATTATCCTTTAAGGATCTTTAGTAGTGAAGGTCCAGCTAATTCTCTTCATTATTCTATCAAAAATAAATAAATCTCTTCATTCTTTCCATCTTTTCAACCATTTTATTTACTTGGCACCTTAACTAACATATCATTAATACATTTGATGCTTTTATCCAAGATTGTGACCTTTTAGAGGCTTACATCTTCCTAATGCTCAATTTACCTGGCCAGTTACTAGAGAGCACACCCATTCTTCTCAGTTTGATGGATTCTTGTTTACTGGTGCTTAGGAAGACATCTTTCCAGATCTTGTATAGTTGTTGATGGTGCACAACTTGCTGTTGCAAGTGACCCCTGAAGCCATGGCTGTGTGAGGTATTGCAACATTGAAGTGTGGCACGCATATAATAAGACAATCCAAATTAGGAATTATGGATAAATAAAATACCTAATACAAATGAAAAATGAAAACCAAAAATTATTGGATGCATAATAAATGCCTGATCTTCAAGGGCGTCTCCCTGCACTTGAATGTCCTTTGGGCTAGAATTTTGTTTGTGGCATTCCTTCGGTGCTCTGCCCATGATTTTTTTAAATGGAGTTTCCTATGTAGATGTGCGTAGGGATTGGGCAGCATTATTTCATGTTTAAGGCTTCTTGTTTTTCTTTTTTCTTTCTTTTGAGGATGTCTTACTGTTGGAATCCCATGGTTCTTGGGAAGAATCATATGAGATATTTATTGTTAAAGGGACATGATTCTTGAACAGAACTATGATAGTTTACTGAGGGCTGAAATCAAATGTTTTGTTTCTTTTTTTATGCTTGTTTTATGAGGTTTTAAGCTATATGTTTATTTCTTTTTATGTTAAAGTTGATTGACTGGTATTCTGTGGCCTACTTCCTCTATATATTGTAGCTTTTATTTTGAAAATAAATTGAGAAATTTTAGAGTGAAATTCTTCACTTTTCTTGCTCTTATGTATTTTTACCTCTTTCTAATGATACTTCTTTTATTAAGAAAAAAAGGTCACTGTTTGGGTGTTGTGAAAATATTTATAAAATTAAAGTATTGATGGACTATAGAAAATATGAAGACAATGATGAGCTAGGATTTTAAAAGAAAGGATTTGAACCGCTGTCTGCCAAAGGAAATAGGTCTGGGCAGTTGATAATATTGAAGAGCAAGAATTAGAATTTAGGAGAGGAAAAAAATAACCTAGGATTTATTAGGCATCATACTTCTTCTTTGGTTGCAACTTTTATTGTAATCTTTCATGAATTTCAGAGTATGATGCCTCTGTTATTTCTCTTATTCATTCACAGAGATAATTAACTATTTATATGGGAAAAGATGGCAACAGATCTACCATTCAAATCCCTGGAGACAGCCACAATAACTCTGTATAAAGACCCTCCTAAAGTAGGGTGATCCTAGCTGCTATAAAAGGAAAAATAATGTTGACTCACTAAAGGCTAATAAAATACAATAAAAATGAATAAAACACATAAAAAATGTGGGAATATCAACAATCTTTGACATGCACCCTCACATTAAAGCCCTTTGGGCTTGAAGTGTGGACAAAGTACAAGTCCATCGTACCTTGTGTTGAACTTATTCTTAATTAAGAGAATGGGGGTTGCCAAGAATCAAACTCATGACCACTTGGTCATAAAGGTTCAAATACCATGTCCCCTCTCTACTCAAAAAGTTAAGCTGCTAAGTGAAGGCCCATTAATAGTTTAATTTTAACCTTTAATAGAGGGAACATAAATAATATAAACTGAAAACTGATAGTAGTTGTAATGAAGAATGCCATGCTGTTCTTATGCTTCATGGGGAGGATGATTGCATGTTTAAGAAATATAATATTATGTACAAGATAATGTTTAAGCATTCTGTTATTCTAATATTTGTTGCTGTGAGTGAATATATTTTGTTTCCATTACAAGTTGATGGGTTCCTTAACTTAGCTCTTCAGATATTATACAAAAGAAGTCATAAGAAATTTCAAAGGTTCGTTTTTAATAAATAAGATATTATTTTTCAAAAATGTGTACCTCACTTGGCTCATTTTAACCTTGCATGTTGGAGCTAGAGAGCCCTTGGCGTAACTATTCCTTAACACTACATCCCCCTCCCACAACCTTTGTCTATTAAGATGGACAACACTGTCTTTTAAGTTTCTCTTCCCATATTTCTTGTCTAAATTTTACAAGGAATTTTATGATCATCAAATGATAAGTTTGCTTCTACAACTTGATGTCATGTATGGCAGCAAGAGGTGCTGCTGCCCTGTCTTTAAGACAATCACTTTATTGCTGGGTCGGGTCTGGTCTGGTCTTTGATTTGTTAGTACAATGTTTTGTTCAAGATCCTGTGAATAACAATACATTACTTGATTCAAATGTTGGGATTATGATTTGACCAGATGATGCCAAGTATATTCTGTTGTAGGAAAAATGGGTATTAGTCCTAGATACTGCTCCTTGATGAATTTGAATTTAAATTGCAGAAGCCTTAAATCATTGTTTCTTATTATATAGTATGTTGATTTTTATGCTTATAAAGTATAATCAGTGGTATTCTAACTTTGGATCTGGATATTCATCAATAGCTTAAGTGATTTGTTTGCTGGCTGCTGGACATCGAAGTTGATCTTTTAGTGTGCGTTTCAATTGGTTTTGAATTTCTTTTTGGTTAATTCTTTTGGTCATGCCCTGTGTAGTAATGGATCAGTCTGGAGTAATTTAAGTAGTCGTATGTCTAAAGTTATCTGCTTGATATACAAGGCAATGGCATGTGTTTGTAGGTTTTATCTCTTTTTTCGAAATTCAAACTAGTCCCTATACTTTAAAAATTTGTATTTTAGTTGTATAGCTTCAAATATTGTAATTGGCTTCCTACCATGAATCATAGATTTGTAAACAGATTGATCAGTAGTTGGCACTCAAGTTAAAGAATGACAAGATATTTTTGACTTACCAAACAAGGTTCTTCAGACTTTGATGTACATTGAAGCTATAAAGAGTGGCATTTGTTAGCTAGTTGCATAGCTACAGGTGGGCTAGATGGTTGTCATCGGGTGAGTCAATTTGGTCAAGATCTACCTGATGCTGTTGCCAAAGAATGACAAAGTTCTTCAGACTTTGATGTACATTTAATGAGTAGTTGGCACTCAAGTTAAAGAATGACAAGATATTTTTGACTTACCAAACAAGGTTCTTCAGACTTTGATGTACATTGAAGCTATAAAGAGTGGCCTTTGTTAGCTAGTTGCATAGCTACAGGTGGGCTAGATGGTTGTCATTGGGTGAGTCAGTTTGGTCAAGATCTACCTGATGCTGTTGCCGAAGACCTAAATGAGCCAATATGTTAAAAGGATATGTGACAAAACTGCAGCTGCAGGTCCCAAGTACAAAATTGAAAACCATAAGAACCCAGTCACAAATTTTTGAAGTATAGGGACTAATTTGAAAGGTGAAATTGAGGCCAATAGAGTATTTTGTGCAATAACTTGTTATTGTATATAACCTATTAATTTCTTTTTGTTTTATCTATTGATTTAGGTACCAAATAGGCCTTAGGTATACTGGCGGTGCTCGCATGCTGCTAAAGCTTTCACTAAAATTTGGCCTTATCCCAATTGTTGTGCCTGTTGGTGTTCGAGATTTTGACATTGATGGTGAACTATGGGTAAAATTGCGGCTAATACCAATGGAGCCTTGGGTGGGAGCTGTTTCATGGGCTTTTGTTTCACTTCCAAAGATCAAGTTTGAATTGTCACCATTTCGTTTGTTCAATTTAATGGGTATGTCATAGTTTCGTGCCATAAGGGATTATATTTTTTACCTTCATGTTCATATGATTGCTTCCACAAATAATTACATTAGAAATGATATTTTTTGGGCACTTGATTACCAGTAATAAATAAAAAGGTTGTGTGGGTGGTGAGAGGAAAAGGAAAAATGAAATAAACCCTCTGGTGGCTTTTGCTGTTTGGTCAGTGGACATTCTAATTTCTCAAGTATTTGAAAACCTATTAATGAAAATTTGAGCATAAGAAATGTAAAAAAAAAAAAAATCAACATCTCTATATTCTTTAGGACATGCTACACATTACTCTTGAATTTTTTGTATGTCTTATATCCAAAGTACCCAAATATTTTATTAACTAAAAGGTAACAAAGTACTTTCGCAATTAAAATGCTCACTTCCTAAAAACTGCCTGAAGCGTTTTTCACTTATTATACTTGCATTTTGCTTATGCTTATAAATTGATGATAACTGACTCTCGTTGATATATAACTCTGCTCTGGGGTTGAATAATTTGTAGTAACTGATTCTCTTTGATATATATACCTCTACTGTGTCGTTTGTTGTTTGGTAAGTGGACATTTTAATTTTCCATGTACTTGAAAATCTATTTATGAAAAATTTGAGGATAAGAAATGTAAAAAAGAATCAACATCCCTATATTCTTTAGGACTTAACAACACATAAATGTTGAATTTTTCATGTCTTATATCCAAAGTACCCAAAGATTCTATAAATAGGCATCCAAGCACTTTGGAAATTATAATACCCACTTACTAAACACTGCCTCAAGTGTTTTTACTTATTATGCTGCCAATTTGCTTATCATTGTAAATTGATGATAACTGATTCTCTTTGATATATATATATATATATCTCTCTCTCTACTCTCGGGTTGAATGATTTGTAATAACCCAAAAAAAAAAGTTTTCTTGTTTTAATTAAAGCCTTTCAGTGATAAGTTTAGATTTTCTTGATACATGTAGAAACCCACATGCTAAGTGGATGTTAAACATCACTGTTTGTCCTCAAAGCTAATAATTAAACAGAAGAGATCAAAATTATAATATATGATTATCTTTTTGAATCTTAATTTTCTTTCATTTTAGTGTTTGATGGAAAAAGAATAATTCATTAAGGGAGAAAGGAAAAAAAAATTATGAACAGGTGGATAGGCAATTCTTTAAACAAGATGGAAAACTTATACAGAGTAACCCTGATATAATTCTTTAAGATCCTTGAGTTGCCCTTCATTTTAAAGATACCAAGTAGTGGCAAACAATGCAAATCTCTCTTTGGCTTACCAACTAGAAATCCTCCAATGATGAGGGCCCCGCCCAGCCTTCCCCACATAAAGCCAAATAACTTACATCACATGGTCAAAGATCCAAGGCAACATAAAAATGATTAACTATTATCATACTTCATCAAACTCTAAGGCATGGACTGCTATATCTAAGCTGGATCAATATCATAAGAAAGCTTGGCTTCATTAATCATGTTCCAAAAGTTTTATTGGATTGAAATGGGTTTTTAAAGCTCTGGTTACTCTTTGTGGGTATTCTAGCATTTGGCTTGCACATATAGTGGCTGTTGAGAGAGGTTCATAATTGATGGGAAGGGTGTTTTAAACACTAATTGGATCTCTCCTCTTAGCTTGTGAGTTTGAAGCCTTATCAACGAGTTTTAAGTTATAATGTCTCAATCCCCCTTCCTCTAGTAAATCACTTATAGTTTAAGAGTGCGTAGAGTTGCTTTCATAATTTGTGATGGATCAATAGCACTTGCATCTAATCTCCATGAATTACTTGGTTTATAACATCCATATTTTTCTACATCTTATTTTACTGACACTTTTTGTCTCTTTTCTTCTTGTACATCATTGGGCATGATCAGCAATTCCAGTTCTCTCAATGTAAGTGCTAGTTGTCTTTTCAATGTTAAAAGTTCATTGCTTTTATCACCAAAAAAAAAAGTTAGATAGTTCATTGCATCTGATTTCTGTGAAGAATCCCACAAGGATTATAGCTTTTTTCAGTGAATACAACGAGATTTTGGTATGGGAAGTGTTAATAATAAAGCCAACTGTAGAGACTAAAAAAAAAAGAGAGAGAATACTATTGGAAACCCTTGATATTGAGAAGCTTGTGTTGCATATGTTTATAGTAGAGTGAAGGTTGTATAGATTGACATACAACCAATGTGGGATTTATCTAGTCTAACTGAATAATGAAGAAAGATAAACTAACACTATTCTAACACCCCCACCCTCATGTTGGAGCATATAAACCAAATGCAGCAAAGCTTGTTAGAAAGTATGCAACCCGTGTTATTGAAAGAACTCCAATTAAAGCTAATTGAAGAGGAAAACAACAAATTCAATTAAAAGAATCTAATAATATAAACTAGCAAATAATATAAACTAGTTAGCCCTCCCCTGTTGACAAATATCCATGAGCATCATGTTGACTTTCCGGACAGATGGCAGTCCTAGGAGATGACCTGAAATAAAGACTAAAGATCTAAAAATAGCTGGAACACAAAAAAATGTCACCATGTGCCAGTAGGGAACACCAACAAGGAGGCTGAAAAACAACACTGCTAAAAGCAGGTAAAGAGCATTGTTCCAAAAGGAGGTAAAAAGCACTTATGTGAAAAAGGGTAAACACGCTGCTATAATGCCCAAAGGAAAGAGCAGTTTGAGTGAGATGCAGCTGAAGAAAAGTGCCACCAGTATGATGCACAATGAGAATAGTGGCTGGAATGATGCACAAATAGAGAAAACAGGCCCAAAAAAAAAAGGAAAAAGAAGCTGTCAAATAATTACTGGCAAAGTTGTTGGTGCTCTGCCAGAAAAGTGGCTGAAGAACTGTCAGAAAAGTTGATTAAAGAGACTGGAAAAGACACTGAACATCTGCCAGAAAAAATGGCTAGAGAACCTCTAGAAAAGCCTCCTAAAAATTGCCAGAGTTTTGTCGGGAAATTCTTTGTATGATAGCCAAAAGTGGTGGCTGGACATCTGCTAGAGAATGGGCTGGAGGACCGCCCGAGAAAGTGGCTAGATATTCACAAGAGAAGGGTAGCCAAAACTCATTTAGAGTTGTGGGCAAAGCTCCAACCCTGAAAATACTAAAGGCTTACTCTTCTTTGGCCCCAAGCTCTGATACTATGTGGAGAGGAGTCTAAAGAAAAGAGAGAGAATACTATTGGAAACCATTTTACATATTTTTTATTATAGAGTGAAGGTTGTGTAACCTAAGATACAATCAATATGGGACTTATATTGTCTAACTAAATAAAGAAGAAAGATAAACTAATACTATTCTGATGCCAATCATAGGTCATTATTCAATAGCTTAGGCTTTTGGGTTGAAATGATTCTTGACATGGTATTAAAGCCTTCATGATCAAGCAAAGTCAAATTGATCTGCACAAGGCATGGTGGGCATATGTTGTGTGTTATATGGTTGACAGCTAGATTGAAATAAGTGTGTCTGTAACTATAGAAATTCAGGGTTTAATTTTTCTTTGAATTTATTTTATTATATGAAAGTAACTTTATATTTATAAAGAATAAAAGAAAGAGCAAACTCCTTCTCTAACTAAAAGATGTAACTCTAAAAAATAAGATAATCGTATGCAAATCAAAATAAAACATTTAAGCTAATCCTAAATGTATAAAAATGTTATCCCAAAAACTAACTAAAAACAAATAAGCCTTAATTAAAATAAAACAAATAAAATGACTTAGTTAAAATTAATTGTAATTTCTAACACTCCTTCTCAAGTTGGATATTCCAACTTGGAGCTATTCTTCTAACATTGCCAGTCTTCTTTCTCGACATTTGGAGATTGTTTGAAAAAATTCTTCATTTTTGTTAGTTTTTTTAATTTTGGTTTCTGACTTTTTGTCTTCCTCTCCTCACTTTGTAGCAAGGATTTTGCTTTTGGGCATCCTCTCCTTTGCCTTTTTGTGAGTTATAAATTTTGGTTTTTTGCTAACCATCAACATATGGTTTTCTTACCCTAACTATCAATGTATAGTTTTTTAATGCTAGTCACCCATGGTGATTTTTTTTTAATTTGTAATTGGTTTCCTATCATCAACAAGATACTGTTCTTGATCTTTTGTTTTTCTAAACTTTAGTTATGATCCAGTGCTGTAATGCACTAAATTTTCATCAACTGTATTAGTAAACTTTCAGAGGAGGCTGAGTCAACCAGTTTTAGGTGAACAGCGATAAAGAACGAAGCCTCACGTGCCGTTACACGCCACGTGGAGGGCTAGTGGTTTCTGGATTCTGGGATTTGGTCGATTAGGGCCTTCTAAGGATAATGATTGGGTGCGTGGTGTCTCACATTGTAGTGGAATGGTGATTCCAAATTTTGGATGTTTCTATTGAAAAGAAGATGAAGGAAGAACTCTAGAAGAGTGTGTTTTTGTGCCTTTTGTTGGCCAAACATGGCCATTTTTCATGTTAGCCGAACTTGGCTATTCAAAATAAGTTAGGCCTTTGGAGGCTTTGATACCATATAGAAATTCTGGGTTTAATTTTTATCTAAACTTATTTTATTATATGGAAGTAATGTTATATTTATAAGCGATAAAAGAGAAAGTAAATTCTTTCTCTAACTAAAAGGCATAACTCTAAAAAATAAGATAACTTTATCCTACAACAACAACAACAACAAAGCTTTTTCCCACTAAGTGGGGTCAGCTACATGGATCAATCGACGCCATAAACACCTATCGTAAATCATATTTTTAGACAAACCATTTAAATCTAAATCTCTCTTAATAATTTCTCCTATAGTTTTCTTTGGTCTTCCTCTACCTCTAATTATTGGACTATTCTCCATCTCATCTATTCTCCTAACTAAGGCTTCTATAGGTCTCCTCCCAACATCACGAAACTATCTAAGTCTTGATTCTACAATCTTTTCCACAATAGGTGCGACTTCCACCTTCTCTCTAATGTATTCATTTCTAACCCGATCTCGTCTAGTGTGTCCACTCATCCAACGCAACATTCTCATCTCTGCAACATTGAATTTATTCTCTTATTGACTTTTTATTGCCCAACACTCAGCTCCATACAACATTGCAGGTCTTGTAATTGTGCGGTAGAATTTACCTTCAAGTTTGAGTGGTACTCTTCTATCACAAATAACACCCGAAGCATTCCTCCACTTCATCCACCCTGCTTGAATCCTATATTTTATGTCTTCTTCTATTTCTCCGTTATGTTGTATGACAGATCCAAGATATTTAAATCGTGTAACTTATGGTATAATATGTTCTCCAATTTTTACTTCTGCGCTAGAAGTGGTGTATCGCTTACTAAGCTTACACTCCATATACTCCGTTTTACTTCTACTTAAACGAAATCCATGAGTTTTCAAAGATAACTTTATCCTAATCAAAATAAAACATTTAAATTAATCCTACATGTATAAAATTGTTATCCAAAACTAACTAAAAGCAAACAAGCATTAATTAAAATAAAATAACTCAATTATAATTAATGGTAATTTTCAACAACAACTAATGGCTGGGCCACTTTTATTTAACCTACTTTTCAACAAAAATGGACACAAGGGATCTTGATGATATAAGTCAGTTATCCCATTCATTCTTCCATTCTCTCCTTCCTCTCTATTCCTTTCATTTTCTGATCACATGGCTTCAGAGTCAGGTTCTTCTGAAATGTAGAAGCTCCCCGCAAATGGTGCCAGCAAGACCGTCCCTGGTCTCAAACAGATGGTTTGAAGGTAATGGACAACTGTGGAAGCCTTTCATTGAGAACTTAGGGTTACTGTGTCTCCTTAGAGCAAGCTATGTACGAAGCATTTCAAGGGGAGTTGCTTCATGGATCTGGGGCAGAGTAAAGACGTTTTGAACTCCTGAGACAAACCCAGAAGGATTCGTCATATTTTCTTTTTGTTTTTTTGTTTTAAACCAGGTTTGAGGTGTCAAGAATTAAGCACTTGATCAGTTGGTCATATAGGCTTTGGCACCATGTAAAAAATGATTTATCCCAAAAGCTTAAGCTATTAAGAAAAGGCTTAAGAATGGTTTTGAATATTTTGGTATATCTCTAAATAGTACTTAATCCATTGACATACAAGCCTATTATGTTTTTGTTGTTCCTCATTCTTTTCATACAGCAAGTTGGTTGGAGTTTGGACTATAATATTTGGTTAAGATATTGGAATAATTATTGTTAATTTGTTACCTATTTAGATTTTGTGTACAATCTCAATGATATTTAATTCCTCAGGATAGATGATGTCATCACTTGTAATGTTTTATTCTTTTTTTATTTAAAGGATTTAGTATCCGAAGTTTATCTTGGAAAATTTTAGTGTTCTCCCTCTCCCCCCCCCCCCTTCTCTTTAATGGTAATGTAGTATTTTTGGCTTTTATCATGTAGGTTTTTGACAAAACTCCTCACTGAAGATTTACCTCGATTATTTGTGCGTCCAAAGAAAATTGTTTTGGATTTCCAGAAAGGAAAAGCTGTTGGTCCTGTTGCTGATGCTTTAAAATCTGGAGAATTGCAAGATGGAAACAAGGATTTTGTTGGTGAACTATCTGTCACTCTTGTGGATGCTCGAAAGCTTTCTTATTTTTTCTATGGTACAAGCTCTGTCTTAATAACTTTTTTTCCATTAATACTTAAATTTCTTTCTGATTTTGGATTTTTCAGACTTAATTGGTGTATTCTCTACCTTCTAATGAACTTTTATGGAAAATTGCTGCACTGTCATTTATGTGATGTCGACATTTTTTCTTGGATTTTCTAAAGCTTCTTTTGTACATCCAGTGAACTTTTTTTGCTTGATACAACAGTGTAAACTTTCGCACTGCAATCCTAGTTAATTAGTATAACAACATTATCAAGCATTAGTTATTAGATTAAAGTTGTGAGAATTAAATTTTGAATGGGGGGTTCAGTGATTTGTTTTATCAGTGGAGCATATGATGAAGTATTATGTGAAAGAGGTGAAAGAAAAGAAAAGGAAAAGAAAAAAATCAACTAAAATTATCAAATTCGGTTGCTTGGTCAAGACAAATGTGACCTCATTTATTTTGTTCTCATCCTTGAAAATACAGTGTGTAAGTAATTGTTAAAATATTTTTGTATACTCCTATTTTTGCATTAGGAAAAATAGGAAAAAGTAATTGATGATCCTTCTAGCATAAGATTATTTGTCAGACAATTGACAAATTATTTTACATAACACGTTCATCACTAAGTTTCAACTACTTTTTTTTTTTCTTTTTTTAATTCCTAGGTACTCTCCTTTACTATCAACTGGTAAATGTAACAGATTCATCCATAAAATGACAAGCAACACCTAGAATAGAAGTTTTCTAATTGCATGAGCAATGTGTATTATACACTGTCTTATAGTCTCCTGTTGTCGATCTAGCAATACTCGAAGCACTTTTCTATTTCATCCACCCCACTTGAATTTTATGTTTTACATGTTTCTCTATTTTCCCGTTATATTGTATGATGGATCCAGGATATTTAAATCATGTGACTTGTGGTATGGTATGTTCTCTAATTTTTACTTATGCGTCAAAACTAGTGCATTTGTTTCTAAATTTACATTCCATATACTTTGTTTCACTTCTATTTAAACGAAATCCATGTGCTTCTGAAGATAATCTCCACATTTTGAACTTTTCATTCATTTTTTCTCTTGATCCTTCAATTAGGACTATATCATCTGCAAAATGCATGCTTGGATGAGAAAAAGAATTTATTGATGAGGAGAGAAATCAATACATCAATGGAGGACAAGGGATCGTCCCAGACCACAAAATCTAGACAATCATTAGGTTAAAGAAGCTTACAAACCTACAAAAAGAACCTCCCTAAGAAAGACATTTGCTGAAACCCATAGGGAGGGCAGAAAAATAACCCTCTCCCAAAAGGGTGACAGGAGAAACTTATAATTACAAATTCTTACATTCCGTTTTAACCATGGACACATGATTCAACACAACAGGATACTGCCAAAGAGTTTATGCTCCTTTTTGCTGTCAAAGGCATTGTACTTAATAGCCAATGAATGCTATAAATTAGTTGGGCAAACTCAATGTTCATTGAAGATGCCAAACAGCCTATTCCAAATTTGCCAAGCCACCTCACAATATAGAAGGTGATTGTTTGTCTCTGAACTTTGATAACACATCACGCCACATATTGTATATGTACAAAGACTAATTGACCCTTCACCTAGACACTACAACTATAGGAGAAACACTTTCCTAACAAGAGTAACATTAGAAATATAAACTTATCTCCTAATATTAACCTCCAGATGAAAAACATTTTGAAGAATGTACTTAAAAGAATAATGTTATTCCATTTCGTAGAACTTCAATGATTCTTCAGTGAATGACATCACATCTTTTTCTATTTTAACAATGAGTATCATAAGGTGTATATATATAAGTAAACTATAGTTATATGTGTTCCATTTTATCATATGTCCTTTTATTACAACTTTTAATTCCAAATTACATTATGTATGCAATAAGTTTGCAATATATATGTCCTGATACCCTACCATCCTCATTTATGTTCTTCCTTATTGGTAGGAAAGACAGATCCATATGTTATTCTTAACCTAGGAGATCAAATTATACGTAGCAAAAAGAACAGTCAAACTACTGTGTTTGGTCCCCCCGGTATGCCAATTTGGAACCAGGTGTGGTTTGGCTTGACTTTCTGATTCATCTTTGTACATGTTTATGCGTCATTTGCATGTTTTTAATCTTAAACTTATGTATTATAACTCTTGGCAGGATTTTCATATGCTGGTCACTAACCCTAAAAAGCAAAAGCTATGCATCCAAGTAAAGGACTCGTTGGGATTTATAGATTTGACTATTGGAACAGGAGAGGTATGTCATTTATTATAATAAATTTTTTATATGCAATATTTTAACTTACTAAATAGTAATTTATTTTAGAATTTCTTGACTTAATTAACTAGTGTTTATTTCTAGTCCCAATAATTCCAAGCATTTTCTTGATCTACAATGCTAATTTACTTCTAGTTATTGAAAAATTTAAACTTTTTAGGCTTTGCTAGTTGCCATCAAGTCTCCCTCACTGGCAAGAGTTATTAAGAAGTTAGCGAAGTCTTGTAGGTTAAAGAACTAGTTACTTGAGGTGCACATAAAGTAGTGGGTAAAAGTGTTATTGTGTGATTATTGTTTTAGTATTAATAGAGGTTAAGAATCAATGTTAAATACACACTGTCATTGAATCTTTCAATAATTATATACTTTGATTGGTCCCTTCCTTTTTCCTCCCTGACTTTTGCTCTCCTTGATATCTTAACACTCCTAATCCCTACTGAATCTAATTGACAACTTTATATCAAACCATGCCTGTAATTGGATAGTCAAGTTGTATGCCTTCCTCATCCCTGACACTGTTCTCCAATTCGTCCTTGTGGCACCAGGAATAGAGGGAGTCTTGTTTAAGCTTTAAAGTGCTCAGTGGTTTTTGTCTCCTGTTCTTCCTCTTTCATTGGTCAAGTTGCTGTGCTTTAATGTAAATCATTTTCATAGTCAGTCCTAAGCTTGGAAAAAAGAGGAGGGTTGTGTTAGGTAGTTGACAGCTAACGTAAAACTTTGTCAAACCTTTATGACATGGATCAACGATATAACAGAGTTAATACTAGGTCGTTACTTGAAAGCAACGCGCTGTATAGCTTGAATACAATGTCAAATGAGTAAGAGCTGCTGTATCAATGCTTGGGAGTAGTGAAACATAAGCAAGGGTTCCCGCATTTTCGTGAATAAACGTAGGTAAAGAAGTTAGTTTACGAAAGTAGGATTCGTTTTAAAATTTGAAATATAGGTACACTTACAGGTAAATCAATGAAAATAGTGAATACCATGATTAGGAGAAGAATTAATTTTATGTGTTTACAAGAAACTAAATGGGTAGGAGAAAAATGAAGGAATTAGACACCTTAGGTTTCAAACTTTGGTACACTAGTAAGACTAGATCTAAAAATGGGGTAGGTATAATTGTGGATAAGTATTGAAAAAATATTGTTGTAAATGTAAAAAGATTAAGAGATAGAATTATAATGTTAAAATTTGTAGTGGAAAGAGAAACTTTTAATATTATTAGTGCTTATGCACCATAGGTAAGATTAAAAGAGCATTATAAGATATAGTTTTGGGAGGACTTAAAATGTGTAGTTCAAGGAATACCTTTAGAGGAAAAGATTCTCATAGGAGGGGATCTTAATAATCATGTAGGGAGTGCATCTACAAGTTACAAGGGTTCGCATGAGGGATATGATTTAGGAGAAGCAAATGTAGAGGGTAAAACTATTTTAGACTTTTCATTAGTATTTGATTTTACTATAGCTAACACTTGTTTTAAGAAACGTGAAAAGCATCTAATCACGTACAAAAATAGGAGAACATGCACTCAAATTGATTTCTTTCTAATAAAGAAAGTGGATAGAAAGCTTTGCATGGATTGCAAAGTTATACTTGGAGAAAGTTTGACTACACAATATAGGGTCTTAGTGATGAATGTTCGAATTAAGAAGAGAGTAAAGAGCAAAGGCCAAGAGAAGGTGTCAAGAATAAAGTGGTGGCAATTGAAAAGTGATAAAAAAAAGAATTTGCAGAAAAGAATTTTGGAGAAAGGATCATGGGAGACACAAGGAAGTGCTAATGATATGTGGGATGATATGGTTAAAGAGATTAGAAAAGTGGCAAAAGAAATTCTTGAGGAATCAAAAGGTTTTGGATTTAAAGATAAAGAATCTTGGTAGTGGGATACAAACGTATAAGATAAAGTTAAAGTTAGAAGAAAATGTTATAAAGTGTGGTATTTGTGTAAAAGTGAGAAAAATTGAAAAAAATATAAAGTAGCTAAGAAAGACACTAAGAAGACAGTGAGTAGAGTGAAAGTTAAGGCATTTGATGGGTTATATTAATTCTTAGGTACTAAAAATGGGGAAAGAAATATTTATAAGTTTGCTGAAAGAAGAGAGAAAGACAAAAGATGTGGACAAAATGAAATGCATTAAGGATGAAGAAGGGAGAGGTTTAACCACAGAGTAGAATATTAAGAAAAGAGGAAATTGTTATTTTCATAGGCTATTTAATGAAGGATACGGGATCTCATGGTCCTCAGATAGGTTAAACAACACAGAGAAAAATCAAAATTATTCTTTTTATCATAGTATTCGAGAGTCAAAGGTAAAAGAAGCTTTAAAGAGGATGGAGAATGGCAGAGCAGTAAAACTAGATAATATACCTATTAAGGTGTGAAAGGACTTAGGGGCGAAAGGTATAAGTTGGCTTATAAAGTTATTTAATAAGATTATGAAATCCAAAAGAATGCCAGAGGAGTAGAGAAAAAGTACTTTAATTTCTATTTATAAAAATAAAGGGGACATATAAAACTGTGCAAATTATAAAGGAATTAAACTCATGAGGCACACTAAAGTTATGGAAGAGTTATTGAACGAAGATTAAGACAAGAGACTCAAGTTACAGAAAATCAATTTGGTTTTATGCTTAATAGGTCGACCATGGAAGGGATATACTTGTTGCGAAGATTGATGGAAAAATATCGAACAAACCAAAAAGACTTGCATGTGGTGTTTATTAATTTAGAGAAGGCATATGATAGGGTGACAAGAGATGTTTTGAAAGGCTTTGGAGAAAAAAGGAGTCTGTATTGCCTATATTCGAGCAATTCAAGATATGTATGATAGGGTTATAACTAGTGTGAGAACACAAAGTGGGTCCATCGAAGATGTTCTGATAACTATTGGCCTACATCAAGGGTCAACTTTGAATCCCTATCTTTTTATTTTAGTCTTAGATGTGCTTACTGAATATATCTAAGAACCAGTGCTACAGTGTATGCTCTTTGTAGATGATATAGTCCTAGTTGAAAAGTCGAGAGAGAAAATAAATAAGAAATTAAAGATGTAGAGACTAGTTTTGAAAACACATGGATTTCGTTAAAATAGAAGTAAAACGAAATATATGGAATGTAAATTTAGTAAGAGGTGCACTAATTCTAGAATAGAAGTAAAAATAGGAGAACACACTATACCACAAGTTACTCGGTTTAGGTATTTTAGATCCATCATACAACAAGATGAGGAAATAGAGGAAGATGTAAATCATAGGATTCATTCAAGTAGGGTGGATGAAATGAATGAGTGGTTCGGGTGTTATAACAGATAGAAGAGTACCACTCAAACTTAAGGATAAATTTTACTATACAGCTATAAGACTAGTTATGTTGTATGGGATTGAGTATTGGGTATTAGAAAGCCACAGGAGAATAAGGTTAATGTTGCAAAGATGAGAATATTGCATTGGATGAGTGGATATACCAAACAAGATAGAATGAGAAATAAATACAACAACAACAACATCAACAAAGTTTTTTCCCACTAAGTGGGGTAGGCTACATGGATCAATCGACGTCATAAACACCTATCGTAAATCATATTTTTAAACAAACCATTTAAATCTAAATCTCTCTTAATAATTTCTCCTATAGTTTTTCTTGGTCTTCCTCTACCTCTAATTATTAGACTATTCTCCATCTCATCTACTCTCCTAACTGGGATTTCTATAGGTCTTCTCCCAACATGACCAAACCATCTAAGTCTTGATTTTACAATCTTTTCTATAATAGGTGCGACTTCCACCCTCTCTCTAATGCATTCATTTCTAATCCGATCTCGTCTAGTGTGTCCACTCATCCAACGCAACATTCTCATCTCTACAACATTGAACTTATTCTCTTGTTAACTTTTTATTGCCCAACACTCAGTTCCATACAACATTGCAGGTCTTATAACTGTGTGGTAGAATTTACCCTTAAGTTTGAGTGGTACTCTTCTATCACAAATAACACCCGAAGCACTCTTCCACTTCATTCACCCCGCTTGAATCCTATGTTTTACGTCTTTTTCTATTTCCCCGTTATGTTGTACGACGGATCCAACATATTTAAATCGTGTGACTTGTGGTATAATATGTTCTCCAATTTTCACTTCTACGCTAGAAGTGGTGTGTCTCTTACTAAACTTATTCATATACTCCGTTTTACTTCTACTTAAACGAAATCCATGAGTTTCCAAAGCTAATCTCCACCTCTCCAACTTCTTATTCATTTCCGCTCTCGAGAATGAGAAATGAATACATTAGAGAAAAAGTTAGGGTCGCACCTATTGTGGAAAAGATGGTAGAATTGCGTCTTAGATGGTTTGACCATATGTGGAGAAGACCTATAAAAGCTCCAGTGAGAAGAGTAGATTAGGTAGAGAGTAACCCAATAATTAAAGGTAGAGGGAGATCACAAAAAAGTATAGACGAAATTATTAAGAAAGATTTAGATTTAAATAGTTTAATTAAAAATATGATCTATGATAAAACTTTATGGCGTTGTTTGATCCATGTGGCCCACCCCACCTAGTAGGAAAATGCCTATTGTTGTTGTTGTTGTTGTTGTTGTATTGGTCAAGTTGCTAATTTACTTTTAACTTACAATTGTAAATCCAGTTGGAAGCTAGGTATTGATTTGAACTTTGAAGTATGTCATAGTTGAAGTTTGTTAGAACAGATTGTGAGAAAAAAGTTAAGCTAAATAAACCTCATAGGAAATAGCTTAGTCTCCTATCAACAACCTTGAAAATAAATCTACTTAGAACATCTTAATGGAGAATGGAAAGAGATTAGGAAAGATATTATTAATTATTTGTAAAAATAATATTAAAGGTAAATATAGGAGATCATGTTTTATTAGAATTAGAATTAGGAACTAATGTTTAAATTATTTTTGTTTTGTTTTATTTTATATAGCACTAGCTATTGGTTTAGATATCTCTTTTTGTTAAATATTTATTATTTATCTTTTATTAGAATTAGTTATTTATCTTTCATTAGGAAGTTATCTTATATGCTCTATATAAGGTCTTTAGTAGTTGTGTTTAAAGCAGAACCTAGCTTTGAATAATAAATAGTATTTTCTGGAATTCTCCCTCTATTTCTTCTGATATTCCCCCCCCCCTCTCCCCCCCCCCCCCCACCAAAAAAGAAAAAAAACACCTTTTCTGTCTTCTTCCTTTTCCTCCCTTGTCCTACATCACATCTGCAACCAAAATAAACAAGAACAGATACAAAGGGTCTCCTTGCCCGAGTCTCTTTTGTCCTTTGAGCCAAAATTCAGGTTCAATATTCAAAATAACAAAAATAGTTATGGTTCAAAGGCAACTTGAAATACACTTTCTCCATGTTGAGTCAAAACCCCTCTCTCATGCTCCAAATGTTATACTCACATACCATCCATTTTTAAAGGATGGCCATGCGTATTGCCATTGTTGTTATTCAAGACTCTGTAGAATTTCAAGTATCATTATGACGTAATGTGTTGTTAATTGAATGTGAAAGTGGAAAAAGATGTTATTTAAGAGATAATCTTCTCCCCCCCCCCCCCCCAAAAGAATAAAAGAAAAAAGAAAAAAACCAAAAAAAAAAAGGGTATGCTTTTTATAGTTGGAAATGCTTGCAGGTTGATCTGGGATCTCTTCAAGACACTGTACCAACAGACAGGATTGTGGTTTTGCAAGGTGGTTGGGGGATTTTGGGAAAGGGCTCTTCTGGGGAGATATTACTACGGCTAACTTATAAAGCATATGTGGAGGATGAGGAAGATGACAAGACTGTGGTTGACTTCATTGAAACAGATGCTTCAGATGATGATTTGTCTGATTCAGAGGAATCAAGTGCTACCAATGTGAAGGATGAAAGAGATGCTATGAGTGAAAGAGAGTCATTTATGGATGTTTTGGCAGCATTAATTGTCAGTGAAGAATTCCAAGGAATAGTGGCATCTGAAACAGGATATACCAAAACTTTAGATGACAGCTCAAGTATAGGGTCTAAAGTATCAAGATCTAATCTTAATGTTGAACCAAACCCTTCAAGCTCTGATAATTCTGAAGGTTCTGCAGGTACCATATTTACATATTTCACATATTAAACCTCATTTATCATGATTATTTGCTAACAATTGAATATTTATTTAAGCTATCTTGCATTTATGATGACAGTTTAATCTTCCAATTGCAGGGTCAGCCTTATTCTGGCTTGCCGTGATTACTAGTGTATCAATCCTAATTGCCGTCAATATTGGAGGTTCAAGTTTTTTCAATCCTTAACATGGGGTTGTGCTGCTTCCAAACATAGATCTTGTTCTGCTCAAAGTAATTCTAAAAGCCCCTCTTCATTGCATGCTAATTCTGACAGTTTGACTTGGATTATGATTTTTTTTAAGAAAAGAAATTATATATTTGTTCCCTTTGTTATAATTTTGATGTTCCTTATCTCTGTCATGTGCTGCCTGCTTTCAAACATAAATCTTGTTCTGCTCAAAGTAATTCTAAAAGCCCCCTCTTCATTGCTTGCTAATTCTGGCAGTTTGACTTGGATTATGATTTTTTCAAAAAATTATATATTTTTTCCCTTTGTTATAGTTCTGATGTTCCTTATCCCTGTCACGTTTGATTATCCATTTGATGCATGTTTGGAGTGCATGTTAATGTTAAAGCTTGTCCCAGAGGAAAAGCTTAATTTTGTATTATGTGGTTTCCAATTGGCTGGTCATCTTTTTTGCTAAGTCATTGTAAAGTAAGGAGGAAGTGTGCAAAAATATTGGCTGGAGGTCTATCCTCCTTGGCTTTAGCTACCAGAACTGATCCAGAGTATAGAGACCACAATTAATGGCCAGTAACATACCTTTGAATTAATTTACAAAGCCTTGCAACTTAAGTCTCCTGAAATATTCTTCCCCTTAGAATATGATGATGGAAAATTAAAAGTTAAGCAGGAACTCATAACAAAGAAACATGATTTTTTTTTTTAATTTTGGATAAAATGAAACTAATATACATTATTGGTCGCTAAATGGAAATCTGAATTAGTATTAGGTGGAATATATGCCATACAATTTTCCTAGTGACCTAGTATTCCCTTGAGTTACTGTAGAAAATCAGATCCAAAATTAGAGAGACCAAAACAAGAAAATGTTCCTAGCATTTTGAGGGGCTTCAACCTCCCACATGAATACCCAAATTCTACCTACCTCTCCCTCTGCCCTCACCCCCTATTTATTTCTACTAGCCTAACAAACTTCTAGAAGTCCTCATTGCCCTCTATGTTTTACCTACCACCATACTTCCCATGCTGTTATGTAACCAACCAAGTCTAGGTTAGAAAGGCCCATAAAGAGGTCAGAGGTGAGGTGGCAGAGGAGGGGCAAGAAGGGCAGATAACTAACTAAGTTGGGAAGTGCATGAGTAGAGAGAGTAGCTAGTGAGTGTGTGTGTTATTGGAAGGGAAGGAGAGCTGGAGCAGTTATGGAACCAGTGAGACAGTGGAAGAGAAAGTATGGCCTCTCAAAAGCTGAAAGAGTGGGACATTGGTGTATTCGTCTTTTCTTTTCTTTTTCCATTTCATCAACTTTGTAAACCCATCTAGCTCCTATTATCTTCTGTTCAAGGGAGAAGGAGTTGTATTTCAGCCACGCATTTTGAAAGTTGCCTGCACGTGAGCTTTTTTTTTCCCCCTTTCCTTGTTAGGTAGATATGATTTTAATCATTTAATTTAAATCAGTTTAATTTATCTTTCTGTTTTATCTATTCTATTTTTATCTCCTTATCCTTTGAATAGATTGGGTGAGGACTATTTCTGTTGTAACTTTCCTATTATCTTGGGATTGATTGAAGTTTGAGTGGCTGACTTGTGGCTAACCTATTCATTCAAATTCCATATTTATTTTCACCGCTTTTTGATGAGAATAAGATGGAGAAAAATACATAGAAACATCTTCTCTGGTTTCATACATCTCTTCCTTTGATTTCAACCTTGAATTAGAGCTTTAAAATCCTCTATATTTTGCATACATCCCTTTCATCGTTTGCAACACTCATTCTTCTATTGCACATCAGAAGCTTCCATCACATGTGACTTGTTGTTCTCCTATCGCACATCAAAGGCTTTCATCACATGTGACTCTCGTTCGTTTCAACCCCAAAACAATGGAGTCAATATGTGACTTGTTAGCACATCAGAGCCTTCCATCAAAGGCTTCTCTCCTATTTGTTTAGCTATTCCTTTGTTTCAAACCTTTCTCTTCCTCTAGCGCCACATGATTTCCTTTGTCTTTGTAAGAGCACTTCAAACCAGCATACTAGATATAGAATTTGGGATGTTTGACGTGGCCTAACAAGCCCTTTCTCCTATCTCTCGTGGAGGCCCAATGACTAGCTCCACGACCACTGAAAGTTCTGTATTGATAATCACAAACCAAATATTAAGTGGGAATAATTACTTGTAGCGGTCACAAGGAGCTTTAATGTATATCATTGGTAGAGGCAAAGAGGAGTACATTACAAAAGAAGATGTTGAACGTACCATGATAGGCCCCAGATATAAAATTTGGCAAGTTGAGACTAATATGATCAAGTCTTGGTTGATAAATTCTGTGACTATAGAGATTGGAGAGACCTTTCTCCTTCGTTGGACAGCTAAAGATGTATGGGAGGCAATGTAGGAATCCCTTGATTTGAAACAAGGAGGACTAAATGTCACCTAATACTTTAACACGTCAGCGAAATATTGGTACCAACTTGATCTATATGAAGTCCACCAATGGAAGTGCAGTGAAGATGCAGGTAAATGAATCTATATGAAGTCCACCAAAAGGTTAGTAGAAAAAGAATGAATTTATACTCCTCTCCTAGGACTTAATGATATGTTTGAAGATATTAGGGTCTCCCGTTACTTGATGAGGTATTTGCACTGGTGAAATGGGAGGAGAGTCGGAAGCAACCAACATGGGGCATTTCACTCCCAAAAATGGTGTCAGAGTCCACTTCTATGGCTGCCAAAACTAGTGGTGCTGCAGATTTCAAGCAAAAGAAAGGAAAGACCATGGTGTGACTATTGTAAGAAAGTTGGTCACACCAAGGAGAAATGTTAGAAACTTCATGGCAAGCCAATAGATTGGAAACCACATTCACAAGGGGAGTCTCGAGGTCTTGTCATCATTAGAGAAGAATTGAACTAGACTCATGGCACCACTAAAACTAATTTGTCCAACTGAGAGCTCCTGGCTATTTTGCAAAAAATGATGACAAATCAAGGCAAAAGTTCTAAACAAGTGGTTGAAACAGGGGTCATGGCCTAAAGAGGTAAACCTTCCATGGCAAACGCTAAGACATCTAACACTTGGATAGTTGATTCAAGTGTCACGGCACCATATGACTGGTAATATTTTTCAAATAAATTTGTTTTAAGTCCTAAGAAGATCCATGTCACTATAGCTGATGGTTCATAAGCTGAAGTATGTGGTAAAGAGATGGTTTGGGACAGTTGATTCTAAAAGATGTTCTTCTTGTACTTACATTGCAATATAATCTTCTATCAATAAGCAACCCTACTAAAGATTTGAAGTATAAGGCTGATTTTGATGCATTTGGGTGTTGTTTTTAGGATTTGGAGTCAAGGAAAAGGATTGGCAATGTTAGAGAGAGTGTCAGATTCTGTTGGCTAGAAGGACCCAAGAGAAACAGCACTGTTTTGTCACTTGTTTCTAATTCGAATAAAGAAAATAATGTTTTGTTATGGCACTATAGGCTTGGCCACCGGAACTTTTATTACATGCAAAAATTGTACCCTTAGGTGATGAATAAAAGTACTTTGTTCCCAATTGTGAAATTTGTCAACTCTCTAAACACATTGAGTCCACCTATCCCTCTCAACCATTCTCCTTAATCCACAATGATGTCTGGGGACTTTCAAACCTTGAAAATTTCAATGGAGTGAGATGGTTTGTAACGTTTATAGATCACTCTAGATTAACATGGGTGTACCTCCTAAAGGAAAAATTAGAAGTTACTAGTGTGTTTTAGAATTTTCACAAATTAATCCAAACACAATTTGAAACTTCCATTCAAATTTTCGGATCCAACAATGGAAGAGGGTTCTTCAATACTGCCCTTGACTTATATCTAACCCACCATGGTATCCTCTACTAAAGCTTATGCATTAATACACCCCAATAAAATGAAGTGGACGAAAAAAAAATGGGCACCTCCTGAAAGTGGCCAGGTCATTACTTCTTGGTTCTAATGCCCCTAAATGGTATCGGGGAGAGGCCATTTTAATAGCCACATACTTAATTAATAGAATGCCATCTAGAATTCTAAAACTTAACTCACCCTATCAAAAACTCTTTGAACAATATCCCACAAAACAAACCATGACATCCCTAAGTTTTTGGTTGCACCTCACTTGTCCACAATGACCAGGGAAGGAACTTGAACCTTAAATGCATGTTTATTAGATACTCTGGGCCATAAGTGCTACTCACCCTCTATAAAGAAAGTGTTCACCACCTTAAACGTAACCTTCTTTGAAACCACCCTATTGTACTCCCAAACACTCATTTAAGGGGGAGAATTATGACAATTAAACGGAGGAATGGTCTTTGGAAGTAACTTTGACAATTTTGGGCCTCCTTTCCTTGACCCAAGCTCAAACAGACCTAATCCCAGCCCAAACACTCCCAAAACTAGCCCAAACAGCCTTGAACTTGACAAACCGAACCTGCTCCATTGAACCAGAGGTCTGTCCTAGTGCCATATAGCAAAAGAATACACAAGTATACAGCAGAAAAAGGAAAAATCAGCCAGTAAAAGTGACAGAACAGCAGGTGAACAAAGCAATGTTACCAAACAGTAGACAAGTGAGTGCACACACTCCAAGCAAAGCCAATTAATTTCCCTTACTCCAAGTTCTGAAGATTTGGAGGTTCCCATTGCTAAGGAAAGGGGTAAGAAGGTGCACAAAACACTATTAATAATTTTATTGCCTATGACAAATTATATCATCAACTATAGGCATTTGTGCACAATATTTCCCTTGAAAAAATTCCTACTAATGCATATAAGGCAGCCAAGAAACGAGAGTGGCAAGCTGTAATTCAAGAGGAATTAGAAGCACTTAAGAAGAATAGAACTTGGGAAGTTGTTGACCTTCCTCTTGGAAAAACTTTGGTGGGTTGCAAATGGATTTTCACAATTAAATATAATCCAGATGGTAGTATTAGTCGTCACAAAGTTAGATTTGTTGTCAAAGGGTTTACCCAAATCCAAGGCATTGATTATCAGAAATGTTTGCCTCGGTTGTGAAGTTCAACACAATTAAAGTCCTGCTATCCCTTGTAGCAAATCTTGATTGGCCATTACATCAACTAGATGTAAAAAAGTTTTTTCTAAATGGAAACCTCGAAGAGGTGTGCATGCAAATTCCTCTACACCTAAAGGATACAAACAATGGTACTAAGGTGTGTAAACTCTATAAATTCTTGTACGGGCTAAAACAATCTGCAAGACCTTGATTTGAAAGATATGTACTGTTGCCAAGAACTAGGGATACACTCAATGTCAAACTGACTACAACTTGCTTGTAAAGCATGGCTTGGATGAGAGATTGGCAATTTTAATAGTTTATGTGGACATTATAGTGACTGGGGACTATAATGATGAAATTATTCAACTAATGAACACACTTGTAGCTGAATTTGAGGTGAAAAACTTGGGTAGTCTAAGGTACTTCCTAGGAATGGACATTGCAAGGAATAAGAATGGCATTTATGTGTCCCAAAGAAAATACACTCTGGATCTTTTTGAAGAAAAGGGCATGTTGGCATGGAAACCCACAGATACTCCAATGGAGGTTGACTATAAGTTGAAACTTAAGCAAGAAAGTTCTCTAGTTGGCACAAAGACTTGTCAGAAGACTAATTTACTTGTCTCATACTTGTCTTAACATTAGTTTTTCTGTGAGTGTGGCCAGTCAATTCATAAGTAAACTAAATGAAGATCACATGGAGATGGTGCATAGAAGCCTTTAGTACCTTAAAATGACCCCTAAAAAGGGCCTATTCTTTAAGAAGGTGAATAGAGGGGTATTGAAGTGTCTTTAGATGTTGACTAGGCTGGGTTAGTGACTGCTAAGAGGTCAACTACGAGTTACTCTACATTTGTTTGGGAAAATTTGGTTACATGGAGGAGTAAGAAGCAACTTGTGTTTGCACAGAGTAGTGCTAAGGCAAGGTTTTGTGCTTTTAGCACTTGGAATTTGTGAAGAAATCTAATTGATGAGACTCCTCAAGGAACTTAAGTTTAGTGTTGACTTACCTATGAAAGTATTTTGTGATACCATGACAACTATCAGGATTGCTAAAAATCCTATTCATCATGATAGGACTAAGCATGTGGAGACTGACCATCACTTCATCAAATAGAAGATTGACACTGGCCTCCTTGAGTTATGTTCCTATGGGTGCTCAAGTTACAGACGTTTTGATAAAGGTTATTTCTAGAGTTGATTTTGAAGAGTTAACTATTAATATGAGAATGATCGACATCTACTCCCCAACTTGAGGGAGTGTTAAAAGTCGACATCATTGAAGAGGCTTACATGCAGGAGTTGTTTTTTATTAAGCAGATATGATTTTAATCATTTAATTTAAATCAGTTTAATTTATTATTCTGTTTTATCTATTCTGTTTTTATCTCCTTATCCTTCGAATAGATTGGGTGAGGATTATTTCAATTGTAACTTTCCTATTTTCTTGGGATTGATTGAAGTATGAGTGGCTGACTTGTAGATAACCTATTCAATCAAATTTCCTCTTTATTTTCACTGCTTTCTGATGAAAATAAGATAGAGAAAAATACAGAGAAACATCTTCTCTGGTTTCATACATCTCATCCTCTGATTTCAACAATATAAATAATAGAGTGAGGTTCCATCAGATTCTCATTAGATTAAGGACTTGGAAGAGTGCATAGTTGCATAATCTGATAGGAATTTTAATGAACCTTATCTTATGCCATAAACAAGGACTAGTCGGATTTAGGACATTAAATTTATTTAATCTTGGAGAAAATTTTGAAAATGAAAAATAGAATGTGCAAGCATCTGGTCTGGAAATTAGAATAAAAATTACATCTAGAAATTTGATGATAGTCACAAAATTATGGAGAATGCAGGTTGTACATGTAACGAACACGAGTATGGGAATGTAGCAGTAGACACTACATAAGGCTTTTGCTCAATGCAAACTCATCCTCATGGCTCAACAATCAAGGGCTGGGTTGAAGATTGTTTTCTATTAGTCTTGCATCTAAACATGTATAGTAGCTGTTTTTTATAGGTTTTTTTTTTTTTAATGCTTTTCTTGTGGGAAAAAAACCTAGTATGAGGGGATTAAATTGAGAGTTCAGGATTAGAAGGATATTTATATAGCCCTTAGCACATTATTGGGCTTAACATGAACATGAGGAGGTTTTTAGACAGTGTCTTAAGATGATGGCCGGAGGCAGTTTGATGGGATTGTGATTTGTAGTATCTGCTTGATTCCGTGGTTGAGTTGACTAAGCCCTTTTTAGGTAGTTTAAAGTTTAGGGAAATTTAACAATTTGTAATTAGGCCTCACTTTAAAAAGTTAAAATGTAGTTTCTCTTGAAAAGAAATAAAGTCATAAAAACCCCTATAGCCGCACAAACCTATAGATAATACTATTAATATTTGTAGAGGAAATATACTTTTTAGTCTCTAAATTTTAACTCGACACGATTTAGTCTTTGAAAGTGTTTGGCTCACAACTCATTAGTCCCTCAAGCATATACATTGGCTTTTCTATTTTTATTTTTATTTTTAATTACTGAAGGTGAAACTAACGAATAGCAATTAAAATAGTTGTCATAAATACCCCTATAGCTGGACAGACCTGTAGATAAGACTATTAATATTTGTATGACACGCAGAATTGGCGCAGTTGTGTAGATGATATGGTGCAAATAATACTTGAAAAGAGTTGAAATTCTGAATATGTAAACTTGGAGGTATATTGCTTGCAATTCATGTTATTTACACTGCTCTCGTTTATTAGATACTGATTATAAACGTTTCTCCTTGCAGGCAGAGCATTAGATTATATTCTCTTCTTCATAGTTGATCAACCAAGGCAGTTGATATTTTGTGCACTTATATTTGTATATTCTAGAGTTCTGATGGAGGAAGGCATACACCACGGCGCAAGATTTTTTTGGCCTTTATTTTCTCAGAGCCACAAATGCGATTCATGAATCTCTTACATAAATTGTTTATATGGAAGGTTAACGTTAGAAGGAATAAAATAATAGACGGCTTCTCTTTTCAATTGTCCAAGACTTTGGTCATCATCCATGCATACCCGAGGGACAGTGGAGAAAATTTTGAAGTTAAATGATATTTCCTGTTTTAGGGATTCAAACCATGGACACCTTCGAGTTTAATCAGAAATTGCGGATAATTCAAATCAAAATCGTACGTGTTTCGAAAAATAAATTTGAATGTTAAAAAATGTGTTGTGCAACAATGATATATATTCTGGCCAAAAAAACCTATTCGTGTGTGTGTGTGTGTGTGTGTGTGTGTGTGTGTGTGTGTGTGTGTGTGTGTGTGTATAGGCTAATTTGGTGGCATACAGTGAGATTCGAGTTTGAATTCTTTTCCATTTGACACAAATCCAATACAGCTAAATCAAACCCATTGGTTCAAGAATGATATTTTACATGTTCAAATTGAGGGGAAGCATCTGAAATCTTAGGACCAGTGATTTTCGCACTTGTACAATGTTTTGCAATTACGGTATGCGGCAAAATAAGAATTGACATGAATTAGCAGTCCTTCTCTCTCCTTTGCCTGCATATACTCTCTAGAACAGGAGAAAAGTGAGGAGAGACATTAGTAGTGTTGAAGCGTTGCTAGAGTGTCTATTTGAAGATTTGAATTGCTACTGGTGCTTTGAGATCACTAGAGCTATGCAAGGTTGAAGATGTGTAGTATCTTGTGATCAGTTGCTTGGAACATTTGTCTCAACCAATGTTTCCCTATATCTCTATAAGTTTACTTTCTATTTGTCTTTTCCAATTTGTTATATTGATTTAGTATTAGATATTTTATTATTTATGTATAAATTGTGAAGATATACTTTGATAATTTTATCATATGGAATATGATGTTATTCATGACCTGTATTAATTATTGTTATTTAATTGCATCTAGTGAGTTTATGAATAATATTACAATTGAGTTTGCATGTAATTGGGTCCGCTAAGTTGACTAGTTGCTAATGAATGTTTAATGATACATGCATACCGTTCATTATCTACAATGAATATAACTTAGGATAATTATAATTGAACTCATCTTATTAGGAGTTTAATAAACTATAATTAATCATGAATTCATTGAACCATAATGCATCTTATAGTTAATTGAATCTAGAAAGTGAAAGTTAGCTATAAAGTAGTTTAGATATGTTTGCTTTGTTAGCTTTTTGATGGCTTAGGAATTCATGTGCAATAATGTTGCCTAGGGTTTGCCTAGTTTAGAGTGTTCTGCTTTTAGCTCCTTGGGAAAAGATTAAGATCTAGGAAAAGATAATGGGTCTATTATGTCAATTGTTATTACATTAAAATATAACTTTTCCATAATAATAAAACATAACATATTAAGCACGGAGCTATTAGTTAATCCATTATAACTTACAAAATGTACCTTTTGGGTTAGAATCTTGAGTCTTTTGTTTTATTTTATTTAGGTACTCTAATATGATATTTGGTCATTAGTACTAGTTTCATGTAAATTAAGTGAATGTAATTAAATATTATTTTTTGGTATTGAAAACTTTTTACTATTGTCCAACAATTTTCATGGGATCAATATTTAGATTCATTGTCTATTTTATTCTTTGTTTGACTAGTGTACTTGCTAGCCCTATTTCTCAGCAAGTCATCAAGTTTTTGTAATCATTGTCAAAGATTATTTTAAAATTATTATTTTTCAGTGCAATGGCTTGCTAAAAGATTACCAATACTCAAGACTATTGTGCAATAATGAAAGATATATGTATTTTCCTTTTTTTATTTTCTTATTGTATGATATTATTGTTTTTACACTAATATACATTTAATTCTTTTTATATAAGGATGTTATATATATATGCATTATTTTTGTTAGGTTACATTTTTACTATATGCTATTTCCCTTATGAATTTAATTTTGCACTATTATATGGAATGTTCTTTCAACTAATTATTAGTTAATCTTGGTGAACACATTTGGTTGATTGATTATTCCATATGATGTAGATTTTTACTAGGAAGAGTGCATTGAGATTACCATAAGGAATTGTTTTTGGAAGAGCATATGGAGAAGATATGGCTGATTTGGAATTAGAATTTGCATTGGATATGAATAAAGATCATGGACTCATAATGGGAGCGTTGAATGGTATAAGAATTGGACTACAAATTTGGAGGTACTCCATATGAAGATGCTATAGTTAATGTAGATTGTAACACCCTAAAATTAATTAAGGTATTAATCATGGATTTGGGTTGATTAAAAATAATTAATATGGAATAACTAAGCAAGATATGGGAATGGGAATTTTAGGAGTAATAAATTATTAATATGGGTTTCAAGTTCAATTAAGATAGAAGCCTAATTTGGACCCATAATTAATTTAAGTAGGCTATAGTTGGAGACTAATGGAGGCCCAATGAATTTAGGTGCAAATCTAACTTCCTATTGTAAGTCTTGGCCTAAGAGAGACCATCTAACAATGGCCCAATTTAGTTTAATGAGTTAGAAGCCCAAGACCTAACTTACATAAGCTTTTATAATTGGCCCAACAACCCTTATGCAGACCTAAATCAAATGAGTTCTTAAAACTTGGTCTAACCCAATTAAAATCATGTAGCCCAACTTATGAAACTCAGCCCAATCCAACTCAAAATCTAAACTCATATGGATTTGGGCTTTTGGGTCAACCCATAGCCCATTTAGGATCCAACTTAACCCTGAAAACATGCAGTCCCTTCCATATTCTGCTGAAACATAAACACAAGAAGCATTTTCGCACCTTGAGGGGAGGTTAGGGTTCTCACCAACCTTTTGGCTCTATTATGCACTTCTAGAGGGGGATTCAGCCAAGGTAACCTTCATAGAACTTAACCCTTTCATTCTCCTCTATAATTTGATCAGAATAGGTTCTGGTTTAGTGGATTTTCATCTTTTTTCCAAGTCTGAAATTTTTGTTGTTGGTGCTTTCATGGAGGATTTTCAAAGGTTGAGGCTAGGAGGAATACTAGGTAAGCATAAACTCTTCATTTTAATGTATTTTTTGCTGGTTTAAGACCCCCATAGTTGATTTGTAGTATGGGTATTAATTTTATACAAATTTGCTTAGGATTTATGGTGATACATTGAAGTTTCTGGTAGAGGAAACATTCAATCCGAATTTTCTCTTGTAGTGGCTAGGCTGAGGTAGCATTGTTGTTGGTTCTTCAGAAAATTGTCCATAAGTGAGGTAACCGAGGATTATATTAATTCCATGCATATATCTGCTTGAATTTTATATTTGCTGCACATGAAAGATTTGAAATGCTAAATGAATTGATTGGCTATCTATTATATTGTGTTTGGATCTTATGAGTTAATGGTGGAGTTGTAGTGCGGTTGCCACCTGTGCATGTGCTTCGATCAGGTGCCGGGTTATGATCAGACCTCAGATGCACTGAACCCTAGTTGGACTCATTTGGGAGTGGGTGTTGTGGACGAGCCTTTCCTGATATTATTGACCTTTAACATATGGAAATATGATTGCTAGTATGGGATGGTAATCATAGTAGCCTAATCGTTTCATTTGCTGATATGACTGATATGATTCTGATGCTCATTTTGATTCATGCATATATGTTAATTAAATTGGATTATATGAATGGAAATTACATTGGTTATTGAGATTCGCATCTCACCCCATTTCATGGGATCATACTTTCAGGTGAAGGCTCTTCGGGTAAGGATAAAGGGAAGTAATTGGATGAGAATCCAAGAACTCTAGCCATGTGTGGAGGAGGCTACACTTGGGCTGATCTGAGTAGAGTAGATGAAAATTTTGTTATTCTTTTATATAGCATCATCATGTAATCATGTTGCCAAGTATAGGTATTTGTATTTTGATTTCTTAGAATGTATCTATTGAGGAGTTAGGCCTTATTTTAGTTTGGTATTAGATGTATAAACTTATAACATTTGTTATGAACTTTGTTGAACCTATGGTATGGTTTACTATTTGAGAAACATAATTATGTGATACATTGGATGTAGACCTGAACTAGTGATGCATGAAATCTTTAATGGAATATGTATTTGAAGGATAATTGTTGGTAGCTTATGAATTCTTGCTGTCATTAATCCATGAACTTGATGATATATGATAGTTGGATGAGTAGGAATTAACACTTAAGTCTTGAATTGGTAACAATAGATAAGCTGAGTAAATTAGGTAAAGGAAAGCCATTAGAGCCCCACAATTAAGGTAGAGTGACCCTAGGGTGTCCCTAGAGGGAGAGTTGGAGTGTATGAGACAATATTTTAGAAGTTGTAAGACCAGAAGGTGTTTTGTTGCGGCCAATAGAGGCGAAGTTGCCCAGGGAGAGTTCAGAGAGCAATTCGCCACAGTGAAAAGTGGAATTAGCCGCGGCGAAATGTGAGAGGCCAAACTAGAAGTCTTCCAGAGAGTAATTCACCAATGCGAAATGGAGAATTGGCCGTGGCAAAACTTTGTGAAAATGTGTCAGGCGCTCTAGAAAGGAATTCGCGCACGGCGGAAAGGGGAATTGGCTGTGGCCAATAGTGAGAGGCAAGTGAGGTAGGCTCCAAAAGGTCTTTTTGCTAGGCGCCATATAGACTCACCACGACGAAATTTGTAAAGCTATAAGAAGTGAACCCAAAAGTAATTAGCAGCGGCACGAAGTCATTTAGCCGCGGTGAAAGTTCTCAAACTCTTGTATTAACCAAGAAACCTTGGGTTTTCCCATAGCAACATCAAGGGATGGCTTAAAAACATTTGTAAGGGGTTCTTGAGAGTTGAACATTAATGGGTAATAACTCTAAAGGCTTCTAATTGGGAATTTCTTTCACTTATGTACATGAATGGTTGTAATTGTTTGGTTAATGACTCTAATACCTCACTTTTTCTTAATTTGATGATTTGAGATGAGTGTACGCCTCGGGTCATGATTTATGATAGTGTGTTTAAGCTTAATTACTACGATTAGAAGTTAGGGTTGTCACATAGATGATTTCTTGAAGATTTGCAATAGATTTCAACCATATGATCCTCTAGAAGACCAATTCCATTTACAGTTGTTTCCATTCTCATTAAGGGATTATGCAAGGGTTTAGTTCCAATCAATACCACCTGAATCAATTTCTACTTGGGAGTAATTGAAGGAGAGGTTTCTAAATAGGTTTCTAAATAGGTAACATTTTAAGGAAATTCTGGCAAAGCTTCTTCTTATAAAACTAACTATCTAGACCAATAAAATGGTCACATTTCAGCCCCGACTCAGACATGAAAAAAATACAGACAATAACATTATCATGTATCATAACTTGGGCATAAAACATCATTTACTTTTAAATAACTCAAACTGAAGTTACATCATTATTAATAGTATTCTAATATACATAATACATCAAGGCGGAATTAAACATAATCTATATACATTTTTTTGTACATTATAACAAAATTAGGTACAAAACATTTATATAGTTATGCAAATTCAAATAGCATTCTTTTTCCTTTCCTTTACTAGCGTTGGAGCTTCCACCTAGCACTAGTTAGTGGGAGAAATAGAGATGGGGGTGAGATTCAGGAGAATCTCAGTAGCTATACTCAAATCATACAAAATAAACATGAAATAATTAAGCAAGAATAATGTAAGTATGCATGGTCATGGAAAACTAACATACATGCTTTACATATTTACTACATACTCTGTCATAGTCATGAATCTTAGCTTAGCTTAGGCTTTTCTCTTGGGCTTGGGAGAACTACTGCGTTTGTTTTTATTGCCCTTTTTTATCTGATAGTCTTAACTCATTAAACATAACATGCAAATCATGACATATATATGATGCAATGCAACATAGCATACACTGTGAGAGATAACCATTACAATACAATGCATATCAAGCTCAAATAAGTCCACATGCAACTAGATAAGGAAGAGTAAGCTATCTTGAATAGATGATACAAACCCAATAAAAACCTCTAACTTTCCCGTTCTGTTTCTTTTTCCTTTCTCGGCTTTACACCTACAATGGGATAGAGCCTCACTAGATTGTCCTAAAAATATCATATAAACATATTATTAATATCTAGAGCTCATAACAACTTCTCTTAAATTTTGTTGACTTGTAACTATACTTTAGGCCACTCAAAGTACACTTAAAACCCCCTCTTACATACTTTCAAGACACATGTTTATTGGGTGGCAATTATGCTATCTAAAATGCTCACATTTGACCATATTCAATGGCCTAAATTTATGGAATCTTATTTGGATTTTAGCTCCCCATAATTGGTTTTTCACTTAGGCTTTAGGTTAGGGATTTCACTAAACTTAAATCTTAGGCTAACTTATGCTTCTAGAATTCATAATTCAAACTACAAATTTCACATTTACTATTCATTTGGTCATTGGTACTATTCATTTGATATTTTCAATGTTCTACATAATGGAACTCATTATGTAACCTTAAATCTTAAGGGGTAACTTTTAAAATTCAACTTCTAAGTTTCAAAATCTTATCATATATGATCTATATAGCCACATTAGGATTGATTAGAAACATTACAAGCTTGGTCACTATAACCATATAAATTTAGCTTATTTCATACTATCTCTATGTTTCATGTCATGAATTCCATGAAGGGAGCAAGAAAAATCAATTAAAATAATGAGTTTCTTAGCGTTGTATCGCGTATAAAATTTTCATTCAGGGTCTCATGGACCATGTGAGCTCATGTATCATATTCTCATATTTAATTACATGGATACAACTCAATTCCATCTCCAAAATTGGCCTAGAGCTCGTGTATGGCAAGGAGATACGTAAAATTCATGAATGCATTTTCGGCTAGAATTTTTCCACTTCTGTCATAAACTTTGAAAAATCATAACTAATTCTAAAAAAATTGAAATCATGCATTCTTTGCCATTCTGGAAATCTACACATGTCTAATTTATGCTAAAAATACTTTCTGGCCATGCAACATAGAGGACGTTTGACATTCGAAAAGGTCCAGAGGTTTGACTGTCCACTGGTACTGTCATAAGTTCCTACAGCAAATTTCAAAAATGTCTAATTAATTTCACAAAAATCCAATCTATGCAAATATACCAATATAGAAATCTACAGATGTTAATTAGAGGAGAAAAATAACTCCAAACTAGTTTAGGCATGCTCAGATCTCAAAATCAATCAAACAGTACCCGAGGTCAGTTTGAACGCCTAGTACTGAATAGGACATTTGAAAATTCATATCTCCCTCTCTAGATATCCAAATGAGGTGTTTCTAGTTCGTACAAGTCATTAGGAGTGTCTAGTTTCTCTTTATAAAATTTCGTGGTAATTGGATATCATTTGCTGCATGAGTGATAGAATTCAATTTCGAACCAGTGCTACAGTACCAATGACCAAAACCAAAAAAATTTTAAACTTCAACAATTTGCTAAATATTCCACAGACCTCCAAAAATTACCTACTTTAACTTCCAAAAAAGCTCTCAATAAGCTCTAGATGCATGCAAAATTTTAAACCAAGAAGAGCTCATTTGGACAAAAAGTGACGTTGCCTCATAAATTGGTCATTTTTGCTTTCTATCAAGAGTCATTTTGGTCCAAATGGCCTCCTCTTGAGTTTGGCACCTCTTAGGCAAGTTTAAAAGCATAATTATGACTTGTAGGAACTACCCAAGTGGTCCTAAACCCCATGCATCTTAATTTGGCTGCTCCACATCTGATAATACATATATAACCATAAATGCACAAGAGGCAAATTCCATGATTTGCATTGATTTAATGTCACACATGGGCTACATAATATTCATACATCATATTACCATTACTCAAGGTCTTACATTACCAAAATAATATATATAAGACCACTTTGATATTTAAATACAAAGAAAACTACAACATCTCCCAAGTGTAGCTAGTTAGAGTTCTTGGCTTGCCTTCCTTGTATCTTGAGAGCCACCTAGACATTTCAAGATGGAAGGGGGAAGGGAAGTGAGATTCCAAGAATCCCAATAGCTCACATACACCCATTCACATACATTCAAGGCACACATACATGAATGACACAATTATGAAACATAAGGTGTGCAAGGCTACAATTTTATGCTACACCTACACATTAAGATCATTCTCATACTCTAGGGACTTTTAGTTTTGCCTCACCCTATTTTTAGGACTTTTGGAGTTGCCTCACTCTTGGTTTAGGGACTTTTGACTTAGCCTCACCCATCCAAGGGACTTTTGGTCTAGTCTCACCCATGCCTTGAGACTTTTGGCACATCCTCACCCACTTTAAGGGACTTTTGGCATCACCTCACATTTATGAGCCAATCTCACATTCAAAGGCATTCAAGAGCACATATTGGTACCAATGCAATTCCATGAGATCATGTGGCATATTACCAATTCATAAGAACACATACAAGTACACAATGACATACATATGCACATAAGAATGTATGAAGAATAAGGTGGAGAGCTACCTTTCAATTTATGCAAGCTTACTTTGCTAATTCCTTCCCCTCCTTGATTTCACAAGAGCACTTAAGTGGTTGATTATTCTCTTGGCCTAGACATTACAAGGAACACACAATCACACAATTGAAGCAAGTCAAGACATTAAACTAAAGCTTAAATACACACTTGGTTTCATACTTGGCATTATGGTTTCATAATTAGTCTAATGAAGCAACTCTTGGAATTCAATTTCTAGGTTCCATTCTCTTGTTATTTCTAGACTTCTTGGACTCATTTAAAGTCCTTGGAGCCATCACACATTCAATTGCACAATTGGAAAACTAAGTTGCTTCACAAGGCATCATTATGGACACCATTGTCCCATCTCCCAATCCATGATTCCTAAATTTTTCCCAATGGTTCCTCCTATCTTCTAACACCATATGGAGTCTCAAACCAAGGCTAAAACAAATTAAAACACTCCCTAGCCCTATGAACTATGTTTGGCCAAAACAAGCACTATTTTTAGGGTTCATGGAGCTTTTGAATTTTCTTTGATGGGAGAGCCACTTGGGAAGGTTTCTAGGGGTCTTAAGAGCTCAAGGGAACATTCAAATAGCCAAGAAAACTCTCACAAAAAATCAGCTTTTACAAAACCCTAAGGAAGCCTACACTTTTCCATCTTGATTTCCATTAGTTTTAACTTGAATTTCTTGCCATATTCTTAATCCTTGCACTCTTTTTCCTAAGCTCCTCCTTTGGTTCTGCCCAAAATTCATCTCCTCCTACCCCCTTATGTTGGCCGAAAATAGCACAAGGAAGAGCAACAAGGATGAAGCATCAAGAATGGAAAATTACCTTGGTTCCAAGCTTGTTTCCAAAGCCTTTCTTTCTTGGTTCTCTTCTTCTTGGCAAATTCGAATTTTTCCCCTTCTTTTTGGACCAAAAACAGAACCAATCATGTAAGAAAAACCATGGAGAGAAAGCCAAAAAGGAGAGGAAGAGAATTGAAAAAAGGAAAAGCTTAAAATTCCATAAGATTACCTAGTTTTTCCTTGGTTTTCTTCCTCTTTTTCTTCCCCTTTTGGTGCGCCTAAGAGAGCAGATCAATTTCTCTATTTTGGGCAGAAAATTTCGTGCTTAAGAAGGTGGGAGAAGAAAAGAGAAGTGTGTAGGAGTTTTTAGAAGCATACTTTTCCAAAAATTCCAATTTCGTCCTTCCGTAATGGCAATTTTGTTTTGGCTTCGTTTTAGCTCCCTTTTTAGAACCATCTTTCCCATTATAAAATTCAGGTTCCTAATTTAATAAAATGCCTTTGGAATCACTCAATTTGGAGTTAAAACCTTACCGAAGACTTCGTCAAAGTTCAAGCTCACCGACATTAGAAAACGTACACCAGAGGAGCTTTACCAGTCCCGGGGTTTCCCATGACTTTTGGGGCCTCTAAGAACCTTGGGCAACTCAAAACTTTCATTTAAAAAGCTATCCTATGTGTTTTTCCAAAAGTTGCACTTATTTACGAAAATGTCATTACGTTTCGTCAGTTTCCATCACAAATTGTTTCTTTGTCCTAACTCTATTTTTCTTTCTGTCTGAGCCTAGAATTATCATTTTTAAGGGTCTATGACTCTACCCAAATTTTTTGAGACATTATATAGGTCATTTCAGGGGACTTGCTTTTATATGGTACATTTCGTCATTTTACAAAAATTACATTCATTACAGTCACATAAACCTAATGCTAATTGGTTCCATAACGTCCTTTCTTGAACCTTAAATTTCCAACTTAAAAAATTTAGCTTCTAAATTCAATTTAATACTTCCATTATTGTTCTTATATCATTTTAAGATTACCCATAGCCTAAGAATCAATTAAACAACTTCCTAACCCCCTTGGATTTTCCTTGGCCGAATAGGGTACCATAAAACCCTAACTTAGAGATTTCAAGTCTTCAATCAATTCTAGGTTTAGATTCTTGTTTCTTGCATCATAAAATATCTACACATACTAATTAGAAGTTGAAAATAACATGATTACCCATTTAACTAGCCTAGGTTGAAACCATAGCATAACGTAGTCTAGGTTGCTTCCTTTCATGATTCAATGGAATCTTTGCATGCTAAAACCCATGGTTCCATCAAGAAGTCATGAAGAAAAACTATCCTCCTCACTTTCTCTCTCTTGGATGAAACTTACAAGGCCTACAACACAAAATTTTGCAAGTGTTTTGAATAGAAACTTACCTCGTTGCCAAGTACTTTCTGCGTAGATTAATTTTCATTGATTGGTTTCTTGAAAAGAGCTCCTTTTTGGCTTGAGTTAAATCTAAATTTCAATATTTCAAGAAAAGAAAATCATCATTAAAAGGTTCTTAGAGAGAGAAATAACTTTCCTAACTGGTGCGAGGTGAAACGAGGCCATTTACTTACCTAAATGGAAGCTTAAAATCTTTCTCCCTCCTCCCTCAAGTGTGATGCCATTAAAGGTCTAAAAATGGAAGCTTGGAGGAGATGGCAGAAAGTGGCTTTCATAAGCAGCTTCATTTAGATAAATTTTCAAAATGATCATTTTGCCCTACTCACACATCGTTCCATTTGAACTCATTTTTTAGGTTTTTCAAAATCTAACTGCCCTTTACAAATTTTTTGGTTCTCTTTTACATAAAAAAATTATTTTTGGGGATTAGATGGCTTAAAATGGTGAAAATGGCTTCACCTAAAGTCCTAATATTGTCCAACACTTTTAGCACACCAGAAGGGTCATATATGATTTTGTTTGTCCTTATGGTTTTTAAGACTTTTGAAAACTTTGATGAGCTTAATTTTGGGCTTTAAAACTCTTTTTTGAGTTTCTTATAATTTTTTCAAAATTATAATTTTGCCACTTATATACTCTTTTTCTCCGTTTTGCCATTTTTGCTTCGTTCTTTCTATATATGATTTCCTAACTTTGTTTCTTGATATACTGATTAATGTTTTCCTGTTATTTGGCCTTAAGTCAATTTACTTTAGGGTCTTCCTTTCTTAAAGCCGAATGTTACACTCACAGAAGCAAACCCAAAGGACAATGCCAAGCCAAATGGTTATGCTCCATCTAATCCTTCCCAATGACCAATCATTGAAGAGTCCAACTCCATTTTTTAAATCAAGTAATTTTATGGGTTTTTGTTATACTTGACATTTTCCAAACCCTTAGCCATTAAAGTAAGGTTTGATAACCATGATAATAAAGGACTAGAAGTTCAAATGAGATGAAAGAAAAGAGCAAAAATAGCAGAAACAGAGTTAAAGCGACTAAACAAAGTAAACTAATGTATTAGTGGCAAAATTATAATTTCAGAAAAAATTTTAAAAACTCAAGGAAAAGAGTTTTAAATGCCAAAGTTAAACTCATTAGGGTTTTTAGAGGTCCTGAAAACCACAATAATTGTTAGAATAGCTAAAACCTTGATGATGTATGGTTTAGAGCATTAGTTGGCTAAAACTTTGACCAAACTTTTCAAATTGTTTTAAATTCCAAAAATTTCAAATAAATGCTTTTAATAAAGTAGAAAACCTAAATTTTCATATGAAAAATACAAAATGAGCCCAAACAAAGAAAATCAAGTAGAGGAATATAATTGGTGTTTTGAAAATTGTTATAAAGATCTTCCTTTCCTTTTTATATGTCATGCCACCTCCTTCTTCCTCCCATAAATGACATTTACTACCTTTGAGCTAGATGGATATGGCATGAAAATAAGAAGAGAGAGAAGGGAAAAGAAAGCCAACAAAGGTAAGGAAACAAGCCTAATTTCATGCCATGGTAGTTAGCAAACCTTTTCTCCTTTTCAAGCTCTTTCTAATGATGGTTTTAGCTTCTTGAAAGGATGAGTTTGATGGCTAACCACTTGAAGAAAAGAGGATATTTGGAGCAACAAATTATGTCACAAGAATCACTATTGAAAGTGCTTTCAAACAAGGTATGATTTAAGATAGAAAACTTGTATTCCTTTAGATTCTTCTTCCTTTCCATTTTGAGAGAGAAAGAGGCAAGGCGGCTTTTGTTTGATGAAAAATTGATAGAAATAATGTAACAACCAGAAAAAAAAAAGCTGAAAACTTTCGAAAGGCTAAAAATTTTCTAAGTCTGCTAGTTATAGCGAATGTACCTGTTCGCTATAGCGAGAGTGCCTTTTCGCTATAGCGAAAATGCTTCTAGCTATAGCGAGTGTGGGCATCCCATACAAAAACTAGGGCGTTGCTTGCCATAGCGCGCGCCATAGCGAAAGCAGGGGTCTGGGACTGATATGTGCTCGCCGTAGCGAGGGTTATTCTTTGCTATAGCGAGGGTTAGTCCAAAAAAGTGTGAAAAAAGAGAATTTGACTTCTTAAAACGTCCAGATCTATTCTTTCTCCTTTAACTGACCTAAGCTTCAACCAAAAGAGAGAAAAGAGCTATAGAGAGAGAGAGAGACCTAAAGAAGGAAGGAGAACAAGCAAAAAGGTAAGCAAGCTTGAGATTTCCGTAACTTTTCTTCTTAGCATATTGTTCTTCTCTCTTTGCCCTTTCTTTCTATGGTTTTGGTAGTTGATTTGGGTTTGGTTCAGAAGAGGAAAAGTGGAAAACCACTCTTGAAAAAGTGTGAGAGGAATTCTAGAGAGAGAATCCCTAGTTTCTTACATATGTAGTGGGGGTTTGCTTCGATGAAGAGCCCCTTAGCTTTGTGAGTGTTTATTTGAGTTATAAGAGAGTAATTCCATGCTCTTTATTGTGTCTAGGCTCAAAGGAAACAACTCCATCTAGTTGTGATTGTGAAACTAAGAAGGAAGAAAAGAAATTGAAAGGGAAGGCTTGTGTTAGCCGATAAGGTAGCTCTCCACTCTTTCTTGTTGCATTCTTGGATGTGTAATAGTCATTGTATGCTTGTGTATGTGCTTGTATGATGAGACATGCCATTTGATGTTGCCTTGATGCATTGGTACCAATATGCTTATGATATAAATTGTGAAAATTGCTCGGCTGAGGTGGTGCCAAAAGTCCTTTGAAACAGGTGAGGTGGAGCCAAAAGTCCTTAAACTAAGGGTGAGGCCAATCCAAAAGTCCCAAAAACTCGGGTGAGGCTAGACCAAAAGTCCCTAGAGCTTATTCTTGGCAATAATATGATATTCATGGCATGGAAAGCATGCGTTGTGTAATTGTGAATGGTTTGCATGCTTTGACTTGTTTATATGCCTTGATTGCTTCCTTGAATGAGTATGAGCTATTGAGATTCCCTGAATCTCACCCCCTTCCCTCTCCCATTTTAACATGTTAGGTGGAGCTCAAGGAGAACCAAGTGCACACCAAGGAGCTTAGTTGAGCATGCTTAGGGAGTTGTGTAGTTATTTTGGTTCTTTTGTTGTAAAGAGGTGCCAAAATGAATATGCACCTATTATTTTTTAGATGTAAATATTTGAGCAAGTGTAAAGGTATGTATGAATGATGTATGAACTATGTAGAGAGTCAAAGCAATAAAAATGTGAAATTTGGCCCTTTTGTGGCTTACATGTAAAAGTGTATTTTGGTCCGTAGCATAATGAGTTTGAGATGTGTATTGATTTGGACCACTTGAGTATTTCATATATGCTATGTTTATACTTTCAAACTTTCCCAAGAGATGCTAGAACGTGTGGGAGGCCATTTGGACCCACTTTGAACCATTTTGGGTGCCAAAACCGTCATATTTGTGAGCTCCGTCAAAGTATGACCAGATGAGCTCTTCTTGATATGGGATTTGGCATGCCTCTAGAGTCTATTGAGAGCTTCTTGAGAAGCTAAAGTGGGTATATTTGGAGGTCTAGGGAATATTTGGTGAATTGTTAAAATTGGAGAATTTTCTGGTTTTAGTTATTGTACTGTGCAACTAGGTCTGAAAATGAATCTGTGTCATTCATAGACCAAATGGTGTCCGATTGTCATGAAATTTTATGGGTATAAACTAGATATCCACAGTGATCTATACCAACTGGAATCACCTCAATCGGAGGTCTATAGAGGGAGAATGAACTTTCTGAAGTTCTGTGTCAGTATCAGGGAAGCCATCCGACCTTCGTTACTATTCCATCAGTTTTTGAGGTCCAACGGCTACTGAAATGATCTGAACTTATTTTTATCCTCTATTTAACATCTGTATCTTTCCAAATTGGTGTAGTTTGTCCAGATTGGATTTTTGTGGAATTATTTACGAATTTTCAAATTTCATGACAGCAAGCTGCACCAATACCAGGGACAGTTGGACCTCTGTCTATTTTTCGATGTCAAACACGGTCCCAACGCTGAGATTGTGGTTGGGAGTTATTTTTAGTTTGAAGTTAACATCCAAATATTTCCAGAGAACTATGATTTGCTTGATTCCCATTTTTCTAGAATTAGTTATGATTTTCCAAAATTAGAGCAAAAAATCTGACTTTTGAGCTCATTTGAGAAATTGTATTTTCTTGGTTTTTGGCTTCACATCCGTGGTTTATGGGTTGTTTGAGGCTATGTACAATTTGTATAAATGGTGTTTGAGTAGAGAATGTGAATGACAGGTTCACAGAACCCACGGGACAAAATATGACTTGTTAAACCCCGACTTAAAGTAGTAAAATACCACAGTTTTGGTCATTTTCCTTGGAAATCATATGGAATCAAGCCTAGAGGGAGATTAGTTAGAGTTAAGTCATTATGGTGTTACAAATAAGGGTTTTAAAGAGTGTAGAATAAACTTATACATTGGAATGTCATGAAAATCCATATAACTCAAGTTAAGTTACGTAAGGTTTCAATTGCACCATGGAAGCTCTGGAACCCTAGGGTTTTGGAGCAATTAAACCTTAGAAAGATGTTTTAAGCCATTCAAGACCATTTTTAAACTAGACAAGAGCCAAGGGTACTCTATAGGTATCAAATTCTCTAAGAGAAAGGTAAAATCTCCATTTGGCCATAAATGGTGCTAGGTTTAGCCAAGGGGAGGAAGGTGTGGTTAAGGAGTGCTTTCATGAGCTTTATGTTTTTAATAGGTCAAGATATGAGTGATGGACACTAATGAAAACCTTGGAATGAATTTAGGAGCTCTATTTTGAAAAGTGAAATTTTAGGATACATAAGCTGCTTAATGAAGTAGCTTGGGATTTGCTTTGTTTTAGCATGCATGTAATTACCCTAATGAGTTCCATTAGAGTCATATGGCTCATATCAAGTGAGAATTTAGAGTCTAAAAATTTTATTATGAATTATCCCTTTAAGGGATCTAAAGTGGTTCAAAGTTGCAATTCAAGTTAGAGATTTATGAGATAGTAAAATAAATTAAAATGAGTTCTAATGAGTTACTTACATTTAAATTGATGTATTCAGGCCAAGCTAAAGCAACTACCTTCTCATGTGTGGGGAAACTCAAGGAGGAACAAGACGCAAAAGAGGAAAATCAAGTGGTTAGTGGTGCATTAGAATTCCTAGCTTCACAATGTAGTTATCTCTCTCTATTTTACATGCATTTGAGTATTTGAACTAGTTAAGATACTTGTATGCTTGATTCTTTGATGATTTTATGAGTTATGACTTGAATTGGCTTTTATTATAAGTTTTATGCATATAATATTATGTTTCAGCTTTTAGCTCCTTATGGTGGGGAATTGAGCGCAGTAGCTATTCCTTGGCCCAGAGTTGAGTCTAGCAAGTACGTTTTTACGCCATGGCTAGATAAGAGTTTAAGTTTCATGCTAATTCCTATGTTTGAGTTGCTTGAGGCATATATCCTCCATACAAGCATTTCTTCATTTGCATTCATTATGTACATTGATATGGATTGGGATTTATTACTAAGGTTCTCTCAAGAATCCCACTCTATTTATCTCCCACTAACCATGACAAGTTCCTTAATTAAGGAGATGGAAAAATCGAGAAGAAATAAAGCTTTAACATAGCTATGAGAAAGCTCTAATACCTGTATGGCTATGTTGTATCTTTAAGATAAATTAGTGGTGAACCATGTTGTCATACCATTAAAGATCATACATATAACTCATGCTATATTTTTCTTTTGACAATAAATAGTTATATTCACACTTTTGGCAGTAGAATTTTCCATTATTAAAAGCATCAATGACATAATTTTTACATAACAAGGGTTTTGGTTAGTTTCTTCTTCAATTTCACACTAAACCAATATGTTAGGCTTAAAATATCCCAAAGGGAGGTATAACTTTCATGGATTTTTATGCACATCTTGACCATTTTAACACATGATAGGAGTTAAACTTTGAAAAATCATAACTTGAGTTACACAACTCTAATTTACACAAACTTAATGGCTATAGAAAGCTTATAATGAGAGCTATCTACTGTATAAATTCTAAGTCAAAATGAGTCCATTTGATCCCTCAAAACCCACATAATCCAAGTCTACACTATATGAATGGTATCTAGATTTTTTTGCATAAAATAGCCAACTTCAAAAATTCTTAAGATATTCTATAAAACTTCAAAAATTGTGTTCTTTAGCTCTATGAAAAGCTCTCAATGTCCTTTAATTATAGACTCATTCATTTGGTCTATCAATAGTAGAAGGACATTTTATGGCTCAAATTGATCAATTTTGGGTTTTGATTAGTACCAATTGAGCTTTAAGTGCCATTTCTTCTCTTGAACAAGTTTCAAATGACAAATATATCATATATAGTTGGTTCAACATGTCATAATTTCCATACAACTCAAAATCACCTTTCCAAATCCAAAATTTCATATGCATATTCAAGATCTCAAGGTACTAATTTCCATAGTATTATATGTGACCACCCATAATATATTTCTACATCATAATCTAGTACTTTTAAACATGTTTGCATTATCATACATCAAAATACACAAATATAATTTCATACCTTCAAGAATGTGCGTTAAAACAAATTCTATTGCCAAAGTAGCTTTTCTTAGGCCTTTTGATCCTCGTTCTTCCTCCCTTATGAACTACCGAACCATGGTTAGTAGAAATAAGAGAAAAGTGAGATTCAAAGAATCCCAATAGGTAATCCAACATTCAAACATATATATATGTCCCACTCAAGTTCAAAGAATGCAAGTATGCATGTCATATGACCATATATCATTCATATTCATGCATTAGGGATCCCATGGCTTGATTAAGAGCAATCTCATGCTTCAGTTAATTTTGGTTTAGTTTTACCCAACAAATAATGACTTTTGGTGTACCCTCACCCTCTTTTAGGGACTTGGCCTTACTCACAATTAATACTTTTGGCTTAGTCTCACTCACATTTAGGGACTTTTGGGATAACCTTACCTATTCAAGAGCCAAAGCAATTCCAAATGCAATCAAATGCCATGCAATTGCATATAACCAACAAGCAATCTAACAATATACGTAATTTGCAACCAATAAGGAAACCAAGCATATATATACAAGAATGAAGGAAAAGCTACCTTGACACAAAGGATTCAATGGATTCCTCTTGACTTCTCACTTTTATTCCATGGCCCTACACTTAAACTTGAATGAAAATTCACTTGCTTGCCCTAGACACATTAAATGAAGTACAAAATTAACAATGGAACCATGCTTATACTTATACTAGCTTTAAACAAGTCAATTAGGACTTTACACACATATATGGCTCACTTGAATGGTATTATGAAGCAACTCTTAAAAATTAATTTCTTGACTCCAAAACATGAGTTATATGACTCTATTAGAACTCATTGGAGCCATTATAAACTTGGTTTAAGGAGTTTAGTACCAAGTTGCTTCTTTCGGCATAATTGAACTCTAAAATTTCACTTTTCAAAATAAGGCTTCTAAATTGAAATTAATGGTTCCTTTGGTGTTTATAATTCATATCTATACCACTTATAATATTGAAATCATCAAAACGATCCCCTAAGTATAAAGACCACACCTTGGCCGAACATATAACCATAATGAGGGCCAAGGGAGTTTTACCATTTCTTTTAAGGAAAGTGGAACCTATGGAGATTCCTTAGCTTCTTTCTAGTTTAATTATGATATTACATGGCTTGAAATACCCTTATAGGGTTCTAACTTCCTAAAGTTTAATTAAAACCCTAATTATACTATCTTGCATGTTATAGCTTTTTAATTGATTCTCTTGGTTCCATCTTAATCTTCACACTCCTAAACCTCTATTCACATCATGTTCTGGTTAAAATCAAATTCTCTTTTAGTGCTTCTCATCTTGGCCAAATATGGAGGAAGAAGAATTCCAAAGGAGAAGCATGTCTTCCATACCATGTCATTTGCCATTTCAAATTGTTTTGAATAAAGATTGTTATGGTACATCTGGTTCCCTTTAAAGAGCTTCTTCCTCCATGGGTTTAGGCACAAAAATCTATCTTTTAGAAAACCAAAACCATAAAAAAGAAGAGGAGGAGTAGAAAAAGGTTTATACTAGTATCATAGGCAAAATTTGCATGTAAACTTACCTAGGTGAAGCTTCTTCCTTCCTCATTCCTTAGTTCTTTCCCATGCCTCTTGGTTCTAGTTTAGAGTAGAGGAAAGTCAATTTTGAAGGTTGGGAGGTGTCATTGAACCTATATGAAGGGAAAAAATTGTTTTAAAACAATTACAAAAATTTTTATTACATCCCATAACTTTACTTTCTCCATTTGAGCTCATTTTAGATCCTTTTTTAGAACAGTATTTTTTATCATAAAATTTAGGTCCTCTAGTTTATTAAAAATATTTTGTTTCAAATTTATGAGATTCAGGACAATTTGAAATGATCTGATCAAAGTTTAAGTCAATTGATAACTTAAATCGTAGACTAGAAGGGTTTTAACCATTCTAATAGTTCTTATGATTTTTTGGGCTTCTAAAAATCCTAATGAGCTCAATTTTTCCATTTAAAACTTCCTTCTTTAAGTTTCTAAAACTTTGCTTGAAATTATGATTTTTCCATTGTGATTTTGGTTCATTCCATTTAGTCATTTTAGCTCCGATTTCAACCATTCTTAGTTTCTTAACCTCATTTCTAAATGCTCTTATTAGATTTTACCTTTAGTTGGCCTTAATTTATTTTACTTTAGGGTCCTCTTTTATCGAGATATAGGTTTCGATTTAGCTTTTGAAAAATCAGATATTACACATGCCATATATTGTTAAGCATTGTAATATATAAATGTGAAATGATGAAGACAATGAGAATCTTATGATGCATATATATATATATGTATGTATGTATATATTGATGTGTGCTAAGTGATATGTTGGTAGCATATTTGATGTATCTTATGATAAAATGTAACCAATCACAATATAGGAGATTGAGACTATAATGTAATAGATCATAAGTTATGATAACCTTGCATTTACAATCATTAGACTAAGTATGTATGCCACTTTAATGTTTGGATGACATATTGTTATGAATATTATGGAACCAAGGGAGTTGCATACATGATATAAACTATGATAATATGAAATGTCATTGTATATATGAGAATGTGAACATGAATATATTCCAATTAGCCCTTATTATAAGGTAATAGAACATGTTTTGCCATATAGTATGCAAATGGTTCCATGCGGCTATATAGGTATGAGATGGTGAATTTTTGTAGTCAACCATATTTCATAAAATGGTTTTTATGAAAATTATGTATGAATGGATTGAAATTTGCTCAAAGTGAGAGATTGCCATTTAGAGATTAAATGGACCACTTTAGAACTAAATTTTATCCAAATGAACTATAAATTGCACCTTTACCATTGACAACCCAAATGACCTAGTTTATAGCTGAAATGTGATGGGCATTTAAAAATTTATAGAGTTTTCTAACAAGCCAGAGATGATATTTTTTGGAGCTCTATAGAATATTTTATAAATTTTTGAATCTAACTAAAATGTGTAGATTTTGATAGTTACTATAGCTACTGTCACAGCCTCAGATTTTCATGTTTTTTAGGGTCCAAATGAATTCATTTTCACTTGAAATTTTTATAGCATAAATTTTAGACCATAAGCTTTTTGTAAATACCTAATTTTCATAAATTAGAATTATATAGCAAAAGTTATGAATTTTTTAAGTTTGACCCATGATATGTACAAAGAGGCCAAATTGAGAAATATAACTCCTTTATGCATTTAGGCTTTGGATCATAGTTATGTGAGTTAAAAATAAATGTGTCTATGGCGTTTATGAGTCAAAATGACAAGAAAATTTAAATTTAAACCCTTGGAAGCTCATTTGACATAAAAACATGCTAAAATCCACTGCCAAAAACTTAGTAATGGTTGTAAATTGTTGTCTTAGATAGGAAAATGACATAAATAAGGTATGTGAAGCAAGCTATGACAATTTTTCTATCCCTTCCATTTATTTTTCTTTGTACTTTCTTTATTGGATATTTCTTTAATTCTACATGATGAATATCCTGATGATGTTTGATTTACTTGACCAATGCATGCAACTTTAAAATTAATTAATTAAAACAATGAGTGTGTGTTAGAAATAGTATAGTTGTAGAGGATTGAGGTTTGCATATTGATGTGCAGACTTATAGTTGATCTATATTTAGATGATGTGTGTAAATGTTGTATTCTTATTGTTATCTAAGTGTAAGGACAAGTTTTAGCATATTAAAATGTTGAAACTCTCAATCCACATACTAATCTATGGATACTTTTGAATTTTAATAATAATTTGGTTTTGATTAACTATTGGGATAACACAATTTCAATTACAACATGCTAATGTGTTGTAATGTTCCTTTTTGAATACTTTGATGGTCTTATGTCTAGTAATGGAACAATCAAGATGAGGATTACTGGTACTTATTATACTACCGATTCTCACTGTGCTTCAACCAAAGTTATAGTCTAGTTTAGATTGTAATAAAAGCATATGCTAAATTGCTGCTTTAGCAATCAGATTGCTTTAAGCAATCACTTGTATATATTTAGGATTTTTAGAATTTTAGGAATTAAATTTTAGGATTTTAAAAACTAGTTTTAAGATTTTTAGGAATATTAAAAAGAAAATTAGAAAACCTAAAGAAAAATTAAAATTAAGGAATTTTTAGTAAGTTTTATTGAATTTTTAGGAAATTTTCCAAAATTTTAAAGAATCTTTAACTTAGAAAATAGTAATATAATCAAAATCTAAGTAACAACTCTTGCACAGTTGTGATATCTTTTGTTTCATAGCTTTATTCATCTTTTTAAAATTTGAATATAAGTCTCATTGCAATTGCAACAGGGTTTTTAACACAACTGCAATGGCAATATTATAGCTATTCACAAAGTCATTTGAGCTTCATTTTTGCCTCTCTTCTTAAATTTTCCCATCTTCTCTCAAATTCCTATGAATCTTTGAGCAATTTTCAGTCTTTTCACCTTATTTACATTAATTAAAATCTTGTTTTAAACATTTAAAAGCATTGCAGAGGATTAAAATCTAGTTTTCTAAGGATTTTAACCTATGGCTTTCCAACAATTTTTCTTTGATTTTCGACCACTTTGAGGTGAATTTTGATATGCTTTTCATAGAGGTAGGTTTGGTTTGAATTTTGCTAAAATAGGGTAAGGATTTATCGATATTTTGACATTATTATATTTTATATTCTTTATATTTAGTCTTATTAAAATTCATAGTGGGTAATTTGATGACTTTGGCTTTATTTTATATTAAATGAGCTAAATATTAGATTAATGGGTTTTAATCACATTTTATTATGTGTATAAAAAAATCACATTTTATTATATTTTTTCCAACAGATGCCCAATTATTTTTATTTGTATTTTGCATGTTAGAAGTTTCTAAAAGGATATGGATATTATCTTATTAAGACACTAAAGGATTTGGATATTATCTTATTGTTACTTTAAGATTAGTATTAGCATTCTTTTAATGTGAAAAAGTCTAGACCGTTGGATGCGTGCAACTCATCGTAGCCGTTGAATCTTTTTTAGGGAAGAAGCCAATGTCATTTATTTAAAGAGGAGAAACCGTCATCATAGAACACATTCTATTTTCTCTACTTCTCATTCTTGTTTTCATCTTTTTCATGGCTTTCTAATTTTTCTTGGTGATCAATCCAGAGTTTGAACTTGATAAGGAACTTGAGTCCATGTTTGTATAGAACTTTGGTTTTGATTTTGATTTCAGAAGGATTTCACTTTTCTTGTTCTCTTTATTTTCATGTAATTATTATCATTCTAGTTAGATGATTTTTGTTACATGAACTCTAATTCATTTGATCTGTTTGAGAACGCATTTTGATTCAATCAGTTGATTAATGAAATAAATTTATTTTGAACCATGTTAGGATTCTGTGTGTGTCTCTAGTTAAGTGCGAAATAGTTGGTTTTGTATTGTTGACAAAAGCGCAGTTACGTTCTGATTAACAATACGAACCAATTAAAATCCTAAACGATAGTTTAGGAACATTAATAAAAAATAACCAGAGGATTACAAATCAAACTAGAGATATTTTTAGGTGACAAGGATAGGCAAATATCAGGGGAAGAATTTTTTATTGGTTGCATATTATTCTGATTGACCTTTGTTTTGTTGCGTTTCGTTCATTGGTTTGCTATTTAGTTTAATTAGTGCAATTTTATATTCGAATCCCCAATCATTGCAATTTTATATTTTTACATCCTAAACTAATTGATTTGATTAATAGTTCCTTGGGAGAGGACCTGGCGGGCATTATACTGCAAATCAGTGAAAATCCACTAATCTTGGCCGGTGCGACATTTGCAAGTAAAAAGTATTATCTTTACCAAGATTTTGGCACCATTGCCAAGGAGCTAACTAATCATAATCAATTAGAATAGGAAATTCCTTAGTTTCAATTTTGATTTTAGCATTTATACTTAGTGTTTATGGTCAATTTTTGATGTTTTGTGACTGTTTTAGGCAATACCAGTGTCAGGGGTGACTAACTCTAATTGCGTTGAAACTTGATATATAGGTTCTAGGTGTTTTGAGTATTCAAACTAGGCTATTTTTTTTGGCTAAATTGTATCGTTTAGACCACTTTTTCAATTATTTTAGTATTTTTTCCTTTGATTTTTTGTGATTTCTCTAACTTTTATAGATTTATTTTGATTTTTCTTGGTAATTTTTAGGTGTTTTCTTTTATTTTATTTCATTCTTGATGTATGATAAGATCCTCCAATAGAGATTTGGTTAAGTTTAATCCAAAGATTGATAAGAGTTTTCATACACAACTTAGAAATCATAAGATTAAAGAAGCTATGACTACTGATTTGATTTCTGAGATAATAGACAATATAGGAAGTAATTACAAATTGAATTTGGATTTGGATTTTGATTCTGAAGTAGTAGATATGACTGGGAATAATGATAGGATTCTTAGGGAATTGGCTGCACCTGATGTTAATTACCAATCATTGTATATTCAATATCTTGAATTTGATGTTATTTTTGAACTTAAATCTAGATTAATACATTTGCTTCCAAAGTTCCATGGTCTTACAGATAAGGATCCTCACAAACATCTCAAGGAGTTCCATGTGGTGTGTTCTACCATGAAACCACAAGGAGTTTTAGAAGAGCACATCAAGCTTAGAGTATTTCCCTTCTCACTGGATGGAGCGGCTAAAGATTGGCTTTATTATCTTCGACCTTAAGCCATCACTTCATGGAATGAATTGAAGAGGATATTTCTAGAGAAATTCTTCCCTGCCTTAAGAACTGCTACTATTCGAAAAGAGATTAGTGGTATTAGACAGATGAACGAAGAAACATTGTATGAGTACTAGGAAAGGTTTAAGAAATTGTGTGCAAGCTGTCCTCACCATAGATCAATGACCAACTTCTAATTTAGTACTTTTATGAAAGCTTGCTACCTATGGACAGAAGTATGGTTGATGTAGTTGTAGAAGGAGCATTGGTTAATAAAACCCTAACTGCTGCTAGAGACCTTTTTACAAATATGGCACATAATACACAACAATTTAGCACCAGAATAAATATGCCAACTAGAGGTGTAAACAAAATTTATGCCACTTACATGGATTAACAAAGGATAGAAAATAAACTTAAGGAGTTGGCTTCCATGGTTAGACAACTGGCACTTAGGCAAAGACAACCTCAACAACCCCCTGCACCTCTGTCTGGTATTTATTCGTTAACTACACATGCCATAGAGCAATATCCCAATTGCAAGATAATATAGAATCATGTGCTGGCATCTTTCTTGGTAGACCATTGCAGCAACAACAGAATAGATATGACCCTTATGCAACATCATACAATCCTAGATGGAGAGATCATCTGAATTTCAGATATAGCAGTGGATCTAGCCAACAACAACAACAACAGAAATTAATGCTCCTAGCCCAAGCAACCAACAACCTATGAGACAACCCATGCAACAAATGAACATGTCAGAACCAAGTCTAGAAGATATAGTGAAGCAGTTAGCAACAAATACAGTCTAATTCCAATAGCGAATAGAGATAACAATCTAGAGTTTGGAGACCTAGATTGGCCAACTTACAACAAATATCAATGAGTTGAGAAGTCAGGGTTCTGGCCAATTACCTTCACAGCCCATGACCAACCCGATAGGCAATGTCAATGCAATAACATTGAGGAGTGATAAGCAAGTAAATAGGCCCATCACACCTCAAACAGAGGCTTTGCAAGAAAAAGAAGGTGACATAGAACAACAGCTCCCTTCAATCCAAGGCAAGAACATAACAGAAAAGGGAGAGAATTTCATATACACTAAACCCATTCCATTCCCCAACCGAATTACACAGTCCAAGAAAATTGCAGAAGCTGAATTAGATAGGGAAATTATGGACACGTTTAAAAAAGTGGAAGTAAATATCCCTCTTTTAGAAGCAATCAAACAAATTCCAAAATATGCTAAGTTTCTTAAGGAGCTATTTACACATAAGAGGAAGTTGAAAGGGAATGAGAAAGTTAGCATGGGGAGAAACGTATCATCTTTGATTCAACTAATTGTGCTTACTAAATGCAAAGATCTTGGCACATTCACCATTCCTTGCACAACCAGCTATGTTAGATTTAAGAGCTTCCATTAATGTAATGATTAAGTCTGTGTATTCCTTTTTGCATATTGGAGAATTGAAGCATCTTATGGGAATGGTGATTCAGTTAGCAAATAGAAGCACTATAACACCCAATTTTTGTAAAAACGATGGAAACAAGACAAATATAAATGAGAGTCCTATAAAATGAATTAGTTAAAGACAAATGAAATTAGGATAAAATTCTAAATATTAGAAAATGGGAAACTAAGGCTTAGGATGCCTAGAAACCAGAGCCAAGTGGCCAAAGAAAATTTGAGAAAATGTAGTGGCATTTTCATAATTTTGGGTAACTTTTAGAAAACTTAAAGGAGGGATCTTTAAATAGAAAAATTAAGTTTTTTGGGGTTCTCAGAGGCCTTAAAAACTATAGGAACTCTTAGAACAGTTAAAATCCCTCTGGTCTACATTCTAGAATGTCGGTGAACCCAAACTTTGACCATTTTCGTTCGAGAAGATTTTAGACCTGATTTGAGTGATTCCAAAGGCTATTTATAGGTTAGAAGACCTAAATTTTATGATGAAAAAGATGGTTTTTGAAAAAGAGTTGAAATGAACCTAAACAAAAAAGCCAAGAATGAAGGACAAAATTGCCTTTTGAAAAGCTTCTTAAGGATCACAAGTTATATATAGGTGGCGCCCCACTTCTTCCTCACATTTAGCTAACCAAATTTCTATCTAAAACCAAGGAGAAGTTCTATAAAGAAGGGCACACAAGAGGGAGCTTCAAAGAAGGAGAAAAACCTAAAAAAAGGTATGAAAAATCATGAAATTTCTTGCTCCTTCCTTCATTAAACTTATTCTTCTTTTCCTTTTTTCTTTCCATGGTTTTAGTGTATGATTGGATCTATTTTGAGCTGTAATATCCGGTTCTCAGAAAACGTGAGAAACGTAACATACAATTTCTCTATAAATGAACGAAATTCACTGGATACAAAAGTAAGTCCCTCGAAATGGCTTAGTTAAGGTTCCAAAAGATTTAGGAAGCATTCTAGATTCTTAAAATAAGAATCACAGGCTCAGATAGAAGGAAAAATATAGCTAGAATGAAGAAACAAATTTAAACAAAAGGTTGACGAAATGTAAGGCATTTTCGTCATTTTGAGCAAATTTTAGAATTCACATAGGAAGGCTTTTTAAATAAAAGTTTTGAGTTCCACAAGGTTCTCATGGGCATTGAAAACTATAGGAAGCTCCGGGATAGTTAAAGCCCCTTTCGGTGGATATTTTCTAATGTCGGTGTACTCGAACTTTGACGGATCCATTCGAGAAGGTTTTAGCTCCTATTTTAGTGATTCCAAAGGCATTTTACTAAATTGGGAACCTAAATTTCATAATGGAAAATACGACTCTAAAAAAGGAGCTAAATTTAGTTAGAAACAAAAATGCCAAGAACAAAGGGTAAAACAAAAATTTTGAAAAGTCTTTCTTCCTCCCACCTATATATAAGTGGCGCCCCACCTCCTCATTCATTCAACCCATTATGTTTCTGCCCTAGACTAGAAGAAAACCATAAGGGATGAGGTGTACCAAGAGGAGGATGAAAGAAGGAGAAAGACAAGGTAAAAAGTATGGATTTTTGGTTGTTTTCATGCTCTTTCCGTAGCAAACCTCTTCTTCTCCATTTCCCTTTCTTTTCAATAGTTATATTGAAGTATATGGATCTATTTTAAGGGAAAAACAAAGGGAAAAATTCGGATTTGAAGAGAAGAGGCCAAGGAAAGTGAGAATCAAGCAAAAAAATATGGAAAAACAAGGTAAATCTTCCATCCCATGGTAGCTACTTCCTCCCCCTTCTTCTCCTTATTTTGCCCCATGTATGTAGCTATAGGAGGGCTTGAATTTTGGGTAGAACCAAGGGTTAATTCTATGAATTTAAGGGAGGAAAGTAAGAATATGCAAAGAAATCCAAATAAAAGCCATGAATTTGCAAGATAGGGAGGTTAGGGTTTTGATTGCACTTTGAACTCTATCATGAACCCTAGCCATATCTTGTAATGTTTAAGTATTCATATGAGTTCTTAAGACACCAAGAGAGCTTCCTACATGTTTCTCCCATCAAAGAAAGCAAAGAAACTCCAAGGGTGCCAAGAAGAATACATGCTTCAGCCAAGGAGAGTTCATGCACCTAGGGAGTGTTTTAATTCCTTCTAAGCTTAGTTATGCATCATGTGTGATGAGAGAATATGAGAGGGAGCCTTAGAAAAATTTTAGAAACCATAGATAGTGAGATGGCCTTATATATTCCATAATATGGCTCAAAGAAGCAACACCTAACTAGGCTCATAGAATTGATTGTGTGATGACTCCAAGAGGTTTAAATGGAGACAAGAAACATAAATAGATGGAGAGAATGGAGCCAAGATGATGTTTTCCAAATGTTGCTTCATTAAGTGTATTATGGAACCATAAAAGAGTCTTATGAGTCACCTTACTTTTCTAGTAATTGTGTGGCCTTAGAATTTGATTCAATAGTATAATTAGCTTCCATATAATGTGTCTAAGCCAAGAAAAGTGATCTCCACCTTCTTGGGTGTGTGAGGTCAAGGAAGAGGACTCAAGGCTCAAGGAAAAAGTGTGTAAATTCAAGCAAGGTAGCTCACTCCTCCTTTTCTCATGCATGAATGTATGCTTGGCTTGTCTTTGAATGTGTGTATGTGTGTTTTAAGCCATGAAAAGTATTCTAGCATGATTTCATATGCCATGGTACCATGATGATGCATTATGTTTCTAAATGGTGTTTATGATGCTTGCTTTGGTTTTCTTGAGTGTGGTGATGCCAAGAACCCTTAGCCATGGTGAAGATGAGCTAAGAACTCTTAAAGTTGGTTGAGACAAATTAAAGAGTCTCAAACCTCTTAGCCATGTTGACTCCCAAGAGCAAGGTTGAGTCAAAAACCTCTTAAAAAATGGATGAGGCAAGTCCAAAATCCACAAGTAAATGGGGAAGGCTAATCCACTTACTTGGCAAGCCTATGTATGCCATGTATGACTTGTTCAAATGCTAATATTGCTTCTTGAATGATTACACACTCTATGGTACTCATACATGCATTTTCAAGACTTGTTTTGGATTTTTTATGTGTGATTGAAAGGGAGATGAGCTATTGGGATTCTTTGAATCTCATTCCCCCTCTCCAATGTTCTAACATACTAGGTGGACAAAGAGAACAAGAAAATGGAAGCCAACCTCTTGAAAGATGAGAGTATGCTATCAAAGTGCATAGATTTTGTTACTTTAAGGCCATATGAATGGCAAATGTTGTAATTCATTGTTATATATGTCTTATGATGTTATAAACATGTATAATTTTGCTAATGTATCATGTATAATTGAGAGCTAAGGTTATATATATGAAAATGTGCATTTTGGACATGTAATGGCAAACTAATATTATGGAAATGTATGTATAAATGGAAGTAGAATAGCCAAATTGAGATGCATAAGGATTGAGACCACTTAGGCAGTTCATACAAGTCATATTCATGCTTTTAAACTTGCCAAGAGGTGCCAAACACCAAGGGAAGTCATTTAGACACAATTGGTCTCTAATATAGACCAAAATTGACCATATTGGAAACATATACCACTTTTTATCCAAATGAGTTCCTCTTGATCTGTGATTTGGCATGCATTTAGAGTTTGTTATGAGCTTTTTGAAAATTTAAAGTATAGAATTTTTAGAGATCTATGGAATATTTGATAAATTTTTAAAGTTGAAAAAATTTCTAAAATTGTATCAGGGTACTGTTCACTTAGGTTCGAAAATGAATTCTGTCACTCAGGGGAAAAATGATGTCCAATTGCCACAAAATTTTATAGGGAGAAACTAGACATTCCCAGTGATTATGCCAACTGGAAGCACCCATTTGGATGTCTAGAAAGGGAGATATGAATTTTTAAATTTCTGCCCAGTATCAAGCTTTCAAACAGACCTCAGGTACTATTTGATTGATTTTTGAGGTCTGGATGTACCTAAACTGCTCTAAAGTTATTTTTTCCCTCTAGTTAACATCGATGGCTTTCCAGATTGGTATCATTTGCATGGATTGGATTTTTGTAGAATTAATTGAACGTTTTTTAAGTTTATAACATAAACCTATATCAGTACCAATAGCCAGTCAGACCTCTGCACATTTTCGAATGTCAAATGTCTTTTGTGTAGTGTTTTATGACCTAGATATATTTTTAGCACAAAGTAAACATCTGTATCTTTCTAGAATGGTAGAAAGTGCATGATTTCGATTTTTTTAAAATTAGTTAAGTGGGGAAATTTTGGCCTAAATGGTAACTATGAATTTTATATATTCCCTTGCCTTGCACGAGCTCTATGTCAATTTTGGTGATAGAAATGAGTTGTATCTATGTAATTAAATATAAGAATGTGATATATGAGCTCACATGGTCTATGTGACATTGAATAAAATTTTCATCCACTATGCAACGCTAAAATATTCACCATTTAATTACTTTTTCTTGCTTCCTCATGTGAGATGCATAGTTTGAAGCATGAGAATAGCATGAAATGAGCTAAAAAATGTGGTGTTACATGAGCCATGTTCAGAGGGGAAAAGTTTAAAATTTCAAGTGGGAGTGAAAGCAAAGGAGAAAACTCTTGAAAAGGTTAAAGAATCAAGGTAATTTCATAATCTTCCTTGCTTCCTTCTTCTTGATCTTCCATGGAGTAGTTTCGACCTTATATAGAACAAGCAAGAATGAGTAAAATCTAACCTAAACCAAGCTTGAAACCTAGGTTTTTAAGGGTGAGAAACAAGTATATGCAAAGAGATTCCAAAAAGAAGCATTAAATTAGGTTTCCAAAACCTAGGGTTTTCATTGCACCTTGGTATGTATAAAGTTTTCTAATGGAATTTCTAATTGTCTAAGAGTATATATGGGTTCTTAAGATGCCTAGAAAGCCTCACATGTGCCATTTTCTTCAAGAAAACAAAGCTATCTCCATAGGTCCAAAAAGCCTCTATAGTCTTAGCTAAGCATGGATCTTGTACCTAGGGAGATTTTTTAATTTTTCCAAGGGTAGAAATGGACTAAACATGATAGGAGCACATCAAAGGAGTGCTTGGAAAAAATTTAGAAGTCTTGGTTTGTGTGATGGAAGTGTGGGCTCCATAATAAGACTTAAAGAAGCAACTTATATCTAGGCTCTTGGGAATGAGTTTGTGATGACTCCAAAAGGTTTAAATGGAGTCAAGAGACCTAGGTGGAAGGAGAAAAGGGAGCCAAGATCTTGAATTCTAGCACTTGCTTCACTAGGTCTTATATGAAGCCATTATGATAACCATAAAACAAAGTGAGCTTCCATAGAGAGTGTGTGATACTAGAGCTTGCTTCCATGATGTAAGTGTTTCCTATTTGATGTGTTTAGGCTAAAGGAATCAAGCTCCATCTAATTGCAAGTGTGTGGCCAAAAAAAGGGAGGAATAGCCAAGGAAAAAGTGTTGAGTTTTTACTTCAAGGTAGCTCTATAACCTTTTCACATGCATAGCTTGGTTGTTCTCTTATCATTGAGTGCTTGTGTGTATGTTTGAGCCATGAGAAATGTTTCTAGCTTATGGTTACATGTTATAGTAACATTATGTTTCTTGAAATATTCTTACAATTGCATTGTGGCTTGCATGGGTTTGGTGATGCCAAAAGTCCCTTAGCAAGGGTGAGGATAAGCCAAAAGTCCCTAGAAATGGGTGAGATGTAACAACATATTTATAGAACTCATCTCATATAAATTCTAGGCTTCCTTCCATGAATTACATAAGAGGAAGAAGGAAAATCATTAAAAATAATAAATTTAATTGCATTACGTTACGGATAAATTTTTCATTCGGTGTTTTGTGGGCCATATGAACTCATCCATTTCATTCTCACATTTAAATACACAAATAAAACTTATAAAAAACTCAAGAAGTGGCCTAGAACTCGTGCAAATGGATGGTATACTAAAAAAATGGTGTGTAGCCTCGGGTAGTCCAAATTCAGTGCCTGAATTTTGAAAAATTATAACTTATTTTAGAAAAATCAAAATCAAGCACACTATACCATTCTGAAAAGATACAAATATCTACTTTATGTTAAAAATAAATCCAGACCAATAAAGGCTACTAGCTACCAGAATTTGATGAAACATTACTAGAGGTCAACTGTCGTTACTAGTACTGTCCTCCAACTTCAAAAATTCATATCACCCTACTCAGATGTCCAATTGGGGTGATCTCAGTGGCCATCAAATGCTTATCATGTCTAGTTTATGCTTCTAAATGTTCATGAGCCTTGGACACTATTTGACCCTTGAATGACAGAGCCCAACTTACTGACCATATGAACAATATCTACATTAGTTAGTAGAAAAATGCCAATTTTGAAAAGTTATAATAAGTTCCACAAAGTTCCAAATAATCTGATCTTTAACTTCCTAAAAAACTCTAGATAAGATCTATATGTGTGCCAAATTTCATGGGCAAATTCGTTCATTTGGTCAGATCTTGATATTAGGTTGTGAAATGATCACTTTTAAGGCTTACAAAGGGTCCAAATGGTCCATTTTGAGTTCCAAGGCAACCATGACCACTTGAGCATGTGGGAATGCACCAAAATGGCTTTCTAAACTTGTTTCAAAGGTGTATAAACCCAAAAATTGAAAAATCACTCTCTCACCCCAAGCCATACACAAGCATGCACACACTTTCTATTGTCATTCAATACCCAAAAACTACATTATCAATCATTTGGCATCCAACCTTATACATACATCAAATATATGAGTATTTACACATGTTCAAATGATTATATAACATTTCCATCATAGGATTACATCATATGCCATTTGGGTGGCTACAAAAGAGACAAAACGAGGCACTTTGTTGTCAAACTATCATCTTCCAACTTGATGGCTTCCATTACCTTACTCATGTGGTTCACCTAGCATATTAAGACATTGGAGAGGAGGGAATGAGATTCAAAGAATCCCAATAGCTCATCTTCCTTTCAGTCACACATAAAGAATTCAATACAAGTCTTGAAAATGCATGTATGAGCATAATGGAATGTATGATCATTCAATAAATATTCTTGGCATTTGAACAAATTATACAAAGTATACATAGGCTTGCCAAGTAAGTGGATTAGCCGCACCCATTCTCTTCAAGGTTCTTGGACTTGCCTTGTAACAACCCTAACTTTTACTCGTAATAATTAAGCTTAAATGTAACATCCGATTTTCTGAAAATCCAAGAAAACGTAAGGAAACGCGAGAACCGTAACATATGATTTCTCCGTTAACATATGAAATTCATCGGATATAAAAGGAAGTCCCCTAAATAGAGTAAATTGAGGTCTAATAAAATTAGAATAATATTATAGACTGCAAACAATGATGAGTCAAGGCCAGAGGTACCTTAAAATTAGGTCTAAAATAGATTTAAAAAAAAGGATAAGAAAAAGGTCCCGAAGAGCCTCTGAAATCAAGTATAAAGGAGCCAGGGACCAAAATACAAAGAAAAGTTATATGCCGGGCAAAATGTTTAAATTGCCTGAAAGTTCAGGGAACCCTAGTTTCACCCTCCATTCGTGACTTTAAGCACGAATATCAAAAATTAGGCAAAAATCTTAGAAATTCGTGACCCACGGTTAAACTTAGTTTGATAAGACGGGTCTAATGATGCCAAGTTGTGCAGATGGCCAGGCGGGATCCGGCCCGGGATCTGATTATCCTGATCAGTAGCCATGAGCAAAATAGAAAAAGAAAGTTATAACAACTATAGAAATAAAAATAGTTAAAGGGCTAAGAAACTCTGAAGGAGTTTTAAGGAAAAAATTGCAGTAAATGAAAAGTTTATAGCATAATCATAATACAGAACGGTGAAAATTACACCTGTAGACCCAGTGTCAGATTGACATCAAAATTTATGAGGATTGAGGTTAAGGGCCCCTGAACCATGTTTGAAGCTCAGTATGGCCAGAAAGTAAAGGAAATAATATTCATAAATTTTAGAAGGTCTAAAGGTATGTATTGTACCGTAAAACCTTAATCGGACCCGGATACCGATTGTTAGACTACTGCAAGGCCCAATAGCTGATTCTAAAGGCTCAAAAGAGAAGAAAAGATATAATTAAGGTTTTAGAGAAGATAAAACCCAAAGATAAATATAAAATAAAAGGGAAAGAAGAAGAGGATTTTAGTCATTTTAAAAAATTAACTATGGTTAAGTTAGAAACTAACTATGGTTGAGTTAAAAGTGACCATGGTTGAGTTAAGAAATTAACCATGGTTACTATTCATAACTTAAGGGATAAGAAAAGGTATCCAAGTGTGTGGCCAATAATTTTTGGACGAAGATATTTAATTATGAAATTAGAAAATTAAAAGAAAAAAGAATGGAAGATTAAGATTTGATCTTGAAAAGGTTGATCCAAGGGTCCAAATTTAGTATGACCATTTAACTTCATCCAAATTCATCTCCTTCACCTCCATTCCACCATTTTCACGCCACACACAGGGGAGGAGGAGAGAAAAACGTGAAGAGAGAGAGGGAGGGAGAAAAAGTGGAAGAAGAAGTGAAACCAAGCAAAACTACCACCATTCTTCACCAAATTTCTTCATCTTCTCCATCCTCCAACCATTTCCTCCAAAAGGCAGCTGCATATTCATCTTTTCTTCAAGGTGAAATGTTGCTCTAAGTGGGAAGAGAAATGATTTTAGTGTGAGAAAAGCAAAGGAAGCAAGGATTAAGCTTAAAGAGTAAGTTTTCTCCATCTTATACTTGCAAATCACATGCTTTAAGCTAGTTTTGTTAAACCCTAGCTATAAGTCATTTTTGGACAACATATGAATCATTAGAAATGGAGTTTATATGTTGAATATGAAAGCCATGAAATGAAGTTTATATGTTGAATATGAAGACCATATGAGCTTAGTTATTGTTGTTATGTGCTGGGACTTTGAAAAACACAAAGATTGTAATTTTTGGGAAAATAGAAATCATGGGGAGATGCTGTCCGAATTTTTCCAAAATCTTTATGGTGTTTTCTTAATGTCTTAAAGTCATGTATACCAAATTTCAAGTCCTAAAACATAAAGGAAGAGGCTATGGAATTTTTAGAACCAAAGAAACTCACTTTGAGCCTAAAACGGAGCTAGATTATGTGATGACCAAAACGTGATGTTGGGGCTAGAATTTGATGATGTTATCCATTCCAATGGATTCAAAAGGGTGTTTTTAGCTAGGAATACCTATGGGAAATGCCCCAAAACTCATGAGATAAAATTCCTAAATTTTGGCCGAGAAATGCATACTATTCGGCCATAGTGAATGGGAAGGGAAGGAGTTAGATTTTTCCAATTCCAATGGTCCCATTAAGTTTAAAATGGTCATCCTACTTTAGAAGTTAAGGTTTATGTGTTGATTGTAAGGAATTATCATTATGATTATGGGGTTTGATGTCGTTTTGGGAACTATAAAAGCAAGTAAACCGAGTCCCAAGGATTGAGGAGCAAAGTTTGCTAAGGTAGTAGTTTTCCTCTCTCTTTCCTTAAACTTGTATGTTTGTATAATGATGAGTGTTATGCTATATCAAGTTGTCATTTATGCTATAAGATGAGACAAGTATGCTTAGATTGTGTTTGGCCTTGTATGAAATTCCTTGTATTGCTATACAATATGTGGCATCTTGACTGGCATTATGTTATGTACTTACATGCTTGCTTGTGAATGAGATTGGTTTACTACTATTGAGATGTCATAATCTCATCCCAAATATAACCCATGATAGGTCCGAGTTCAAGCAAAGAAATAGCAAAGAATGTGAAGACATAAATCGAGGACCTTACTTTTATGTACCACATTTTGTCATGTAATTAAATATTTCAGATTACTGCGTGTATGAGTTATATTATGACACTGTAAGGTACTCAGGTATGAAATGGAAAGCCATGTATATACCTAACCCTGAAGTAAAAAGAGTATGACTAGCGTGCCTAAGATGCAAAAATGTTTGTGCTTATATAAAGGCAAAATAATAATAACATGACCAATGAGGGGTAAAATTGTCCAATTTGTTGTAGGGGCAACTTTATATGAATTTATATGTGCTCCGCTAAGTAAGTATTTTTCTCGTGTAGAGGGCTTAGAGAGCTTGAAGTAGAGCCTTGAATTAACCTCATACGATTTTTCTATAATTAAGTATTTATTTTCAAAGTTAGATAAGAATTTGGAAATGACCAAATGAATAGTAAAATTGTATGAGAAAGTTTTAAAATAAAAAAATTTTATCAGTTCAGGTTTCTATTGACTCCTCTAAGTTTTATATGAGGTAATTGTAGTAGGAAAAGTGTTATAAAATAAGGTATGACATTAAACACACAATCATAAATTATAACCCCGGGGCAAGACTTGTCTCAAATCATCAAATTAGGAAAATGTGAGGAAATTTAAACCTTATTGTTATTAGAGTCATTAACCAAACAATTACAACCATTCATGTACATAAGTGAAATGAATCCCCAATTAGGAGCCTTTAGATTTAATACCCATTAATGTCCAACTCTCAAGAACCCCTTACAAGTGTTTCTAAGTCATCCCTTGATGTTCCTATAGGAAAAATCAGGGTTTCTAGGTGAATATGAGAGTTTAAGAACCTTCACCGCGGCCAAATGATTTCTCACCGTGGGCAAATGCTCTCAGGTTCTCTTCTTACAGCTTCACAGATTTTGCTACGGCAAGTTGAAGCTTCACCGTAGCAAGAGGACCTCCTGGAGCCAACCTCACGAGCCTCTCACTATTAGTCGTGGCCAATTCCCATTTTCGCCACGACTAATTCCTCTCTGGAACACCTGGAACATTTTCACAAAGTTTGCCGCAACCAATTCCCCATTTTGCCGTAGCAAATTACCCTCTGGACGACTCCTAATTTGGCCTCTCACATTTCGCCGCAGCTAATTCAACTTCTTGCCACGGCGAATTGCTCTCTGGTACTCTCCCTGAGTAACTTTGCCACTATTGGCCATGGCTAAAACTATTTTGGTCGTGGCGAAACACCTTCTGATCCTACAACTTCTAAAATTTTGTCTCATACACTCTAACTCTTCCTCTAGTGACACCCTAAAGACATTCTACCTTAATTTGTGGGGCTCTAATTGCTTTCCTCTACCTAGTTTACTCAGTTTATCTATTGTTACCAATTCAAGACTTAAGTGTTAATTCCTACTCATCCAACTACCATATATCAGTAAGTTCATGGATTAATGACAGCAAGAATTTCATAAGCTACCAACAATTATCATTCAAATATATATTCCATTAGAGATTTCATGCATCACTAGTTCAGGTCTACATCCAATGTATCATATAATTACATTTCTCAAATAGTAAACCATATCATAGGTTCAACAAAATTCATAACAGATGTTATAAGTTCATACATCCAATACCAAACTAAAATGAGGCCTAACTCCTCAATAAATATATTCTAAGTAATCAAAATACAAACACCTACACTTGGCAACATAATTACATGATGATGCTATATAAAAAAGAATACAAAATTTAGCATCTACTCTATTCATATCAGTCTAAGTGTAGCCTTCTCTATACATGGTTGGAGCTCATGGATTTTCATCAACTTGCTTCCCCTTATCCTTACTCGAAGAGCCTTCACCTAAAAGTATGATCCCATGAAATGGGGTGAAATGCAAATCTCAATAACCAAAGGAAAATTCCATTCATATATTCCAATTTAATTAACATATATGTATGAATCAAAATGAGTATCAAAATCATGTCAATCATATAAGCGAATGAAACGATTAGGCTACTATGATTACCATCCTATACTAGCAATCACATTTCCACATGTCAAAGGCCAATAACACCAGAAGAGGCCCATCCACGACACCTACTCCCCAATGAGTACAACCAGGGCTCAGTACATCTGGGGTATGATCATAACCCAGTGCCCGATTGAAGCATATACATGAGTGACAGCCGCACCATAGCTCCCTCATGGACTCACAAGGTCCAAACACAATACAATAGATAGCCAACCAATTCATTTAGCGTTTCAAATCATTCATGTGCAGCAAATATGAAATTAAAGCAGGTATATGCATGGAATTAATATAGTCCCCTGTTACCTCACTTGTAGCCAATTCTTTACGAGCCAACGGAATGCTACTTCAGCCTAAGGGCACAAAACCAAGCTATTACTATCCCTAATCACAATTTATATCAGCAAACCCATTACTCAAGGAGTTAAGCTACATAGGACTACTTAGAAAATATTTACCCAACTACTACAAGAACCAAATTCAGATTTGGATGAGCCTACACCAATAACCTCAGACCAACACTTCAAACTCTGAGTAAATTTGTATAAAAATAATACCTATATCATAAATCAGTTTTAGAGGTCCTAAACTAGCAAAAAATACATTAAAATGAGAAGTTTATACTTACCTAATAATACCCCTAGCCTCAACCTATGAAATTTCATGATGGAAACATCAAATAGTAAGTTTCAAATTTTGGGTATGGGTGAAAGTGCTCCAAATGAGAAGCCAATTAGGTCAAATTAAAGAGAAAGAAGAGAGGATTAAGTTATATAACTATTACCTTGGTTAAATCTTACTCTAAGAGTAGGAAATGATGGAATTTTGCTACTAACCTTAACCTCCCCTTTAGACCTCCGAACTTGCTCCTTGTGTTTGTGTTTCAGCAAAGTGTAAAGGGGGGTGTATGTCTTTAGAATTTTAGTTGGGTTTAAGTTGGGTCCTAAATGGGTTATGGGCTGACCTAAAGATCTAATTCCAAGTGGGTTTCAGATTTAAGCTTTGTTGGGCTAAGCTTTATGTGTTGGGCTGCATAATTGTAGTTGAGTTAGGCCAAATTTTAAGAGCTCATTTGGTTTGGATCTGCATAAGAGTTGTTGGACCAATTATAAAAGTTTATGTAAGTTGAGTCTTAGGCCTCTAACTCATTAAACCAAATTTGGCCATCACTAGGTACTATTTCTTGGGCCAAGTCTCACAATAAGAGGTTAGGTATGCACCAAAATCATTGGGCCTCCATTAGTCTCTAACCATAGCCTACTTAATTTAATTTGGGCCTAGATGAGGTTTCTAACTCAATTAAATCTCAAACTCATATTAATAATTTATCTCTCTATAATTCCTATTTACATAACTTGTTCAATTATTCCATATTAATTGTTTTTAATCAACCTAAATCCATGATTAACACCTTAATAAATTTTGGGGTATTACATGCCTTACCCTTTTTCTAAAGGCCTTGAACTATGCCTTGCTCTTGGGAGACACTAGACTTTGTCTCAACCATTTTCAAGGGTTCTTGGCTCATCCTCACCATGGCTAAAGGGTTCTTGGTTTCTCCACACTCAAGCAAACCAAAGCAAACATACTAAGCATCATTTGAAAACATAATACAACAACATGGTATCATGGAGTATAGGCATATGCTAAAATATTTTTCATGGCTTAAAACACACATACACACATTCATGCATGAGAGAAAGTGGAGAGAACTACCTTTGTCACACTTGCACACTTTCTTCCTTGAACTTAGTTCCTCACCATGGCTAAAGGATTCTGGGCTTTTCCACACTCAAACAAACCAAAGCAAACATACTAAGCATCATTTGAAAACATAATACAACAACATGGTACCATGGAGTATAGGCATATGCTAAAATATTTTTCATAACTTAAAACACACATACACACATTCATGCATGAGAGAAAGTGGAGAGAACTACCTTTGCCACACTTGCACACTTTCTTCCTTGAACTTAGTTCCTCTCCCACAACCACACACTCACAAGAAGGTGGGATGTGTTTCCTTTGGCCTAGACACATCATATGGAAGCCAATTATACTCTTGAACCAAATTCTAAAGCTACACATTCACTAGAAAAGCTAGATGGTTCATATGGCTCTTTTATGATTCCATAATGCACTTAATGAAGCAACCCTATGGAAACATGATCTTTGCTCCATCTCTTCATTCATTTATGATTCTTGGCTCCTTTTAAGCCTCTTGGAGTCATCACACAATCAAATCAAGGAGCTTAGATAGGTGTTATTTTTTTAAGCCATAATATAGAACCTATGATACCATCTCATTTTCTATGGCTTCTAAAATTTTTCTAAGTCTTCCTTTCATCCTCTTCCATCATATATAACTCAAAAATAAGCTTGGAACAAATTAAAACTTCCTCTTGGTACTCTTTCTGGCCTAGGCCGAAACCATGCTCTTTGTGAGTACCAAGTGGGTTTGTGTAACACCCCAAAATTAATTAAGGAGTTAATCATGGATTTGGGTTAATTAAGAATAATTAATATGGAATAATCGGGTAAGTTAAGTGAATAGAAATTTTGAGAGATAAATTAATAATATGAGTTGAGAATTAATTGGGATAGAAACTTCATCTAGACCCAAATTAATGTAGGAGATCATGATAAGAGGCTAATGGAGGCCCAATAAGCTAGGTGTAGACCCAATTTGATTTAATGTGATAAAGGCCCAAGATCCACCTTGTATAGGCTCTTAGAAATGGCCTAATAAATCTTATGTAGACCCAAAAAAATGGAGTTCTTAAAACTAAGTCTGGCCCAATGAAATTCCGCAGCCTAATACCTTAAAGCTGGCCCAACAAAGTTAAAATCTAAAGCCCATTTGGAGTTGGATCTTAGAGCAGCTCATGACCCACCTTAGACCCAACTAAAACCCGAAACACTTCAGCCTCTTCCCCATTTTGCTAAAACACAAGAGAGAAATTCGAAGCTTTGAAGGGAGGCTAGGGTTTGGGGCAAGAAATCTATCATTTTCCACTTTTAGAGCAAAATTCAGCCAAGGTAATAGTTATATAACTTAATCCCTTTCTCTTTTTCTTCATTTTGGCCCGATTAGTTTTTCATTTGGAGTATTTTCACCTACACCCAAAATCTGAAACTTGCTATTTGATGCCTTCATGGTGAAAATTCGTAGGTTGAGACCAAGGGTGACATTAAGTAAGTATAAACTCTTCTTTTTGAGGTATTTCTGCTGGTTTAAGACCCTAATGATTGGATTATAGTATGGGTATTAATTTTGTACGAATTTGCTTAGGAATTTAGGTGAAATTATTGAAGTTTCTGGTAGAGGACATTTCAATCTGAATTTGGGGACTTGTAGTGGCTGGGTAATTGTTCCCTAGGTAGTCATTAGTATTCTAAATTCTTTGGGTACTTGTTGCTACTGTAAATGATAAATTAAGTAGTAATTCTCTGATGCTATGATTATGGGGAGATTTTTGTATCATTGGTGGCTGTTGCAAATTGTCTACAAGTGAGGTAACCGAGACTATATTAATTCCATGTATGTATCTATTTTAATTTCATATTTGCTGTACATGAATGATTTGAAATACTGAATGAATTGGTTGGCTATCTATTGTATTGTGATTGGACCTTGTGAGTCCATGGTGGGGTTGTGGTGTAGCTGCCACCCGTGCATGTGCTTCGATCAGGCACCGGGTTATGATCAAACCCCAGATGCACTGAGCCCTGGTTGTGCTCAATGGGGAGTGGTGCCGTGGACGGGCCTCTCCTAGTGTTATTGGCCTTTAACATGTGGAAATATGATTGCTAGTATGGGATAGTAATCATGATAGCCTAATTGTTTCATTTACTAATATGACTAGAATGTTTTCTAATGCTTATATGAAATCACGCATATATGTTAATTAAACTGGAATATATGATGGAATTGTCTTGGTTACTGAGATTCACATCTCACCCCGTTTCATGTGTTAAATATTTCAGGTGAAGGTTCTTCGGGTAAGGATAAGGGCAAGCAAGTGGATGAACATCCATGAACTGAGGCCTGGTGTGGGGAGCTACACTTGGTCTGAGTAGAATAGAGTAGATTCTAATTTTGTTATCCTTTGTATAGCATCATCATGTATCTATATTACCAAGTGTAAGAGTTTGTATTTTGATAACATGAAATGTAACCAATGAGAAATAGGTTTCATACTAGTTGTTGTGGATGTATGAGTTTATGACACTTATTATGCCTTGTAAACCTGCGTTTTAATTGACTATTTGAGTAATGAAATCATGTGATATATGGATTGTGGATTTGAGCTAGCAATGCATGAATTATTTGATGAAAATATGATTGAATGACCATTGTGAGAAATTTATAAATCTGCCGACATAAGACCAATGAATGAGTAAGAGAATCCATTTTTAATTGTGGGATGGGTAATGATTTAATGGCTAGGGCAAATTGGCTAGATAGATGCTATTAGAATCTCATAACAAGTGGAAGAGTGGCCTTAGAGAACCCACTAGTTAGAAAGTGGAGTGTAAGAGACAAGGTTTTAGGAGTAGTAGGATCAGAAGGTATTTGGCCGCGGCCAAAATATAGTTAGCCACGGCCAATAGTGGCGAAGTTACCCAGGGAGAGTACCAGAGAACAATTCGCCACGGCGAAATGTGAGAGGCAAAACTGGGAGTCGTCCAGAGGGTAATTCGCTGGGGCTAAATGGGAATTGGCCGCGGTGAACTTTTGTGAAAATGAGCCAAGCATTCCAGAGAGGAATTGGCTGCGATGAAAAGAGGTATTGGCTGTGGCCAATAATGAGAGGCGAGCGAGATAGATTCTAGGAGGCTTCTTCACCGCGGCGCCATGTAGGTTGGTTATGGCGAAGGTCCAACTTACCGCGGACGAAGTAAGGAGTGAAACCAAGAGGAATTGGCCACGGCTAAGGGGAAATTGGTCGCGGCAAACGTCCTAAAACCCTTATAATAACCAAAAAATCTTGGTTTTTCATATAATAATCTCAAGAGATGTCTTAGGAATATTGGTGGAAGATGCTTGTAAGTAGAAATTAATCGGTAATAAAGTCAATGGCTTATGAATGAATGCTTGCTTCCCTAATGTATGTAAGCGCTTGTAATTATATGGTTGATGACTCTAATAACATTAAGGTTCAAATTTCCCCGCATTTCCAGAATGTAATTAGTCTTAAAGTCATGTAACCCTGGTTCATGGTTATTAATCACGTATTTAACCTTAATTACAATGATTAGAAGTTAGGGTTGTCACAGTTTGCTTCATTTCTTGATGGAAGATGCATATGAGGAGCCTTCTAGGGATCTTAGGAGTTCATCCAAACACTTATTTAGGCCTAGAAATTATTGTATCAAATCAGATTTTACAAGGGACATTTGACACCCTAACTTTGCTATCTTGATTTTCCATGGTTGTTTGTTAATTCTCTTTGCATATTATTATTCTCCATACTCAATTCCCTAAGGTTCACCTTTGGTTCTGCCCAAAATCCAAGCCCTCCTATTGCTTCTTGAGTGGGGCAAACCATGGAGAGAAGAGGAGCAAGGGGTAGCCATCATGGAAGGAGAAATTACTTTATTTTTCCTTATTTTCTCACTTGAATCTTCCCTTCTTTGGCCTCCTCTCTTCAAATCTGAATTTTTCCCTTAATTTCTCCCTTAAAACAGATTCATATACTTCAATATAATCATAAAAAAGAAAGGAAAATGGAGAAGAAGAGGTTTGCAAATGAAAGAGCATGAAAAACTACCAAAAATCTATACCTTTAGCCTTTGATTTCTCCTCCTCTTCCTCTTCCTCTTCCTCTTCATCTTCCTCTTCCTCTTCCTCTTGTGTGCCACTCTTCTAGGGTTTTTTTCTCTGGTTTAAGGCAGAAACATATGAAGCAAAATGAGTGGGAGAGTGGGGCACCATCTATTTATAGGTGGAAGGAAGAAAGACTTTTCAAAAAATTTTGTTTTGCCATTCATTCTTGGTACTTTCGTTTCTAATTCGTTGTAGCTCCTTTTTTAGAACTGTCTTTTCCATTATAAAATTTAGGTTTCTAATTTAGTAAAATGTCATTGGAATCACTCAAATCGAAACTAAAATCTTTCCGAACGAATCCATCAAAATTCAGATACATCGATATTGAAAAATATCCATCAGAGGAGTTTTAACTGTCCCAAGGCTTTCTAACATTTTCAGGGCCTCTGAGAACCTCGAAGAACTCAAAACTTTCATTTAAAAAGCCCTCCTATGTGAATTCCAAAATTTGCTCAAAATTACAAAAATGTCATTACGTTTCGTAAGTTTTTCGTTAAATTTTGTTTCTCCATTCTATCTCTATTTTTCTTTCCTTCTGAGTCCAAAATTCTCATTTTTAGGAGTCTAGAATGTTCTTCAAATTTTTTGGGACCTTAACTAATTCATATCGGGGGACTTGCTTTTAAAACACACATGTTTCCGTTGTTTAACGAAAATGGAATATTATAGGTTTCAACTGTCCCAGGGCTTTTGATGATTTTCAAGGCCTCTAAAAATCCCAAAGAACTCAAAATTTTCATTTAACAAGCCTTACTATAAGAAATTCTAAATTTTGCCCAAAATTACATAAATGCCATTACGTTACGTAGCTATTTCGTTAAATTTGGTCTGGTTATTTTAGCCTCTGTTTCAGGTCACCTCTAGCCTTCTAGTTCCTTAATGTCTAGATCATTATTTTAATTTTTTTGGACCTTAACCAATTCATTTAAGAGAACCTAATTTGAAAACGTATATGTTTCTGTCATTTTTACAAAAATTGGACATTACAATTCTCCCCCCTTAAATAAATTTCGTCCTCAAAATTTAGATAACATACCTCATAAGAAGAGCTCTAGATACTTTTTCCTCATCTCTTCTTCCAACTCCCAGATAGCTTCTTTGGAAGATAACCCCTTCCAAACCACTTTCACTAGCGATATTATCTTATTCCGTAATTGCTTGAGTCTAACATTCACGATCCAATCTGGTGATACTATATATGATAGATCATCCTGTAACTGCACGTTTTCATACTCTATGACATGTGAGGGGTCGAGTTGGTACTTTTTGAGTTGAGATAGATGGAATACATTATGTACTTGGCTTAGGTTCGAGGGAAGGGTGAGTCTGTAGGGCACAGGTCCTACTTTAATGGCAATGAATTTGGTTTTAATGGATTGCATATGGTAGTTTTTAAACCTGTGAGGATTTTAGGCCTTGTATTGTTTCTTTCTTACAAGAACATTTATAATAACCCTTAATCTAAATTACAGTTATTAGGCTTAATTGCATAATTAATGATCGTAAATCAAGGCCTAAAGTCATTACAATTAATCAAATTAAGAAAAAGTGAGAAAATTTGAACCTTGATATTATTATGGTTGTTAGCTAAACAATCACAATTATTTAAATCTATAAATGATTCTAATTATCAATTAAAACCTTTGATTCAATTAACCACGAATTCTACCTTGTAAAATCCTCTTATAAGTGTTTCCTATGACAACCCTATTTGCTAAACATGGTAATTATGGCTAAATATATGATTAATAATTAATGGTCAAGGTTTGGAGTTGTTACAATTTATTACATTATAAAAATATAGGAAAATTTGAACCTTAACGTTAGGTTCATCACTAAACAACTACAAACGTGAGAATGCATAAAAGAAATTATACTATCATTAGGGGTTTGTGATTCATCCATTCATTAGTTTCAATACACAAAAACCTCCTGCAAGTGTCCCTATATCATTTCCTAGCATTACCATTGAAGAAACTAGGGTTTTTAGGCTAAAGGTAGGAGTTTGGGGACCTGCGCGTGTGACTTGAAACCCTCTCGCCGCGGCTAAGTTAGGTTTTGGAGCTCAAAAACTATGTTTTTCACTTTGTGCCGCGACTAAGTTACTCTCAGGAATCATTGGGCAATTTACGCGATCGCCGCGGCCAACCTACATGGCGCCGCGGCAGAAATGCCTCTTAGGACTACTGTTCACATTCCCATAATTCTTGCCTCGATGGAAAACTCTTGTGCTGTGACGAGGCTCGCTACTTGACACTCCTTACTTAGTAACCTCGACTAGCGTCGCGATAGGACCTGTTGCATCACGGAGAGGTTTCATTCTGCCACCCTTCTGGACAATTTTTTTTTGCACTAAGCCGCGATGAAATTCCTCAAACTACAGCATTCATTGCCACTGTCACTCTCCAGGTCATGGCGTGACTCCCTCCTGTAGCTACATCTCCTAAATTTCATCCCATACACTCCAATTCTCTTCTTAGGAACACCCTAGGATCACTTCCCCTCATTTTATATGACTCTAATGGTATTTAACTACATTATTTACTCAGCTATTCTACCATTACCAATTTAAAACTTAAGTACTAATTCCTACTCGTTCGACTACCACATGTCAACAAATTCATGGATTAATGACAGTAAGAATTCATGCACTATCAACAATTAACATTCGATACACATTCCGTCAAAGATCTCATACATCAATGGTTCATATCAACATCTAATGCATCACATAATTACATTTCCAATAATATACCATACCATAAATTCAGTAAAGTTCATATATCAGGTGTTATAGGTCCATACATCCATTACCAAATTAAGATGAGGCCTAACTCCTCAATAGATACATCCTAAGTAATCAAAATATAAGAGCCTACACTTGACAACATGATTACATGATGATGCTAAACAAAAAGGAATACAAAATTCAGCATTTATTATAAATAAACCAATCTAAATGTAGCCTTCTCCCCACATGGTTGGAGCTCATGGATTTTCATCCACTTACTTCCCCTTATTCTTACCCAAAGAGCCTTCACCTGAAAGTATGATCCCATGAAATGGGGTGAGATGCGAATCTCAGTAACCAAGAAAATTTTTATTCATAATATCCAATTTAATTAACATATATGCATAAATCAAAATCAACATCAGAATCATATCAGCCATATCAGCAAAGGAAATGGTTAGGCTACTATGATTACCATCCCATACTAACAATCATAATTTCACATGTTAAAGGCCAATAACACCGAAAGAGGCCCATCCACGGCACCCACTCCCTAATGAGTACAACCAGAGCTCAGTGTATCTGGGGTTTGATCATAACCCAGTGCTCGATTGAAGCACATACACGGTGGCAGCCACACCACAGCTCCACCATGGACTCACAAGGTCCAAACACAATACAATGATAGCCAACCAATTCATTTAGCATTTCAAATCATTCATGTATAGCAAATATGAAATTAAAGTAGATATATGCATGGAATTAATACAGTCCCGGTTACCTCACTTGTAAACAATTTGCAACAGCCACCAGTGGTACAAAAATCCCTCCAGCCACTACAAATTCCCAAAATTCGGAATGGAGGTGTCCTCTATCAGAAACTTCAATATATCACCCTAAATCCTAAGCAAATTCATGAAAAATTAATACATATACTATAATCCAATCATTGGGATCTCAAACCAGCAGAAATACCTCAAAAAGAAGAGTTTATACTTACCTAATGTCAGCCCTAGCCTCAACCTACGAAATTTCACCATGGAAAATATCAAATGAAGTTTTAGATTTTGGGTGTGGATGAAAGTGCTCTAATTGGAACATTAATCGGGTTAAATTAAAGAAAAGGATGAGAGAATTAAGTTATATAACTATTACCTTGGCTGAATCTAGCTCTAAAAGTGGGAAATGATGGATTTCTTGCCCCAAACCCTAGCCTCCCTTCAAACCTCCAAAAATGAGTTGTGTGTGTGTGTTTCAGCAAAATGTGGAAGGGCTAAAGTGTTTAGGGTTTTAGTTGGGTTTAAGGTGGTTCATGGGCTGACCCAAGGGTCCAATTGCAAGTGGGTTCTGATTTAAGCCTTGTTGAGCTAGCTTCAAGGTGTTGGGCTGCAGAAATTTAATTGGGCCAGACCAAATTTGAAGAACTCAATTGATTTGGGTTTGCACAAGGGTTATTGGGCCATCACTAGGTGCTTTTTCTTGTGCCAAGTCTCACAATAAAATATTAGGTCTGCACCTAAAATTATTAGGCCTCTATTAGTCCCTTATCATGATCTCCTACATTAATTTGAGCCTAGATAAAGTTTTTATCTTAATTAAATCTCAAACTCATATTAATAATTTATCTTTCTAAAATTTTCATTCACTTAACTTACCCGATTATTCTATATTAATTATTCTTAATCAACCCAAATCCATAATTAACACCTTAATTTATTTTGGGGTGTTACATTTCCAAATTATCACATAACATTACCAGAGAATCCAAAGTTTCTAAATTAAAATAAGAATTTAGGAACCTTCGCCGCAATTTGGACCTTTCTTGTCACGGCTAAGTTGGTTACTAGAACTTAAAAACCAAATTTGGAGACTCTTGTCGCGACTTGGTATAGTTGCGTTGCGGCATAAATGGCTACTAAAGCTCAAAATCCAAAATACAAACCTTGCACCGCAACCCAAGCCTTTTGCACCACGGCGAAAGTGCACTTGGGAACCTACTGTTCACACTTTCGCAATGCAAGTTGGTGTCTCGCGCGGTGAACCTATGTAGCACCGTAATGAGAGGGCTTCTTAGAGCTCTCCAAGCTCACTTACCAATGCTCATCGCAACGAGTCTCCCTTGCACTACAACAAGACTACTCGCTGTTACTCCTTGGAGCTAATTTTTCACCTTGTGCTGCGATTCAAATTACCTTGGCCTCAGCGCTCCTATCCTTTATTACTCTGAACTTCAATTTTGGTCACAGTTCAAGTCTTTTAAGCTGTGACTTTGCCCCTCTTGATACTATTTTCTCATTTTCATGCTTTCTAAGCTCTTACCACTCATTCTACATGAATTATAAGGCTTCCATGACCGTCATGCATGGTTTTCTAGACCTCCCAACTCCTAAATATCATGATTCACTAATCCTCATTGTCTAGGGGTCTAGGATTGAATTAGAGCAATCAAAACTTAATTTCATATCAATCAACCCCTATTCCATGATAGCAAAAATGGTTCAACCATAAATGTTTACAGGACTAATGCTTAATGGCCATAAAAGATCAAGTCATTCATTAATTACTAGTCAATTACAATCATAATGTTCAATCCCATGATAATTATATTATATATACAGTCCTTATACTTAACAATTCATGATGCAATGTGGCAAATACATAAAAGCTAGTATTCTTATTACATAAGCCCAAACTTACAAGGTCTCCAAACTTATGGCTACTAAACCATACAATAGGTTTCCATTAATTTCTCCTTGCCACCAAGAGGTCCAATCTCTGAAAATGTTAGCCCACAACTGGGGTGAGATTTACAATCTCAGTAACAAGAAGTAAATTCCAAATATATATACAAATTAATCAACATAATACATTTTCATATTATTAAATACCAAAATTATCAATTCAATTAGCAAATGAACTAGTTGAGTCACAAGTGACTACTGTCCCATACCAACAATCACATCTAATATGTTAAAAGTCAATAACACCGGGAGAGGCTCATCTATGGCACCAACTCCCTAATTAGCACAACCTAAACTCAGTGTATTCAAGGGTCTAATCACAACCCGGTGCTCAATCGAAGCACGATGCACGAGTGGCAGCCACACTACAGTTCTACCATAAACTTACAAGGTCCAATCACAACATAATTCAAGTAGCCAACCAATCATTTAGCATTTCACAATTATACATGTATAGCAAATATCAAATTAAAATGAGTATATACATGGAATTTGGAAATTAACCCAAGTTACCTCAATAAAGCCAATTATTCTTCTTCTAGCTACCATTATGATCCAAATGCACACCAAGTATAAGATAAGCATAGTTATTATCATTTCTAACAACAAATCAGATACCCAAAGTATTAAACTACCAATGACTACCTAGAGGACCCTTACCTAACCACCAATGGATTCCAATTTCAGGTTCTAACTTCCTTACACCAAAAACCACAATAGTTCACTCCAAGTTCTAAGTAATTTCACATAAAACCAAAGCCCATATCATAAGTCAACTATAGGGGTCTCCATCCAACAGAAAAATACATCAAAATGGGAAGGAAACACTTACCTAACAACACTCCTAGCCTCAACCTCCAAAATTCCACCATAAGAATACCAAACAATACATTTTAGATTTGAGTTTGGGTGAAATGCTTTAAATGAAATACCAATCAAGCCAAATCAAAGAGGAAGAAGAGAGGATTAAATTTCATAAAGGTTGCCTTAGCTTAATCTTGCTTTAGGTGGAAGAAATGGAGCCAAAATAGTGATGGAAACCCTAGCCTCGCAAATGTTTTGCTTTTGTGAAATTAGGCTTTCGCTTTTGTAGAACTAGGTGTTTTGCTTTCACAAATGGGTGTAGCTGCTGAACCTTTAGGGTTATTAGTAAGAAATGGGTTGACCAATTAGCGCAAGGTCTAATTAGGCCTCAAATAGGAAAGTTTATTAAGGTTTTAGGCTGACTTAAGGGCCTATTTAAATTGGGTTTGCTTAAGAGTTTAATTGGTCCTCTAAGAAGATTTAGACCTTAGTATAACTAAAAATGGACTTCTATTTGGGCTCCAAACATAACTAAATGGATCACATAGCCCAAATTAAATATTCATCTCTCTTTCCACTTAATTAACGTTATTAATTATCCAAATTAATTCTCTAATTCATCATAATTATCCTTAATTAAATTTCAGGGTGTCATAGTATTCGCCTATCATAATTTTCACTTTAGAACTTATTTTGATTCTTAATTGAAACTACATTTACACAAACATTCATAAAGATGATTAAGGCATCCTTTCTTTTCTCTTTTATTGTAGACAATGCCAAATAGCTATCATGCCTATGTTTTATCCCTTGTTTTTATTCCCTTTTTTAGCCTTTTATGTTTTCTTTTTAACCCTTTAACCAAAAAAAAAAATTTCACCTTGTTTAAGATACTTTTGATTATTAAGAGCATTATATTTTCATAGTGTGAATGGATGTGCAGTGCAATTTTGCATCATTTTTTAGCTAATTAATTTGTCCTCTCTAGAGATATGTCAAAAAAAAAACAAAAACAAAAAAAAATCATGAAAAAAAAAGAAAAAAAATTATGAAAAAAAAGGAGGAAAAAAATGATGAAAAAACAAAAGAAAAGAAAATTACTTTGATTTTCGTTAAACATGTTTTGGTTTATAGTAAATAAGACTTTGAGATGCATATTTATTCTATAACACCCCAAAATTAATTAAGGTATTAATCATGGATTTGGATTAATTAAAATAATTAATATAGGATAATTAGGCAAGTTATGTGAATAGGGTTTATAGAGAGACAAATTATTAATATGAGTTTGAGATTTAATTAGGTTAGAAACCTTATCTGGCCCAAATTAAATTAAGTAGGTCATTGTTAGAAACTAATGGAGGCCTAAGAATTTTATATGCAGATCCAACCTTTTAATGTGAGTCTTGGTCCAAAAGAGATCACCTAGTAATGGTCCAATTCAATTTAATGAATTAGAAACCCAAGATCTAACTTACATAAGCTCTTATAAATGGCCAAATAACTCTTGTGCAGACCCAAATCAATTGAGTTCTTCAAATTTAGTCTAACCCAATTAAGATTTTGCAGCCTAACTTATGAAACTCAGCCCAAACCAAATTGGCCCTTTAGGCCAGCCCATAACCCATTTTAGACCCAACTTAAACTCAACTAAAACTCTAAACACATGCAGCCCCTCCTACCATTCTGCTGAAACACAAAACACAAACACAAGAGGCATTTTCGCACCTTGAGAGGGAGGCTAGGGTTCTAAGCAAGAAATCCACCATTTCTCACTTTTAAACTCAAAATCAGCTAAGGTACTTGTTATATAACTTAATCCCCTTCTCTTCCTCTTCATTTTGGCCTAATTAGTTTTTCATTTGGAGCATTTTCACTATACCCAAAATCTGAAATGTGGTCGTTTGGGATTTTCTTGGTGAAATTTCGTAGGTTGGGGCTAAGGGTATTATTAGGTAAGTATAAACTCTTCATTTTGATGTATTTTCTGCTGGTTTAAGACCCCCATAGTAGACTTATAATATGAGCCTTAATTTTGTACGAAGTTTCCTAGGGTTTGAAGTGATATTTTGATGTTTTTGGTCTAGAGAAGGCAAAACCCGAAATTTGAGGCTCTTGGTGATTGGATAGGTGTCCTTTGGGTAACTATTAGTAATTTAATTCTTTGAGCATTGGGTTATTACCATAAATGATGAATGGGATAGTAATGGACTAATATAAAGTGATCTTTTTCTGATATTATGATTATAAGATGATTTTGGTACTACTGTTAGCTTCCCAACTTATCTATAAGTAAGGTAACTGGGATTCATACTAATTTCATGCATATGTTTATTTTAATTTTGTATTTGCTGCATGATTATGATTTTGATGCTAAATGAATTGGTTGGCTATCTGTTATATGTGATTGGACCTTGTAAGTCCATGGTAGAGCTGTGGTGCGACTGCCACCCATGCATGTGCTTCGATTGAGCACCGGGTTGTGATCAGACCCCAGATGCACTGAGCCTTAGTTGTGCTCATTAGGGAGTAGGTGTCATGGACGGGCCTCTCCTAGTGTTATTGGCCTTTAACATATGGAATTGTGATTACTAATATGGGATAATAATCCTAGATAGCCTGATTATTTCATTTAGTGGTATGGTTAGTACATTTTCTGATGCTTATATAATATCATGCATATATGTTAATTAAACTGGAATATATGAATGGAATTTGCCTTAGCTACTGAGATTTGCATCTCACCCCATTTCATGGGATTATACTTTCAGGTGAGGGCTCTTCGGGCAAGGATAAGGGGAAGCAAGTGGATGAAAATCTATGAACTCTAATCATGTGCGGAGAAGGCTACACTTACTGATTTAAATTGAGTATATGCTAAATTTTGTATTCTTTTTGTATAGCATCATCATGTAATCATGTTGCCAAGTGTAGGTGCTTGTATTTTGATTAGTTGGAATGTATCTATTGAGGAGTTAGGCCTTATTTTAGCTTGGTATTAGATGTATGAACTTATAACATCTGTTATGAACTTTGTTGAATCTATGATATGACTTACCATTTGGGAAATGTAATTATGTGATACATTTGATGTAGGCCTGAACTAGGGATGCATGAAATCTTTAATGAAATATATGTTTGAATGATACTTGTTGGTAGCTTATGAAATTCTTACTGTCAGTAATCCATGAACTTGCTGATGTTTGGTAGTTAGATGCTTAGGAATTAATACTTAAGTTTTGAATGGGTCATAATAGATAAGCTGGGTAAATTAGGTACAGGAAAGCCATTAGAGCCCCATAAATTAAGGTGGAGTGACCCTAGGGTGACTTAGGGGGAGAATTAGAGAGTATGAAACAAGATTTTAGAAGTTGTGGGATCAAAAGGCATTTTGTCGCGGCCAAAATAGTCTTAGCCATGGCCAATAAAGGCGAAGTTGCCCAGAGAAAGTACCAGAGAGCAATTCGTCACAACGAGAAGTGAAATTAGCCGCAATGAAATGTGAGAGGCTAAATTGGAAGTCGTCCAAAGGGTAATTCGCCGCGGCTAAATGGGAATTGGCAGTAGCGAACTTTTGTGAAAATGTGTCAGGCATTCCAGAGAGGATTTAGCCACGGCGAAAGTGGAATTTGGCCACGACCAATAGTGACAGGCGAGTAAGTTAGGCTCAAGGAGGTCTCCTCGCCACAGCCCCATGTAGGCTAGCCGCAGTTAAGCTCCAACTGGCCGGGTGAAACTTGTGAAGATATAAGAGTGAACCCAAAAGCAATTGGCTGCAGCGCTAAGACATTTAGCCACAGCTAACGATCCCAAACACTCATTCTAACCTAAAAACCTTAGTTTTTCCTATGGAAACCTCAAGGGATGGCTTAGAAACACTGGTAGAGCATTCTTGTGAGTTGAAATTAATGGGTAACAGAATAAAAGGCTTATAAATGAGTGTTTGTTTCTCTTATGTACATGAATACTTATAATTATTTGGTTGATGACTCTAATAACATTAAGGTTCTTATTTCTCTGCATTTTTCGAATGTAATTAGTCGTAATGTCTTGTAATCCTGATTTTAGGTTATTAATCACATATTTAACCTTCATTACAATAATTAGAAGTTAGGATTGTTACAGTTGGTATTAGAGCAATGGTTCAAGCAAATGTGTTTGATTTACAACTTTATAGTTAAAAAGCTTGGCAATCATGATGCATGCATCATAGGAATAGAAACATTGTGACCTAGTAATAACTCTCATACTTATATATACTTGCTATGGGTGGGGTTGTGTTTTGTTTGCCTTGGGCCATAGCTTAATGGGGGATGCTTGTGGCATTGCAGAGCTAGATGGCAACTGAGATGCTAAGAGACATGCAAGAGGCCATGGTTGTAATGGCCAACTGAATGAGAGAACAAGCTGAGGCCTATGAAACTACAATTAGGGCAATAACTGACCGGCTTCAAGAGCAAGCCGAGGCTCATGCAGTGACTATGCAAGTGCTGCAGCAGCTACATGAAAACATGAATAAGCAGAATCAGAAGATGCCGGTAGAGAATCGCGTTGGTGCCAGTCATAACCCTAGTGTGGGACACTAAAAGGAGGATGGCGACCTCTCTATTGTGTTGGCCAAATTTAGAAAAGCTGATCCTCCATCATTTTTGGGGTAGTTAGACACTGAGAAAGCTGAAAGGTGACTGATGCAACTGGAGGAGATCTTTGAGGTTATGACCTGCACCACAGAACAAAAGGCAAAGTTGGTCATATACAAGTTAGAGGGTAAGGCTGAGCATTGGTGGAGGAATGCCTCTAGATTGTTGATTACAAGGGGGATACCCTTGACTTGGGAAAGCTTCCAAATTGCCTTTGAAAGTATTTCCCACCATCAGTGAGGGCTGACAAGGAAACCGAGTTTAACTTCCTTGAATAAAGGGATATGAATGTGGATCAGTATGCAGCCAAGTTCATTCAATTATCCCGCTTCTCCTCCTACTTGAAATGATTTGATGATGAGCCATGGAAGGCTGAAAATTTTGAAAGAGGCTTGAAACCGGAGATTAAGGACAAGATTGTATCTTTATAAATCCACAATTTTGATGAATTAGTGGAGAAGTGTAGAGTAACGGAGAGGGTTATGATGAAAAGTAAGGCCAAAAGGAAGAAGACCCTGGAGGGTAAGCGAGACTAGGGCATGGAGCTCTTTAGGGGCGGAAGTAAGAAGGGATCCAATAGTGAGAGTGGCTCTTGGGGTAGGAGACCACCCCCAAGGAATGTCCTTCAAAGAAGAAGCATGGGAGTACCAAGAAATGCAGTGAGTGCTCCACCCACTTGTGCCAAGTGTAGGAAGAACCATGGGAATTGGCCATGCCTGGTGTGCTATAATTATGGGAAGCCTAGACACTATGCACAGACTTGCACAATGTCACAAGAGTCGGCCTCATCTATTAAACTACCTACCCAGGGAAGGGTGTTTGCCCTTACGTAGCAAGAGGCTAGTAGATCCCCTAGTCTGATCTGAAGTACTTTACTTGTCCATAATCATGTTGTAGATGCATTATTTGATTCAAGTGCAACCCACTCATTCACCTCATATGACTGTGTTAAGCGTTTGAGTCTTAAAATTAGCCTATTGCCATTTGAATTATCTGTGTCCACCCCTACTGGATATTTAATGATTACATCTGATGTATGCTTAAATTGTATTATACAATTAGGTAGCCGTTGTACTACCCTTGACTTAATTTGCATCCCTTTGTATGATTTTGATGTAATCATTGGTATGGACTGGTTGTCGGCTAATAATCTGATACTTGATTATAACCGTAAGACTGGTTCTGTAACACCCCATAATTAATTAAGGTGTTAATCATGAATTAGATTAATTAAAAATAATTAATATGGGTTGAGATTTAATTGAGATAGAAATCCTATCTAGGCTTAAATTAATAGATCATGATAAGAGGCTAATGGAGGCTCAATGGGTTAGGTGCAGACCCAACCCAATTTAGTGTGATGGAGGCCCAAAATCCACCTTGTATAGACTCTTCTAAGTGGCCCAATAACCCTTGTGCAGACCCACATTCTTGAGCTCTTCAAACTTGGCCCAAACTTAATTAAACTTTAGCAACCCAATGGATAAGAATTAGCCCAACAAAATTCTGCAGCCTAACACTTTAAAACTAGCCCAATAAGCTAAAATCTGAAGCCCAAATGAAGTTGGACCTTGGAGCAACCCATGACCCATCTTTGACCCAACTTAAACCCAACTAAAACCCTAATACATCAGTCTCTCCCTCACACTTGCTGAAACACAAAACACAAAGAGAAATTCGGAGCTTGGAGAGGAGGCTAGGGTTGGGGGCAAGAATTCTGCATTTTCTCACATTTAAAGCAAGATTCAGCCAAGGTAATAGTTATACAACTTAATCCCCTCATCTTTCTCTTTAATTTGGTCCGATTAGTTTTTCATTTGGAATATTTTCACCCTACCCAAAAATCTGAAATGTGAGTGTTTAGGGATTTTCTTGGTAAAATTCGTAGGTTGAGGTTAGGGCTGACATTAGGTGAGTTTAAACCCTCCATTTTAATGATTCATTTGTTAATTTGAGACCCCCATAGCTGATTTATAAAATGGGTATTAATTATGTACGAATTTTCTTAGGATTTTGGGTGGAATATTGAGTTTTCTGGTGAATGACACTCTAATCCGAATTTGGGATTTGTGGTGGCTGTTGCAATTTGCCTACAAGTGAGGTAACCGGGTTTATATCAATTCCATGTATATATTTGATTTAATTTCATATATTGCTGTATATAAATGATTTGAAATATTGAATGAATTGGTTGGCTATCTGTTGAATTGTGATTGGACCTTGTGAGTCCATGGTGGTGCTGTGGTGCGGTTGCCACCCATGCATATGCTTCAATCGAGCATTGGGTTATGATCAAACCCAGATGCACTGAGCCCCGATTGTGCTCAATAGGGAGTGGGTGCCGTGGACGGGCTTCTCCCGGTATTAATGGCCTTTAACATGTGATAATATGATTACTAGTATGGGATAGTAATCATGATAGCCTAATTGTTTCATTTGCTGATATGATGGATATGATTCTGATATTGATTTTGATTCATGCATATATGTTAATTAAACTGGATATATGATGAAATTGCCTTAATTACTGAGATTTATATCCCACCCCATTTTATGGGATTAAGATTTCAGATGAAGGTTCCTCGGGTAAGGATAAGGGTAAGTAAGTGGATGAACATCCATAAGCTGAGGCCGGGTGTGGGGAGCTACACTTAGTCTGAGTAGAATAGGGTAGATGCAATTTTGTTATTAGTTTACATAATATCATCATGTAATCATGTTGCCAAGTGTAGGCGTTCATATTTTGTTTGATTGAAATGTAACCGTTAAGGAGTTAAGTTTCATTATAGTTGAATATTAATGTATGAACTTATAGTATCACATATATAGTTTTGTTGAAACTGTGATATGGATTACCACATGAGAATTGTAGTCATATGATGCCTTGGATATGGACATAAGTTATTGTTGAATGGAATCTCTATAGAATGTGCATGGGATGTCAATTGCTGCTAATGCATGTGTTCTTGCTGTTATATATTCATGAATTTGCTTATATGAGCTAGTTGGACAAGTAGGAAGTAGTATTTAAGTTTTGCAATGGTAATGGACGGATTAATGGGTAAATAGGGTAGATAAACACCATTAGAATCACATAAAATAAGGGAAGGTAGACCTGGAGTGTTTCTAAGATGAGGTTTGAAGTGTAGGGGGCGAAATTTGGGTAATATAGTCACAGGAGGGAGTCCCACCGTGGCTAAGAAGGCTTCGCCGCAGCCAAATGAGAGACAGAGCCGAAGGGCGCCGCGGCATAACCAATCCCGCCGCGGCCTGATAAATCTCACCACGGTGCAAAGTGAAAAAAATCGCCCAGGAGGGTGACAGAACCAAAACTCGCCGCGACACATTATGTCCTACCGCGGCGCGAATCGAGGAAATAAAATAAGGGTTGGACAGAAGCAAAACTCGCCACGACGCAAATATATTGCGCCGAGGCGAGGATCGTGGGACTTGAGAGCAGTAGTTCCAGGAGACGTTTCTGCCGCGGCGCTACATAGGTTGGCCGCAGCCAAGGTCCAACTCGCCGCGGCGTTCCAGAGAGCAACTGGGCCGCAGCGGGGAAGGTATAGGCCGCGGCGCATGTCCCCAACCTACTACTTTTAGCCTAGAAACCCCAATTTCTTCAACGGAAATGGTAAGAAATGATATAGGAATACTTGTGGGAGGTTATTGGGTAATAAAACTGATAGACGGTTGAATCATAAATCCATTATGGTAGTAGGATTTTTTTTATGCAAATTTTGTTTTGTTGAGGTGGTATGGTGATGACCCTAACATCAAGGTTCAAATTTTTCCCATATTTTCACAATGTGATAAATTGTAACCACTCAAACCTTGATAATTAATTATTAATCGTATATTTCACCATAATTACAATGGTAACAAGGTAGGGTTGTCACAGGTTCCTTACCTGTAAATATACCTGAAACTTGTCCTGTGACTGAGCTTACTTATGTGTTTGCTGCCCAAGCCGAGAGGTACCTTAGGCGTGTTTACCAAGGGTTCCTAGTATTCTTTTCATTGCATGTTGAGGTTGATGATGAGATAGAGAATATACTTGTGATTAGGGAGTTCCCTGAGATTTTTCCTAAAGAGTTTAGTAGACTACCTCCAAAAAGAGAGCTAGAATTTTTCATTGATTTGGTTCCCAGTACACGTCTGATTTCTAAGACCCCGTATAGAATGGCGCCTGTTAAGCTAATTGAGTTGAAGAGTCAATTAGAAGAGTTACTTGAGAAAAGGTTTATTAGGCCAAGTGTGTCTCCGTGGGGAGCACCAGTGTTGTTTGTCAAGAAGAAGGATAGTAGCCTTGGGCTTTGCATTGACTATAGGCAATTGAACCAAGCGACCATCATGAATAAATACCCTTTGCCTAGAATCGATGATTTACTTGACCAATTAGCTAGAGCGTCGATTTTTTCAAAAATTGATCTTAGATTGAGATATCACCAACTTAGAGTCAAGGCTGAGGATGTACCTAAAACAGCATTTAAAACTCGATATGGCCATTATAAGTTTCTAGTTATGCCTTTTAGGTTAACCAATGCCCTTGCCATTTTCATGGATTACATGAATAGGATTTTTAAGCCCTATCTTGACCAATTTGTGGTAGTGTTCATTGATGACATTCTTATCTACTCTAAAAGTAGTGAAGAGCATTTTAGGATAGTTCTTCAAACATTGAGAGAGCATCAATTGTATGCTAAGCTAAGCAAGTGTGAGTTTTGGTTACGGGAGGTCAAATTCCTAGGTCATGTGATATCGGAACAAGGGATAGCGGTAAATCCTAGCAAGGTAGAAGTAGTACTAAATTGGGAGAGACCCAAAACAGTGACCGAAATCTGTAGCTTTTTTATGACATAGATCAATGATATGGTAGAGTTAATGCTAGGTTATTTTCTAAAAGCAACGCACTATATAGCTTGAGTACAGTGTCAAATGAGTAAGAGCTGCTGCATCGACATCTAGGTGTAGTGAAAAATAAGTAAGGGTTTCCACATTTTCGTAAACAAATGTGGGTAAAAAAGTTAGTTCACCAAAGTAGAATTCATTTTGGAACTTGGAATATAGGTACACTTATAAGTAAATCAATAGAAATAGTAAATACCATTATTAGGAGGAGGATTAATTTTATGTGCTTACAAAATACTAAATAGATAGGAGAAAAAGCAAAGGAATTAGACATCTCAGATTTCAAACTTTAGTACACTGGTAAGACTAAATCTAGAGATGAAATATATATAATTGTGGATAAGTATTGTAAAAACGTTATGGTAGATGTAAAAAGATTAGGAGATAGAATTATAATGTTAAAATTTATCGTAGAAAAAGAAACTTTTAATATTATTAGTACTTATACACCACAAGTAGGATTAGAAGAGTATTATAAGATAAAGTTTTAAGAGAACTTAAAGGGTCTAGTTCAAGAAATACCTTTAAGGGAAAGGATTCTTATAGGAGGGGATCTTAATAGTCATATAGGGAGTGCATCTACAAATTATGAGAGTTCGCATAGGAGATATGGTTTAGGAAAAGTAAATACAGAGGATAAAACTATTCCATACTTTTTATTAGCATTTAATTTTCCTATAACTAACACTTGTTTTAAAAAGCGTGAAGAGCATCTTATCATGTACAAAAGCAAGAAAACATGCTCTCAAATTGATTTCTTTCAAATAAAGAAAGTGGACAGAAAGTTTTACATTAATTGCAAAGTTATACCTAAAGAGAGCTTAACTAGGCAACATAAGGTCTCAGTAATGGATGTTCAAACTAAGAGGAAAGTAAAGAGCAAAGGCCAAGAAAGAATGTCAAGGAAAAAGTTATGGCAATTGAAAGGTGATAAAGATAAGAGTTTGTATAAAAGGATTTTGGAGAAAGAATCGTGGGAGGCACAAAGAAGTGCTAATGATATGTGGGACAAGATAACTAAAGAGATTAGCAAGGTTGCAAAAGAGATACTTGGGAAATCAAAAGATTTTGAACCTAGGGATAAAGAATCTTAATAGTGGGATGCAAGCATACAAGATAAGGTTAAAATTAAAAAGCAATGCTATAAAACATGGTCTGTGTGTAAAAGTGAGAAAAATTGAAAAAACATAAAGTATCTAAAAAAGACACTAAGAAGGCAATAGTTAGCGCATTTAATGAGCTATATCAATCTTTAGGTACTAAAGATGGGGAAATAAGTATTTATAAACTTGCTAAAAGTAAAGAAAAAAAGACAAGAGACGTGGATCAAATGAGATGCATTAAAAAAAAAAGGGAGAGTTCTAATCACAAAGTAGGATATTAAGAAAGGATGGAAGTACTATTTTCATAGACTATTTAATGAAGGATGCGGGATCTCATGGCACTCAAATAAGCTAGACATTACAGAGAATAATCAAAATTATACTTTTTATCATAAGATTCGAGAGTCAGAGGCAAAAGAAGTTTTAAACAGGATGGAGAATGGCAGAGCAGTAAGACCAAATAATATACCTATTAAGATGTGGAAGGGCTTAGGAGTGAAAGGTATAAATTAGCTCATAAAGTTATTTAATAAGATTATGAGATCCAAGAGAATACCGAACGAGTGTAGAAAAAGTACTTTAATTCTTATTTATAAAAATAAGGGGCACATACAAAATTGTGCAAATTATAGAGGAATTAAACTCATGAACCACACTATAAAGTTATAGGAGAGGATTATTGAGTGGAGATTAAAATAAGAAACTCAAGTTATAAAAAATCAATTTGGTTTTATGCCTAATAGGTCGATCATGAAAGCGATATACTTATTGTGAAAATTGATAGAGAAATATCGAACAAATCAAAAAGACTTGCATATAGTATTCATCGGTTTAGAAAAGGAATATCATAAATGCCAAGAGATATTTTGTGGAAGGCTCTGGAGAAAAAAAGAATCCATACTGCTTATATATGAGCAATTCAGGATATGTATGATCGGGTTACAACTAGTGTGATAACACAAAGTGGGCCCATCAAAAATTTCTCGATAACTATTGGCCTACATTAGGGGTCAACTTTGAGTCTGTATCTTTTTATTTTAGTTTTAGATGTGCTTATTGAACATATCCAAGAGCCAGTGCCACAATACATGCTCTTTACAGTGATATAGTCCTAGTTAGGGAGTCAAGATAAAAAATAAACGAGAAGTTAAAGATGTGAAGACTAACTTTAGAAACACATAGATTTCATTTAAGTAAAAGTAAAATGGAGTATATGGAATATAAGTTTAGCAAAAGGCATACTAATTCTAACGTAGCAGTGAAAATCGGAGAATACACCATACCATAAGCCACTTGGCTTAAATATTTTGGGTCCATCATACAATAGGACAGGGAAATGTAAGAGGATGTAAACCATAGGATTCAAGCAATGTGGATAAAATGGATGAATGTTTTGGGTGTTGTTACAAATAGAAGAATATCACTCAAACTTAAGAGTAAATTTTACTGCACAGCTATAAGATTTGCAATGTTGTATGGGACTAAGTGTTGTTGAGCAATAAAAAGTCAATAGGAGAATAAATTCAATGTTACAGATATGAGAATGTTGCGTTAGATGAGTAGATATAGCAAACAAAATAGAATTGGAAATAAATACATAAGATAGAAAGTTGGAGTCGCATCTATTATAGAAAAAATGATAGAATCAAATCTTAAATGGTTTAGATATGTGTAGAGAAGGCTTGTAGAAATCCTAGTAAGAAGGGTAAATCAGATAGAGAGTAACCCAATAATTAGAAATAGAGGGAGACCACGAAAAATTATAAGCAAAATTATTTAAAAAATTTAGACTTAAATAGTTTATCTAAAAATATAATTTATGATAGAATTTTATGATATCGTTTGATCAATGTGACCGACTCCACCTAATGGGAAAAGATCTATTATTATTGTTATTGTTGTTTACATTTACCAACATGGTGTACATTTAGACAAAGAAAAATATCCCAAATTTAAGATAGCTGCAATTTTTCACTTTTTTATGACAAAGGATAAAGAATAATAGACAACCTGTGGACCTAAAATTTGATGGAGGAAGATTAAATGAAAAGTAGAATAGCATAATCATTTTAATTGCTTAAATTTAAGATAATTAATTTAACAATTAAATATGTCATGATTGGCTATTAATACTGCAAACCTGTGGTTTGCCCGTTCCATTCATAAGAAAATCAACGAAACTAAAAAGGACAGCAAATATTGGAAACCAATATTTTACTTCCATATATTCTAATCTAAATTAATAACTCAAGACTCATACAAGTAAAATTTCCATCCTACAGATAAAAAAAAACAAATAAGTAAGGAAGTGGCCAATAGATAAAAATTTGAGTGAAGGAAAAAACAACTTATTAAAACGCAATATGATATTTTCATATCATGAATTTGGGAATGCAAATACAAGTCAGAGAATAGATAAGTGTTTTCGCATTTATGAATTAGATAGAAATCTATGCAGTGATTTGGAACATTTGGTTAGAACAGAATGCTCATTTTTATGTGTTTGTGTCTATAAATTTCCGATGGGCAAGAAGTTTTTCTGGAACTTCTTTGTGGCGTTTGGCTTAGGGGTGGATTAAGGGAATGACTTTTTTTGGCCATGCGGGGGAATTGGGAAGCTTTCCTGCATGTTCAACTTTTTATTTTTTTAGTTCTTTCATTTCTTGTTCTGATCTATGTTTTTTCCTATGAAAATATCCAATCCTCCCAATTTGTATCATTTTTCTTTCTCAATATAATTTCTTCTTTTATCTAAAAAAAAGTAGGGAAATCTGATATGGATTACATGGCAATAATTTTTTTACATAAAGTTGCTTACATTAGTTATGTACGTGGGTAACTAGAGGAGTCCAATTTGTTCTGAAAAACCGAAGGTCCATGGAAAAATTAAGAAATTAGAAACCAATATCCATGTAATCAGAGCATGAATGACCTATTTTATCCCCAAAAGATCCAAAGAATTATTCCCAAAAAAAAAATTGAAGACGATTGATTATTTAATCTTAAGAACCAGTTTCTGAACATTTTATATTCAATAAATCCTGTGTCATTCCCTAGAAAAACTTCACGAGCTGCATGATTTTCTTCGGAAATAGAGTATGCCCCGATAAATGCTACTGGGATTACAAGATTCAAACTAACATAGTAATTAATGAAGAAAGTTGAGCTAAAAATTAGCCGAAGCTATGTTACATATAAGCTTTCTCAAGTAAAAACTAAAAAAAAAAAAGCTATGATTTCTGTACTGTTTATACTTATCTGAGAAAATCTGGAATGAAGACACATAACAGCTTCACTGGAAATTTTGATGCCGATAATCAACAAGCTCTACAAGATGGCGCCAAAAGGTATAATTCTTTGTGAATTTTCCCAGCAACAGTAGCTAGAAACCAGACAAGACCAAGTCTTTATTTATAATTTTCTAGCGAACTTTTGTGAATCTAAATCCTCCACGGCAAATTGTACATTAATCATGGAAGTCAATCTAACAACTCATGCTCATGCTAAGTCATGCCAGAGAAGTTATATAAATGCCCTTCTATATCTGGAATAAAACCTTTCTCCATCATTTCCAATCTAACTATATCATAAGTAGTACGATTTGGGATCAGACCCTTTTCTAGCATCTCATTAAGTAGCCCATTAGCTTCCTCCATCTTGACCATTTTACAGAATCCTTTAATCAACAAGTTATATGTAACAACATTAGGCCGCTTCCCTTCTTTCTCCATCCGAGACCTCACATTCAATGCTGCCTTGAGATTTCCCTCTATACAATGGCCATCCATCAATGTATTATATGTTATATGATTAGGTTTTACCCCCACATAGAACATTTCATTTAATAATTTTTCTGCCTTTCTTGATTCCCCTACCTTGCACCATCCATCTATTAATATGTTATATGTTACAATATCAGCTCTCAAGCCCTTATCCTTCATTTCACTTAAAAGCTCCTTCGCTGCTTTTGTGTTTCCTTTTCTACATAAACCTGCAATTAAGCAATTATAGCTTGAAACATTTGGGAAAACTCCTTTATCTAGCATCGACCCATGCAGTGCAAATGCCTCCTCCATCATCCCTCCCTTACAGTGAGCATCAATTAGTGTGTTGAATGTTACTGCATTGGGAACCAACCCTTGGTTACTTATATCATCAAAGAACTTTGTTGCTTCCTTTATCATCTTCTTCTTACAAAACCCATTAATAAGAGCATTATAAGTAATAATGTTGGGCTTTAAACCTAAGCCCACCATTTTGTCCCACAAAGCAATAGCCTCATCTAGCTTCCCATTATTACAGAGGCCATTTATCAGTGTGTTGTATGTAACTAAAGTGGGCTTTAATCCCTGTCTTTGCATTTCTTCAAAAGCCTTCATTGCAGCCACCGCATTCTCGTCTTTACAAAACCCATCAATGATAGTATTGAACGTAATCTCATTTGGACAAACTTTATTAGAAAGCATTTCCTTCAAAATGGCATCAACATTGTACATTCTTCCTGCCTTGCCCTTCTTACAGTACCCATCAACAAGAGTATTATAAGTAACAACATTTGGGGAAAATCCCCAAGCCTTGATGTCTTTGATAACATCCCCTGCCTTATTCAACTTCCCAGCTTTACAGAGCCCATTAATGAAAATGTTAAATGTAGTCAAATTGGGTTTAATCCGTCTTTTGATCATAACCTTGTATATTTGCTCCACATCGCCAAATTTATTCTCCTGCACCAAAGCACTCAACAACGGATTGCAAGAATTCAATGATAAATTAAAGCCATAATCTTGAGCTCGCTTGAATGCTTCACAAGCAGAAGGGAGTTCCAGGTTTCTCACATACGCGAGGATTAACATATCAATTATTATAGCATTTGCACAAGTCCGATCACTGCAAAGCAAAAGGGAGTGAAAGACGGAAAAAACTGAATGTTTCTCATTCTTCACAAAATCATCCAAAAGGGACCTGACTTTAGAGTACATTTTGGCATTTGCTAAAGAATGTAAAACTTTGCCCGTGGTTTCAAGACCATATGAAAGTTTGAGCTCTTTCCGAGACCATTCATAGAACCTAAGAACAAGATCCGAATCAACTCCTGCATTAAGCAATTGCTCGAGAAATACCACAGGTTCAGTGACTCGAAGATGGATTTTGAGCTCTGACCAATGCTGTTTCCTTATCACCTCTAAAATGGACGGCATACTGAAAGACTAAAAAGTTGGGCCTGCCGGGGGAATAACGAGAACAAGTAAGATAAGAGAACTATATGCCTATATGGACATGAAGAGTTTCCTGAAGCATGTAAATTTTACTAGAATGAACTATAAATCGTAACCTACTAAGTGTGAAAGGATTCCACTTTGGAATGCAAAGAAAGATATAACATAGATTTATGGCAAAGAGAGGTAGAAAAAGACTACACATAGATGCTTTTATCACTTGAGACTACAATTTAAGAGGAAACACTGTCCCATCCGAACTAAAAGGTTTCCCGACCTAGGTCAATTAAGAAGGAACAGCAGAAATCAGATAAACATAATTCGATCAGAGGCTGGTTTGACTATATAGAAAGCAAAGGAAAGAAAGAACCCGATTTAAGAACCTCATTTTTATATGTGTACTTAATTTTCTTATGACACTGGTTTTAAAGCATAAAACAAATTCAAACAGATTAAAGAAATTCACAACTGACATTGCAAATTTACCGAAGTAGATGAAGATAAAATATAAAGATATGAAAATTGTTTTCTCAAATTTTTTCTTTGGGTTTCTCGTAAACCAAACAAAAAGTAGAGGCGAAACCGATGCAAAAGAGTGAAGATGAGAAAGAGAAGGACCTAAAACAGAGAATTACATCGCAAAGAAGACAAGGAGCCTCCTTGAAAGCCTCGAGACATAGAAGAGCCGCTAGCTTTAGTTTCGAGGTCGTTGTGCTTACTAGAGGCTTTGTGGCTCCCATTGTTGATAGAGGGAGAGAGAAATATGCAATACAAGGGAGCTCTCTTTCATTTTTAGTTTTGTTTTCAGATTCTGAATGGTCCGATTACTTGAGGAGAAGGCGAAAAGGGGTCCGATTTCTCAGAGGCAAAGAATCATCTTTGTTAATTCCGAGCAGTAACAGAGAGAGAGACTGGAAGATGACCGTAGCGGTACCTATAAGCTTCAACGGCGGTTTAAGGAGGAACAATGAGCCTATATACTTCAACACCTATACAAGTTTAGCGTTATGTGTGTGTGTGTGTGTGTGTGAGTTTAGAGTTATATGTGTGTATGTACCTATAAGCTTCAACGACGGTGTCATCTCAGCCTCTTGATCGACGGCGGTCCTCCATCTCAGGTTCAGCAACGGTGTGACATTGCTCAGGTCGACAGGCACTGGGATTCAATGGCAGCAAACAATCTGGGGAATTTGGATCGTCGCAAATGAATTTACCAATGCACTAGGATTGGGGAAAAAAAGGGATATAAGGAGAAAAAATGAGCCTATATGGTATATACTGTTATCATTTTATTGTCATTCTTTATTTTATTACATAATTATATTATTGTAGAAAATCCAAAATGCAAATGGGAGGAGGCGATTTGTGATTTGTTGAGGAGGGTAGGAATTAGGTGAGGAAGTATAAGTTTTGTTAAAATTTATAAATTTTCTTTTTATTCTTAAAATATGCATAATTTTTCTTAAAACAAAAAAATTATTATATATTTAATTTTAAATTTTATAACTAAAGTACACTTTATTTAAATTTTTTTAAATAAAAAAAATATATATTTGTTAATAAATAATATTTTAATCAAAAAAATTTAAAATTAAATTAAAATATAAAATAATTTTTATTTTAAAAGAGCCATATATATATATATATTAAAAATAAAGAGAATATCTATGTAATTTCAATCAAACTTAAAGAAATTTTATGTAATTTACTATTATTTTTTAACATTTTATATATTACTATATAGTTACATTGTTCTAAATAATTTTTCTTCTTTCGTCTCATTTTTGTCAAATGTATTATTTTATTAAAAATAATACAAAAAGAGGTGATTTATCCATAACTATTTCATTTCATTTAACATATCAAAATATTCAATTTGGATCACCTATTGTATTTCCCTATGAGGAGCAATTTAAACTGTCTAAATCTTAGATAATTTAAATTTTATGTTTATTTTTTATTTTTTGAATTTCAAATTTTTCTTTTTCTTTTTTTGTAATCTCTTTTTTCTTTTTTCTTTTTGGAAAGAAGAAGAGCATAAGATACAAATAATTTTCTAACTTCTATTATACTATTCATCATGCATTATGCTTCATTCAAAATAAAAAATAAAAATTTAAGATTTAAAAATAAAAAATAAAAAAATAAAATTTGAATCCTTTAAATCAAATTTGAACAATCCTAATCCCTCTAAATAGATTATTCAAATATCAAAGTATCTTGTTTCACAGCACATCATGGTGGATTCTCATGAATGTCATCTAGCACCAAACTTGCACTATAATTCTTTAATTTGTTTCAAAATAATAATACATTATAACTCTAAAATTAAGAAGAAGGTAAGTGATATTTAAGAAGATTGTAAATGAGGCATATTCAAGTTTTATTTCTCTAAATCAAGAGTAAGTTTACTTTATCTCAAATCAACAATAATGCTTGTTTTTCAATGCATCTATAGTAGAAGAGCTTATTATATTTGTGAGCCAAGTTGTAAAAAGTATTGAAGTTTTGTAACTTCAAAAATGGAAGAGATGAAATGAAAGCATAAAAAGGATGATGAAGGAGGAGTAGAGGAGAAGGTGAAAGAAACGTTAGCCAAAAGTATAGGGAAAAGAAAAGCTACTATAGATGACACTACAAAATCAAGTAAAACAGAGGAGAAGTCATGCACATAATTAAAGACAAGGTAAAGAAGGGCTTGTCAAGAAGGGGAAACACAACATCAATGAACAAGAAGGTAAAATTGAAAAAGTATCTAAAATCAAAAGTATTCTTGTGCATATTGGTGGTCCATAATTTGCTTAAAAACAATCATGTATTATTTCTTTTTATCATTTTAATCAATTCATATGCAATCTCAAACAATCAATTGAAAACTTGTCAAAAACAATATTTGAAGAGAAAAAAAGAATCAACAGCAAACTCTTCCAGGTATATTTAGATACGTCATAGGAAAAAAAATCTATAAAAAGGCAAATATCATTTGATAAAATACTTTTAGAAAACTTTCTAAGTAGAAATGACCTATCATCCAATCCAATTACCACGTATGATGTCAGCCTCCAAGGAACCAGATAAACAGAATGCTTATTTGAGTTTGAGATTAAGAAGGCATGTGTTCTTTGATTTAATAAAATTGTGCATCAATTGGATGATTTGGTCTTGCATTTAATTGATAATAGTTTGAAACTTGCTTAACTATTTCATTGGTAGAGAAATAAAGTTGAAAATGTATTATAACAATAGAAGTATTCACAAAAAATAATGTCATTTATCAGTTATAACTTGGCTATACTTCCAATACAATAGACTATTTTTGTCAAAGAAATTAAGAAAGTAGTTACAAAAGCTGGCAAATACTAGATAGAAAAGTGCACGTGCATAACATTATCAATTTATACTTCACCTATACAAGTTTAGAGTTATAAGTATATATACACACACACACACACACACACACATAGGAGTTTAAATCCTTTAAATTTTTTTGATATACATTTTTTGTAAAATTTAAAAAAAAAAAAGCAAAGAAGAGAAAAAGATGTGTCTAAATCTTCTCAATTGGGAGAATTTGCATTACGTCTCAATTGTGTAAATCTAAAGCATCCATGTAATCTAATGAGCATAAGAGGGACACATCATGGAAACTCAAAATGCAAAATGAAACAATGCTTTTTGAATGATTAAAATGGAATCTATCCAAGCTCCCCCTTGTAGTCGCTACACCATGGATCAACCAAATTATAAACAGCCATTTTTAGAGAATGAATGCAAGCAGATAGGAGATCTAAGAATCGGGCTTCCTTGACCATGGGAGATCTCCTTATCCCTTTAGGAGCTTGGTGTTTCGAGCAATGAATGAGAGTGTTTCAACCATGGGAGCATGATCCAAGGTTTGGTTCTGAAATCCTTGAAAAGCTTTGATTGTGTTGGTATCTTGTTGCTTCGATTTGTCAAATTAGGGTAATTTGCACTTCTCATTTCAATTGAAGCTAATTTACGCTTGTGGGAATCCCATGCTAGCCTGTTGCTTCTTCTCAACCATGGGAGTTGCTTTTATTACTTAGACTTGTCCACTTGGAGTAATTGGGTGATTTAGCTAACTGGGATGGAACTTATATGTGAAGTGAATCCAACCTACAAAACTCATTTGATCAATGACATTTTAGTTTTGGCTCTTGAGTAAAATCTTGATGAAATTAATGCTATGTTTATTTGATTATCAATAAATTTAAGTAATAGATGTTAGGTTTCATTTGTGAGAATTGCAATATTGAAAGCAAGTTTTAGACTATAATTGGCACTTGACATTTTCTTTACGATTTTTTGACATCATAGACAAAGTTTTCTATAGGTAGAAGGTAACTACTAACGTACTCAAAGCTTGTCTTAAAGCAAAAATGGAATGAGTTGTCTTTTTATCCTCTTAAGTTGCTATTCCCGTGAACCCAACTTGCCCAAGAATGAAGTGATTGATGAGTCCTATCTCACTTCCTTGCCTTTTTTCCAAGTTACATACTAATATATATATATATCATCAAAACGATCACAATATATAAGATAGACTTTAAAATACTTCCCAAAAAAAATCAAAGTAGAAGTTGTATAATTTAACTATTAATATACATGAACATAACTATCTATAGATGAGATGAAGTCTAATATATTATAAAATAAGACATTGATAAGATACCAAAAATACAAGTCAAGATACACCAACCAAAATCTTGTCTTCTAAAAAGAGTTTGGAATGCTAGTTCTCTTGGTACAAAATCCTTTAATGCTCTTGCCACTGTACTCTTCTTTGAATTGACATTTTAGAAAGTAAAAGAGATCACTTGTTAAAACCAACATATCAAAAAGATTCCTACAAAGTTGTTGACTAAATTTTAAGATATTAGACCAAATTAGGAAGTGGAATTTTATCATCCACGACTTTATTACTTGCTTGATTCTTTATAAAACTCTTTACTTATATATTGCTTCCTTGTTAGACAAATTGAGTCATAATATTTTTATAATATCTGTAGGTTTATCATATATAGAATCTACCATATATTTACATATAAAAATTATGGGAAACTCTTTTTCTAAAAAGATACAAAAATACAAAAACATTCCTCTACTTTTTTTATCTATTACATTTGAAGTAAATAAATCCTAATCCACCACTTCATAAGCCATCAGCTGCAAATTATAGATAGTGCTCTACCTACAACCCACGGCATTACTACTTCAAATGTCAGCCTAAGACTTATCTTGGTAAGCTAGACACATAATGAAAATAGTAAAAATTTATAATTCATAGTAGATAATAACAACAATTAAAAAAAAACTCATGATGGTACCAACTATGTTAAGCTACAGAAATTATTCTCATGGCTATACTACACTTATAGTAATTAAATACAAAGGTCATAAGAGAATATCCTATAATAATAAGGCATGCATAATCATGGCAGAAAAATATCATTTCATAATGCATATATACTCAATTTAAAATAATACAATCTCATATTGCATACATACTTACGGCATAATGATATCTTTATCTTTATCACTTCTTTTTGATTATATATCTGCCAATCTTTTACTTATCTATGTGAGCTAAAGGCAAATTACTTAATACTTTCTTTTAACTAGGACATCCTTTAAAATGGATTCATAACCAGAGAATTAAGCAATCAAAAGTGATTTCTTTTTACATTTTTCTCTTTAAAAATCATCATTCATAGTTCCCCAAGATCACCTTCTTTTATAATTTTTTTAAAAGATTATTTCTTATTTCACATTGCTTTGCCTTGGCTACTTTTATAATTGTTTTCAAATGATCATCTCTTATTTCATATTGCTTTACCTTAACTACTTTTTCATAACCTCCTTTACATAACTTCCTTTGTCATTATTTATCTTTGTCATAAACAATTTCATAAATAGTCTAAAAATAGACTTTCTTTTGGATTTGTGAAGGTCATTTTCCATACTCTTTATAGAGAGATATTGAGGAATAATTTATATATATATATATATATACATATATATTCAAACTTTCCTTCAAGTCACATAAACAAAAGATATGAAAAATTCAATATATAATTAATTTGCAATGCTCTAGCATGGACATTACATCCTAATGTGGACATTTTTAAGGTATAATTTACTTAAACCAATTATTTTAATTTATGCTTGCAAACATTCTAAATTAATTCTTTCTGTGATCATAAAACTACTATAACCATGAACTAAAATACTAAAATATCTTAGCAGCAAAATGCTAAAAGAGAAAAAATTATTATTTCTATATAAATGATATAATTAATTTGAGCACAATCACTTTAATTTTATAAATTCAGAATTCTAAATAAATTCTTGCACAAATTACTATGATCATCATGATAAAATATTATCAGCCAAACATTAAAGGATAATAAAGTTATAAATTAATTCATATATAAAAATTACTATAATTACATTATAATCATGATATAAATTTAAAAGATATTTTAGTAATAAAATACTAAAAAAATTATTGTTATTTCTACCTTCACTTGAGACTTCTTAAACTTTCTGTCTTTTCTTTTCTTTTCTCTTTCCTCCTCTCTTATTTCTTTCTCTCTTTCAAACTCTCACTCAAGTCCCTCTCATCCTCTTTCTTAATTTACTACTTTGACTGAAGTTGGTTGTGGAGAGGGAGGATGGGGGTTTCAGCCACTTATATTTATGGGTGAAGGTTTGCAATGAAATTATATGCCAAGTTTACAATTCATCATTGCTTCTTTTAAATAAAAAGCTACAACCCATGCTTCAATATTAATCACAAGGCTACGTGGAGTACTATGCAATTAGGTGGCATGCAATGTTTTTCTTCTTCATCAAGTATTGATCTAATTGCATTTTGTCATCCATTAAATAATAGGTTGAAAGATGCAACACATGACATGAAATGCACTCTTTTATTTTCCTTGTAGATAATTTAATTGACTAAGAATGTATTTTGATTAAATCCTCATCATATAACTAAATTGTGACCAAATTTTTAATTGAGTCTTCAATTCCATTAGTTCTATTTCAAACAGATAATTAGGTTAAGTCAAATCTTATAAACAATTACTTATAGCAAGATTTTCTATTGGTAAATTTACCTTAGATGATGCACTAAAAATTCCTAAGTAAAATATATTTCCTATGTAAATGTTATTAATAATTTATTGTTTAGCAAGATATGAAATTAATTCTAAGTTTACTAAATGACTAGTATTTGATTACATAACTATTTAATGTTTTCTTTTTAATAGATATATTTACTTAAATTTAAACCAAATATAATATAAGCAAAAAATGTAATAGTATCAAATAAATTTATTTACTAAAATTTTAACTTATTATCACACATCACATAATTCACAACTAATCCTATAATTTATTTTCACATAATTATAATTAACATTTTATTCATATATCTACTTGGAGGAGTATGTTACATAGAGATCATTACTATTTATGTTTCTTTTATTCTCTTATATTTGCAAAATTTGTAGATAAGTAAATCTAGATTTTGTCCATATGCATTGCAAATAATCAAAAGGTTCAAAAGATATTAGATAAACTTAAAAGTGACCGTTGAACATCAAATGAAGACACAAGAAGATGAAATACTAATCAATTTTAATGGCATGTTTTAAGTGAAAACACACAATTATAGTACAAAAATTGTATAGGCAGAATAACTCGAAACTAACTTGTCAAATTTCATAATTAAATAAAAAACTATGCAAAAGTTATAAGAGAAAGCAAACTATTCCTTATACTTCTTAAATGTCCCCTAAATGATAACTAAAAGTATTTTTCAATGAACCTAGATGAAGCAACTTCATTAGTTGAAGCATTAGAGAACATTCCTAGTGTTCTCTTCATTCTTAGCATCACACTAGCCACCAAATTGTACATATCATGACAATTAGCTTTAAGTCCTAATTTAAGAAAAGAAATAATAGAAATTAGATTCTACCATATTTTAAGAGCATGTAAAACATCATGTAAAATGAGGGTTTGTCTTCTATGTAAAATTGATTTGCATATTTTGATCACTTTAACTTTAACCCTTGCATTATTTCCTACATAAAACTATCTACTTTTGGAAAAGCAATTGACGGTATGTTCTAAAAGATCCTCAATCTTTATCCATGTGATCTATGACCCTTGAGTATACAATCCACAAAGGATGAGATTTAGCCATTAAGATAATGCTAGAAACATAAATAAAATGAAGAGATTTATTGCATGGTATTGCCTTATTTTAGTCAATGCAATCACATGCAAAGTGACCCACCCTCTGACAAGTATAACACTTGACTTTAACCATATCAAACTTCTTTCCACCATATTTACCTCTTTATTAAATTCTTTCTTGGCCTTCTTGAAATGTTAGCAATATCTTTTCTTTTTATGAAAGTATTATTCGATTTGCCCTTAGACCTTGAAGTCCTAACAGTCTTAGTCACATAGCCATGTTGGGAGAATCTAGCAGCTTTTAAACATTTATTCTTAAGCCCTAAATGATAAGCAATATCATCAAAAGTAGTAATACTTTTATTATAGGTCAAGTTGACCTTTTATAAGTTCATAGCATGCAAGAAGAGATCTTATAACAAGTTGAACTTATTGTTCATCAGTGATAACACGATTAGTTGATTTCAAATCTCATACCATGTTTGACATCTCTTTGAGATGTTGCTTCATAGAGTTATTTGGTCATAGCTTATATATGTCAGACTTGATAATCATTCTTCTTAGTTTGGTTGTAAAAGTACTATCAAAATTTGTCTCTAAAGGCTATCGACATAGCTTGAGCAATCAAATAAGACTCGTACTCATATATGAGGTAATCTGCCATGCTACTCAGTATCATTATGTAAGCAATATTGCCCTTTCTTTTTCAAAGCTGGAAAGCTTTTAGATTTCTTTATTGCTGAGCTGTACTTCTATGTTCAAACTCCAACATAACATTATTTAATGATTTCTTAGCATCCTACATTTCAAAGATTTAAGAACTTTATGGTGCCAAATTTCTTAATTGTCATTATTCAATTTGTCACTCTTATTAAGCCAAGCAATGATGTTCTATGTAGCCATAATCATATATCAAATGTTTATATAGATATAGCACAAAATGACTATGTATATATAAGATTTGCAATAACCCTTGACTAGACAAATAATGGCATTGTCAAATTCATGATTGAGAGTTTAAGTTTGTCTTACTTACATAACATGTGTTCCAAGAATACCATTATCTTTATGTTGAATTCATTTGTAAATATTATAAAAATTATAGTTCTTAAATAAGCTAGAGTCTACAAATCTAAGAACTCCCACTTAACATCATATTTCTCATGTTTCCTTTTCTATACATACATAGACTATATGAACATCAAGACTATATCCTAAAGGACTTCATCCTAAAGATATTTCATTTTCACAAATACCATCTCATTGGCCTTGTAATCAAAGGCTTGTTTCCAATTATAAGGATCATTCTGAAATACATGAAAATATGCTTTGCATACTTAATGAATCTCCCTTGCTTTTTGTGTGCACTATGCCCAAAAAGTTTTGCATCTCTAATACTTGAAAATTGAAAAAGCAAGAGAACTTGCCTAACATTCATGACAATATGACATTCCTCTATGAGCTCAATTTCTGTTGCATATCGATTAAAGGATGAGCCCTTCTCTTTATTTAGTTTTATGGACTTCTCCCTAAATTCTTCCTTGATCAATAATCATTAATAGGGAATGAGTTGATCAAATCTAAAACCCACAAGAAGTGTCTTTCATCTTTAAGTCAATAATATGGTCTCTTATTGTGTTTAAACATTATGAAATGATGTTCAAACATGGCCTTACTATATTCCAACATGTAGAGTATGATTTTAGAAAGTTTTAGAGACAAAAATACTAAAAAAAAATGATGTTCCACAAGCCTTTAGAAGGTCACCACCTTAAAAAAATGCTTGGAAAATCAAAATATTTGAGTTCCACTCTTTTATGGTGGCATATGAGCTCCACTTGCCCCTTTCTTGGTTAATTTAGGCTATGAAATTTGTACAATTAGTCTTTTATGCCATAAGTGGACTTTACACTTTATCTTCAACCTCCAAACTTAGCCATTTTTTAAAGGTTCCCAAAATTTGTGTCATCAAATTGCCAACTCTAAGGCTTTATATCTAATGATATATAGCTCGCACACAATGTTGGCTTAAGGAAAGAATGCCATGGCTTATTGGTCACATTTTCAAAAACTTAAAAATCAAAATTTTTGTCTAACAGGTTATTCAATTAACACTAATTTGAACCATATATTCTACATCCTATAAGCATCATTTATAGTAAAAAGCGTAGCTTAATTTAGTCTTTATCACAAAATTCCAATAAAAGGATTCTCAGGTCCATATTCCTACATTAATGTATTTCTAATGTTTTTGAAGTATTAGACATTAAGCATATTCAACACACAAAAATAGAAAATTTAAGCTAAGTAGGATTTAATACCAATATCGAGTTTTGGATACTTACTTGCATAGCAAAATGAATCTTCAAATCTTATGTTCCACATAATTCCAATCAAAATCACCAAAAAAGCTTTAGTCTGTTCCTATAGCAAATGCACTACAATCTAAAAGAGAATAACAGTGCGATAATTTTTATAGAGGACTTTCTATTCTCTCTATATTCTTATATATTCTATGTTGGGTAAATTAAACAAAAATGCTTTTTTGTTCCATCCTAATTGACCATATAGTTATAATAACATTTCTGAAAGATAATGTTTATCATAGTAAATATGATTATTTGCAGTTAATTTCATTTTTTTCATTTGATTATATTGGATACTTAATATGTATTTTTAGCATAATCAAAGATGTCATAGCTAACCTTTAATTAATTTAAAATTATATTATCTACATGAAAATTTTAATTATTATTAAGTTGCTTGCATACATACAAGTACAAAACAAATATTGCTTAAAGAACTAATTAATTAATTAGTTAATCAATTTGACAATATATGACTAGTTAATTGAAAAAATGAATTTTTTTTTGGTTTTTTGGTCAATCCAAATTATGCCAAAAAGTATTAAGAATTGTGCAAAAAAATAGTAATCTTCAAAATGGATAAAATTGAATGGCCTAAAAGTTATTTGCCAAATTGGACAAAATGGTCCATAATGTAACACCCCATAATTAATTAAGGTGTTAATCACGGATTAGATTAATTAGGAATAATTAATATGGGATAATTAGGCAAGTTAAGTAAATGGAGATTTTAGAAAGGTAAATTTATAAATATGGTTTGAGATTTAATTGAGAGAGAAATTTCATCTAGGCCCAAATTAATGTAGGAGGCCATGATAAGAGGCTAATGGAGGCCCAATAAGCTAGGTGCAGACCCAACTTGATCCAATGTGATAGAGGCCCAATACCCACCTTGTATAGACTCTTTTAAGTGGGCCAATAACCCTTATACAGACCCACATTCTTAAGCTCTTAAAACTTGATTTGGCCCAATTGAATTTCAGCAGCCCAACACCTTTAAAACTGGCTCAACAAGCAAAAATCTAAAGCCCAAATGAAATTGGACCTTGCAGCAACCCATGACCCATATTTGACCAAACCTAAAACCCTAATACTTCAGCCACTTTCTCATTTGCTGAAACTCAAAAAGCAAAATTTGGAGGTTGAGAAGGAGGCTAGGGTTGAGGGCAAGAATTTTGCATTTTCTCACATTTAAAGCAAGATTCAGCCAAGGTAATAGTTATACAACTTAATCCCCACATCTTTCTCTTTAATTTGGTCTAATTAGTTTTTTATTTGGAGTATCTTCACCCTACCCAAAATCTGAAATGTGGGAATTTAGGGATTTTCTTGGTGAAATTCATAGGTTGAGGTTAGAGCTGACCTTGGGTGAGTTTAAACCCTCCATTTTGATGCTTCATTTGTTAATTTGAGACCCCCATAGTTGACTTATAAAATGGGTATTAATTCTGTACGAATTTGCTTAGAATTTTGGGTAGAATATTAAGTTTTCTGGTGAAGGACACTCTAATCTAAATTTGGGATTTGTGGTGGCTGTTGCAAAGTTGTCTACAAGTGAGGTAACTGGGTTATATCAATTCCATGTATATATTTGATTTAATTTCATATGTTGTTGTATATGAATGATTTGAAATGTTGAATGAATTGGTTGGCTATTTGTTGAATTGTGATTGGACCTTGTGAGTCCATGGTGGAGCTGTGGTGCAGCTGCCACCCGTGCATGTGCTTTGATCGAGCACCGGGTTATGATCAAACCCAGATGCACTGAGCCCCGATTGTGCTCAATAGGGAGTAGGTGTTGTGGACGGGCCTCTCCCAGTGTTAATAGCCTTTAACATGTGATAATATGATTGCTAGTATGGGATAATAATCATGATAGCCTAATTGTTTTATTTACTGATATGATGGATATGATTCTGATGTTGATTTTGATTCATGCATATATGCTAATTAAACTGGATATATGATGGAATTGCCTTGGTTACTGAGATTTATATCTCATCTCGTTTCATGGGATTAACATTTCAAGTGAAGGTTCTTCGGGTAAGGATAAAGGGAAGCAAGTGAATGAAAATCCATGAGCTCCAACATATAGGAAAAGGCTATACTTAGGCTGGCTTATTTAGTAGAGATGTAATTTTGTTATTAGTTTACATAGCATCATCATGTATTCATGTTGCCAAGTATAGGCGTTCATATTTTGTTTGATTGAAATGTAACTGCTAAGGATTTAAGTCTCATTATAGTTGAATATTAATGTATGAACTTATAGCATTATATATGTAGTTTTGTTAAAATTGTGGTATAGATTACCATATGGAAATTGTAGTCATATGATGCTTCGGATGTGGACATAAGCTATTGTTGAATGGAATCTCTATGGAATGGGCATGGGATGTCAATTGCTACTAATGCATGTGTTTTTGCTATCATATATTCATGAATTTGCTGATATGAGCAAGTTGGGCAAGTAGGAAGTAGTATTTAAGTTTTGTAATGGTAATGGACTGATTGATGGGTAAATAGGGTAGATAAATACCATTAGATTCACATAAAATAAGGGTAGGTGGACCTGGAGTGTTTCTAAGATGAGAATTGGAGTGTAGGAGGCGAAATTTGGATAATGTAGTCACAGGAGGGAGTCTCGCCACTGCTAAGAAGGCTTCGCTGCGGCCAAATGAGAGACAGAGCCGAAGGGCATCGCTGCATAACCAATCTCGCCACAGTGCAAGGGAAGAAAATTGGCCCAGGGAGTGACAGTGGCGAGGAGCGCCGCGGCGCAAAGTGAAAAAAATCCCCCAGGAGGGTAACAGAACCAAAACTCACCGCGGTGTGTTATGTCCTGTTGCGACGCAAGTCGAGAAAATAAAATAAGGGTTGGACAGAAGCAAAACTCTCCGCGGCGCAAATATATTACGTCGAGGCGAGAATTGTGGGAGTTGAGAACAGTAGTTCTAGGAGGTGTTTCCGCAGCGGTGCCACATAGGTTGGCCGTGGCGAAGGTCCAACTCACCGCAGCGAGATTTGTGAAATTCGTCCAGTGATTCCAGAGAGCAACTTGGCCGTGGCGGGAAAGGTATAGGCCGCGGCGCAAGTCCCCAACCTACTCATTTTAGCCTAGAAACCCCAATTTCTTCTACGGTAATGGTAAGAGATGATATAGGAACACTTGTGGGAGGTTATTGGGTATTGAAATTGATGGACGGTTGAATCATAAATCCCTTAGGGTAGTAGGATTTCTTTTATGCAAATTTCGTTTTGTTGAGGTAGTATGGTGATGACCCTAACATCAAGGTTCAAATTTTTCCCATATTTTCACAATGTGATAAATTGTAACCACTTAAACCTTGATAATTAATTATTAATCGTATATTTAACTATTTTTACAATGAGTAGAAGGTAGGGTTGTCACACATAATGCCAAAAGCAAAGTTTTGTTAACAATCAGTAATGGCCCATATGAATAAATGCCAAAAAAATGTATTAAAAATGGCCTAAATTGAAAATTACAAAAAAAAAAAACTCATTTAAAAAGCCTAGCCCAAAATAGAAATTGGCCCAAAGTTATCCAAAAGTGAAAAAAAAAATAATAGCAAAAAATTTTGTTCAGATCAAAATTGACCCTAAAATAATTGAATGGCCTAATGCATAAATAAAAGGTTAAGGAGGGAAAACAAAAAAATGATCCAAAACTTAAAATAATTCAACACAAAAAATTATAGAGGCCTAAAAACATAGAAAATATGGCCTAAAAGATGCTTAAAAAATTTTAATGAATTGATGCATTGTTCACATTAGGTTTAGCAATGTGAAAATAGCAAGGCAACAAAATAACATATCATTTGCATCATCTCCTACCTCTAGACAAGTTAACCTTACTCGAGTGAGACTCATTCTTTAACCTAACATTATCTCACACTCTAGGACTCTAACTTTTATGTTCTTAATGCCAAAATAATCAAAGTCAAAATTTGGCTAGCTTTTCTAGTGTCAAACAATCAAGAAAAGATCAATAAAATCCTTAACACAATAAGAATATTTTCAAAAAATTTAAGAATTTGAAAATAGTGTTAAGGCAGAGGTTTTAAAGGCTTTGATACCAATTATGAAATGTACTAAATATGTACAATATTAAAACATGCTAGAAACAAAGAATATTGAAAAAACACTAACCTCTAACCATTTCTTTGAAAAATATCTTTCTATATTGTGGGGGCAATTCTAAGCTCCTAAAAAATATCTTAAATGGTGCTTGAGGTGTATTTTGAATAACTTTTTGAGCTTAGGAACCTCTTCTATTTTATAGGCGAGATGAAGTAATGTTTTATCATAAAAGATATTAGCTTAAAGCTCATTATGATTTTCTAGTTCCTGATGTAATAAGAAGTTTGAAATATATGGACCAAATAAGGGAAAGCTATTGTATCTATCCAAATAATGATTTGGCATTAGATAAGATTAATCTAACACTAATTCAAATAATAATAAGGTTAATCCAACATTAATCCTAATAATGGTAAGGTATTAGATAAGGTTAATCTGCCAACTAATAGAAGTCGTTGAGTGCTTACAATTCTTCCTCTCTAATTTGCCTCTAAGTATTACTTCTTTTATAGCTAATGCAACTAAAATCCTCTTTGTGATAGCCCATAACTCTTCAACTAATCAAGTAAAATTAAAATAATTATTAGGAATTATTTAAATATGAATTCCTCTTGAAAATTTAAGCAATTAGAGGAGATTATGACTTTAGGACAATTTATAATTTCAATTAAGTCACTAGAAATTTTTAGGAATTTTTCAGGAATTATTCGGCATTTATTTGAAATCAATTGAAATTAATTCTTAATTACCAAATAAAAGATAAGTTTAGAATAAATACTTGAAGAATGAATTTTAAAAAATTTATTAGACCCTTAAGAAAATTATTTGGGCATAAAAATATTTTGGTGAAATTTAAAGGTCAAATTATAAATACTAAAAGTTTAGAGTTCAAAGTGCAATTTTAACTAACAACCAAATTACAATTTTTTTGGAGCCAAAACACAATTTTCCCAAAATTAAAAACAACTGAGTTAAGAAGAGATCCTTTTATGGAAATGACTATCTTGATGGTTAAAATAACTTTTATAATTGGAATTCCTATCAAATCAACACTAAGAAGGAGGAAAATCAGGTCAAAGCTCAATGGACTTTAAGTGTATTGGAGCTTACATGTAGAGATAGTTGCATGAGAGACTTCCTATAGTAGTCAACTGCCTCTCCTTCTATAAATGCTTTCCCCTCAACCCCTGCCCTTCATGTAGACTACCCAGAGTAAATTAGAGAGAGAGAGAGACTAAGAAGAGCGGGAAACATAGAGAGAGAGAGAGAGAGAGAGAGAGAGAGAGAGCATGGAGTTAAGAGAGAGAGAGAGGTTCAAAAGAAGAGAAAAGGGAAAAAGGAGAATTCAGAAAGAGCCAAAGGCAAGAACACTTACCATACTCTCTCTCTCCTCTCTCATGGCTTATTTGATGAATGGAGTGAAATACTCCAGCTACTTCTTCTTATGTCATCTTACATCTATTGATGATTGTTAAACCTTGGTTGCATTAAAAAGACTTTTGGTACAGGTAAGAAGCTTTTGTAGGCTACTTAAACAACTTAAACTTATAAAAATTGCATGAATGCCTCCATGAGTCTTTTGCTTAAGATTTACATTCAAAGGCTTGCATGCCTTGTTTATGGTTATCTTGGCATCCTATTGAGTGTACTTATTTATAAGAATGGCAAGAAAAAGGATGGAAAACACCGAGGTAACAAAAATTGGTCCATGGGTGGTAAAGAACCAAAATCTGGCATCAAGTTGTGCTTAGGTGTTGGAGGGTAAAATGGACCCCAAATGAGCTAAATTTTGAGTATGTTAGGTTTGCCATATATGAGAATAGTAGGCCAAATTTCATGAATTTTGGAGCTTAGGTCACTCAATTTAGCCCTAAGATTGCATCTATCTTTAATTCATTCATTTTCTATATGCTTTTGCATAAATGAATAATTGAGGGGCTATACAAATCCTTTTTTATCTAGGCATTTTTCTACTTATTTAATAGATAAAGGATGCTCCACATCAAAATTTCATGAAGTTTGGAGTTTGTGCACAAAATGATAGAAGTTGGAATTTTACTATTTTTGTGAAATGCAAGAGAGGGTTTGTTTTACTATGTCCAAGTTGTAGCACAAAAAACCATGTCATGGCACACTTTGTCTCTACCCTACTTTTGAAAAAAAGGCTAAAAGATTATCCAAGTTGTGGCGCAAAATACCAGGTTGTAGCATAAGCTATTCTTAAGTGTTTTTAGGCACTTTTTCTTACATGTTTTAAAGGTTTAAGATAAGATATGATGAGGGTAAGTAAAAAGAATTCTAAGGATAATTAATTAAGAATAAAATGATTAATTTATGATCATTGAATGAAGCCACATGATTTATGATTTGATAAATGATTCTCACATGAAAGCTATGCTAAGGAAGTAGACATAAAGTGATTCTTGTATAATTTATTATATGAATTGTTGTGTAGGTTTAGGGGATAATCTAGCCTTCAAGAGTCTCAAAATTAATTAAAGAGGCAAGGAATTAAGTATATCATAAAATTAAAGAAAACATATATACATACACATATAAGTATGTCAATACTTTAAGACACATAAGATTCCAAATTAACCATGATTAGAACTTTTATATGACTTGGACCCTTTCTGCACATAGATCTTATCTATTTATGAGCCGTGACTGTACATGGGTCTTGACTAAATATGGACCTTGACTGAACAAGGGCTTACCTATAAGCTAAAAAATTAATATGGACATAATTGTACCTTGAGACTTAAGGATATGAACAAGGATCTTAAAAGACATTGAAAATGGAAAAGTCAATATAAGTTATGGTTCCCCAAAAAGTTACTATTCCTAGATTATTATAGTAATCCTATGAATATATATATATATATGTTCAATATTATGACACCTATATGTATATCTATATCTCAATGATCATATATGAATTTAAATTCAATAGTTATAAATAAAGACTACTTGAGCCCATGAATATGACCTAGAATGTGACTTAATTAGGAGAATGATTATGTATGCGGTACCAATTCTAGTAGAGATATGATGATGATTACATATATATGACCTAGACAAATGAATGATAATGCATGTCATACATGTGGATATTGATGTATCTAATTGCATTATATCTGGTATGAGCATGCATATAAGAATAGCTCTTACAGGTGAAACACCTTTAAGACAAAGAAAAGGCTCTTAAGGGATGAAATACTAATAAAAGCTAATCTACATAGAAAGAGACAACTCTTCGTCTATATAAAAAAGCAAAAGTATGATCATATGAGAATAACGGGGTTAGAGTTCCTCTCAGGTTTATGTCTTATTCTCTTCGGGATCAGGTTTTGATAAGAGGGTCATTAAAGGTTGGGAGACCTTCATATGACTTTAGCTTTTATGTTTCATATTTCAGTTTGTAGATCCACAATAGGTAACGCCTTAGTTATGTTTACTCCTATCCATTATGTTATGTTCTAATAATCATAAAGATTAAGAATGATAGTTTTCCTCTTTGACAATGTTGAAAGCCAAGGTCTCACGCCAAGTAGCATGAGATGTGTAATGAACGTAATTTTCGTAAAATGATGAAATGAGCTATATAAAAGTAAGTCCTCTGAAGTGACCTAGATAAGGTCTCAAAAATTTGGGTTGAGTCCTAAACTCCTAAAAATGATAATTCTAGGCTTAAATGGAAAGAAAAATAGAGTTAGGATGGATAAACAATTTGCGACAGAAATTAATGAAACGTAATGGCATTTTCATAAATAAGTGTAACTTTTAGAAAAACACATAGGAGGATTTTTTAAATGAAAGTTTTGAGTTGCCCAAGGTTTTCAGAGGCTCCAAAAACTATGAGAAGCCCTGGGACTGGTAAAGCCCCTCCGGTGTATAATATCAATTGACCTGAACTTTGACCAATTCATTCAATAAGGTTTTAGCTCCAAATTGAGTGATTCCAAAGGCATTTTATTAAATTGGGAACCTAAATTTTATGATGGAAAAGACGGTTCTAAAAAAGGAACTAAAACGAAGGCAAAAGAAATTGCCATTACAGAAGGGCAAAATTGAAAATAAAAGCTTCTAGAATGTCCTAAACACTTCTATACTTTTCTTCCATCTTCTCCCTTTTATTGAGCACAAAATTTTCTGCCCAAAATATAGAAGTTATTCTGCTCTCTTAGGCACACAAGAAGGAGGAGAAAACGAGGAAGGAAACTAAGGAGAAACTAGGTAATTTCATGGATTTTCTTGCTTCATCTTCCTCCAATCTTATTCTCCTCTCTTCCTTCTTTCTTTTCATGGATTTTTTGAATGATTTGGTTCTGTTTTTGACCCAGACCTAAGGGGGAAAATTTGAATTTGCCAAGGAAAAGGGAACTAAGGAAGAAAAGCTTTGAAAACAAGCTTGAAACTAAGGTATTTTTCTATTCTTGATGCTTCATCTTGATTGCTCTTATTTGTGGTAGTTTCGGCTAGCCTAAGGGGGGATAGAAGGAGATGAATTTTGGGCAGAACCAAGGGAGAAACCTAGGGAAAAGAGTGTAAGGATTAAGAATATGGCAAGAAATTCCAAGAAAAAAACAAGTTAGAAAAGAGTAGTGCTTTCTAGAGTTTTGCAAAATTTGATTTTGTGTGAATGTTTCCTTGACTATTTGAATATTCCCTTGAGCTCCTAAGACCTCTAGTAAGCCTCCCAAGTGGCTCTCTCATCAAGGAAAAATCACAAAGTCCATAAACCTTCATTATGGTGCATATTTCAGCCAAGCTAGGTTCATTAGGCTAGGGGATGTTTTAATTTGTTCTAACCTTGGTTTGAGACTTTATATGATGTTAGAAGATGGGAGAAACTATTGGGAAAAATTTAGGAGCCATAGGTTGGGAGATGGGATAATGGTGTCCATAATGATGCCTTATAAAGCAACTTAGTCTTTCAATAGTGCAATTGAATATGTGATGGCTCTAAGGACCTTAAATGAGTCCAAGAAGTTTAGAAATAACAAAAGAATGGAGCCTAGAACTTAGATGATATGAGTTGCTTCAATGGACCATTTATGGAACCAATATGCCCATTATGGAACCAAGTGTGTGTTTAAGAGTGATCCTAGTGTCTTGGCTTGCTTCAAGTGTGTAATTGTGTGATGTTTGTGATGTCAAGAGAACCCTACTCCACCTAAGTACTATTGTGAGACCAAGGAGGGAAAGGAAGTGGCAAGTAAGCTCACTTAAATTAAAAGGTAGCTCTCCACCTCATTCTCTTGCATTCTTGTGTGTATATGTATATGTTGTGTGCTTGTATATGCTCTTGTGATTTGAGAGCATGCCACTTGATGTCTTGAAATTGCATGGTACAAATATGTCTTCTTGAATGACTATGGTTATGGAAAGAGCTCATAAGGGTGAGGTGATGTCAAAAGTCCCTTGATGAAGGTGAGGAGATGCCAAAAGTCTTATGGCATGGGTGAGACAAGGCCAAAAGTCCCTTGAATGGGTAAGGCTAAGTCAAAAGTTCTTAAGCCAAGAGTGAGGCAAATCCAAAAGTCCTAGAAATGGGGTGAGGCTAAACCAAAAGTCCCTATAGCATGAGAATGGTCTTCACATGTTGATGTGGCATGAAATGAGATTTTATTGCATACTTTATGCTTGCATATTCATATATTTGATGTGTGTATGCCTTGAATATGGTATGAATGGGTGTGTGAGCTATTGAGATTCTTGGAATCTCATCCCCCCTTTCCCTCTCATGCTTAAAATGTCGAGGTGGTGCCCAAGGCCAAGGAAATGCAAGCCAAGAACACTAAATGGCTACACTTTGTGTAATTTGTAATTTAAATTGTAATGGAGTGTCAAGAAGCATTGTACATATTATTTTTGGTTGTGTAACACCTTGAGCATATGTAATATGATGTATAGACTATATGTATAATGTATGTAGTATTAAATCAATGAAGATATGTAATTGGACCCTTGAATGGCATGTGTGTTTAGTGCATAAATGGATGTTGAGAGACCAAAATAAGATACATGGGATTTGGGACCATTTGGGCAGTATTTACAAGTCATATTTTTGCTTTGAAACTTGCCCAAGAGGTGCCAAACAATTAAGAAAGCCATTTGGACAAATTGGTTACCCATATGGAGCAAAAATTTACCATTTTAGGAGGCTATACCACTTTTTATCCAAATGAGCTCTTCTTGGTCTAAAATTTGGCATGTATCTAGAGCTTAATGAGAGATTTTTGGAAAGTTAAAGTTGGTAATTTTTGGAGGTCTGTGGAATATTTGGCAAATTTTTAAAATTGAAAATTTTTCTGATTTTGGTCCTTGGTACTGTAACACTGGTCCGAAATTAAATTCTATCACTCATGGGGCAAAATGATGTCCAATTGCTACAAAATTTTATACAGAGAAACTAGATATTCCTAGTGACTTGTAACAATTGGAAGCACCTCATTTGGAGGTCTAGAGAGGGAGATATGAATTTTTGAACATTCTATACAGTATCAGGACCCTTACCCAACCTGAGTTACTGTTCTATTGAATTTCGAGATTTGGGTTACCTGAGTTGGTCTGGAAATATTTTTTCTCTCTAGCTAACATCCACATCTTTCAAAATTGAGATCATTTGCATAGATTGAATTTTTGTAGAATTAATTGGACATTTTCAAAGTTTACTGCAGAATCTGTGACAACATCAGGAGGCAGTTTGATCTCTGGACTTTTTCAGATGTCAAACGCCCTCTGTGATGGATTTCATGGTCTGGGCATATTTTTATTGTGAAGTGAACATCCATAGATTTCTAGAATGGCTAAGAATGTGTGACTTCGATTTTTTTAGAATTAATTATGATTTTTCAAAATTTGACAAAAAAAGGGGCCAAATCTGGCCGAAAATAAACCTCCATATTCTAGGTTATATTTCGGTTTTCATGAGTTATGGGCATGATTTTATGATGCAAATGAGTTGTATACATGTAATTAAATATAAGAAAGTATAGTATGAGCTCACACGGTCCATGTGACACCGAACGAAATTTTTTTACGCGACACAACGCAAAAATAATCACTACTTTAATGTCATTTTTTTGCCTCTCATATGAATTGATTGATATGAGGTATGAAAATAGCATGGAATGAGCTAAGAAATTATGGTATTACAAGATGCTTGGAAGATTACTAATAATTGCAAAAGTTTAGCCTTGTGCAAGTGGTATAGGACACTTAATACGTGGCTTAGGGAAGTGTTTTCTCTATTACTAGCACTTTTATGGCAGGATCATCTGTGTCTTCTTAGAAGGGGCATGCATGGTATGATAATGAAATGATATACCCTAGGAGTTCTATTTATATGAATTATGGTAAGGCCTTGTAAAGGTAAAAATAAAGCATGTAAGCATGTACCAAATCCAAGTGGTACAATAGGGATGATTAATTGATCCTAGTGAGACCAAATTAAATTAATATGGCTTGTAATATATTTGCGATAATATATAATATAGTGCTTCACGAATGTATTATGATATTTGCACATAATTATGTATTAACTGCCATGAGATGGATGATATTTAAATATGGTAAGCAACTTGTAACAAAGTAAATATATGCATCATTATGTCTGAATGTGATTATAAATGATATGATGATCATCATTTGTACATCTACAACAATCATGCCATAAGCAATTATATATAGATATTATATCAAGAACATGTTAATTTATATGAAAGAGTGATTCAAGTACAATCTGGAATGAATGTGCACTATTTGTTCCATATGATTTGATGTTCCTATATACATATGATCTCCTATTTATATTATTATTATTATGTTGTAATATGTATATTATCTTTACGTGCTATGAATAAGAGGATAAGGGGATTTTTTTTTTGGCATGCGTAATAGCTAGACTATTACTAGTTTTCAAAACTACTCAGTGTTCTAACAAAAATGTCAATTCTTACTATACTTGGTATTATGTTTAGGCAGGATTCAATATCTATTGATTTGAAGCTATTAGTAAATTGAAGTGCTAGGAGTAGACTAATCCCCTAGAATTTTAAGAGATAGCATATGAGGACTTAGAGATTTTACTTCTTTTATCAAATGGTTGTAATAATGATTAGGAGATGTTGTCCTACTTTAAGTAATCTAGCTTAGGAGTAGACTTGATCATAGGCCGGAAAGCCTACTTGCCCAATAGGCCGGTCTAAAAAAAATGAATATGAGCAAAAAAAAAAAAAGCCTAATAAAAAGCAGGCCTGCTTTAAAAAGTATAAATATAAAAAACCCAAGTCTGACCCTTATTATTATTATTACTATTATTATTATTATTATTATTATTATTATTAAATAATATTATTAAAAAAATTATTTATAACTACCTATATAAGTAAAAAAGAATTATATAACATATATGATTATTATTATTTTTACTTTTACTTGTTGCATAATATATTATTATGAATAAATTATAATTCAAACAAAATAAATCAATAATCAATAATATTATTGAAAAAATTATAATTTTGAGAGGTTTTATTATCTCATATATGCTCAAAATTATTTAAATTTTGCAGCAATATCTTTTTTTGGATTATTTGATATTTAAAAAAAAAGTGAGCCTAATAAGTAATAAAATAGAGATATCTTGTATTTAAAATTTAAAAAATTATTTTTTTAAAAAACAGGCCAAACTAAACTTGACCTATTTTCGGTCGGGCCAAGCTTGGGCCTAAAAAAATTGTAAACTTTTTTATAAGCCTAGCTCATTTTTAAATGAGCCCAGCCTATGATTAGGTTCACTTAGGAGTAGGTTGTATAATTTATATTAATATTAGAATACTATCGAGATTACTTAGTGTTATTATTAACAATATATATAATTTTATGGTATGGGATGCATGAATTGAGTTATATGTTACCCATGTTCATAGATGGCCTTGACGCTTGAATGGAAAGTGAAAAGAGAAATCAAGTAAGAAAATTTTTACAATTTAAAATTTTCTCTATAATTTCACAACATAAGCGAAGTAAGAGGTTTAATAGTGCCTTAGAATTGAGGTGTTATACTCTCTAACTCTTCTCTCCTTCTTTAAAAGTGTATAGGAGTCTTCTACGTTTTTAGATAATCTGAGGCTTGCGATTAGCACCTCATACTTTGTCATATTGTTTGATGTTGAGAATTCAATCTTTAATGAATATTTTGTACTTTTCCTCAAAGTATTGGTTAGGATTAGTTTGACCCCTTGCATGTCCATGGGTAAGCTCCATATGAAGGTCTTTTATGAATCTTCAGGTCTCCAATGATTGTAATCTTCAAGATAAAATTGGCTAAAATCTACCCTTTGATGGTAGTGCAAGGTTGATATGAAATATCAAATTTGGATAATTTGGCAGCTTATCTTATTAATCTTCCTTAAAATTTTGGCTTGTAGAGTGTTTGCCAAAGTGGTTGGTTCATGAGCATGATGATGGAATAAGCTTGAAAATATAGGTGAAGTTTCCTAGCAGTCACCATTAGGTAGGATGCCAATTTTTTAAGCTCAATGTTGTTGTTTTCTATAGCTTCCAAGATTTTGCTTATGAAGTAGATTGGATGTTGTTGCCCTCTTTTTGTTGTACTGTAACACTTCAAAATTAATTAAGGATAATTATGATTAACTAGGGATTAATATGAGTTTAATTAAGAAAATTAATTAAGAGATGAGGATATTAAATTGAGCCTTATAATTAATTTAATTATTACTTTAGGTTAAGTGTAGAAGCTTAATCTTAGCAGTAGGGAGGTCCAATTTTATTTCTTAGAGGCCTAATATTTATTTGTGCAAATCTAAATGTTAATGGACTTTTTTAGCTTGGCCCAACTCTCATATATGACCCATGTAACCTTATAACCAATAGCCCAATAAGCATATGGCTGAACCCACTTGGGTTTTGGGCCTTTTGGTCAGCCCAAGACCCAAACTTAAACGCTAAACCCTTAGTAGCCCTTCCACCATTCTACAGAAAACATAACACACAAGAGACACAAGCATTTTCAGAGGTTTAAGGTGGAAGCTAGGGTTTTTGATATAAATCCACTATTTTTCACTTCTAGAGTTAAAATCAGGTAAGGTGATTTTTATACAACTTAATCCTCTTCTTTTTCTCTTCAATTTGACCTGATTGATTTCTCATTTGGAGCATTTTCACCACACCCAAAATCTAATATAGATTATTTGATATTTTCTCAGAAGATTTTCAGAGGTTGAGGTTATGAAGGATATTAGGTAAGTATAAACTCTTCATTTTGATGCATTTACTACTAGTTAGAGACCCTAATAGCTTACTTATGATATGAACTCTGATTCTATATGAAAATATCCATAATTTAGGGTGATATTTTGAGGTCTCTGGTGTAAGGAAGATAAAATCCAAATTTCATTCTTGATGGCTGGGTAAGTATCCTCTAGGTGGCTATTGGTAGTTTAATTCTTTGAGTATTAGGTTGCTGCTATAATTGATTAATAGGAATGGTAATGGTCTGATTTTTTGTTCATAGGCTGAGGTAGCATTATTGTTAACTCTTAAGGAATTGTCTACAAGTGAGGTAACCTGAGTTAATGTTAAATTCCATGTATGTATCTACTTTAATTTTATATCTATGTACATGTATGATTTCAAAATGCATAATGAATGGTTGGCTATCTGATATATTGTATTTGGACCTTGTGAATCCATGGTGGAGCTGTGGTAGGGCCGCCACTCGGCATTGTGCTTCAATCGGGCATTGGGTTATGATCAGACCCTTCTATGCATTGAGCTCAAGTTATACTCATAGGGGAGTTGATGCCGTGCATGGGCCTCTCCCGAAGTTATTAGCTTTTAATATGTGAAAATGTGATTGCTAGTATGGGATAGTAATCATCGATAGCCTAATTGTTTCATTTGCTGGTATGACTGGTATATTTTTCTTATGCTTATCTGATTTCATGCACATATATTAATTAAATTGGAATATATGAATGAAATTTATTTTTAGTTACTGAGATTTACATCTCACCCCATTTCATGGGCTAACTATTTCAGATAAGGGCCATTCGGGTAAGGATAAAGGAAAGCAAGTAGATGAACATCCATGAGCTAAGACCATGTATAAAAAGTTTCGCACTTGGATGAATCTAATTTAGGATAGATGCTAATTTTTGTTATTCTATTATATAACATCATCATGTAATCATAATGCCAAGTGTAGGTATCTTATGTTTTGTTAACCTATGATGTATCTAATAGGGAGTTAGGCCTTATACAAATATGGTATATGGTGTATACCCATTTATATCTGATATGGAACCTCCTTAATATGAATGTATAACTTGAATCTTGAGAGCATGCTTTTATATGTCCATGAATGATAATACTAATTGCTTATAGATCTTGTTACTGTTAATACTTTATGAATTTACTGATGCATGATAGTTTGATGAGTATGGATCAACCCCTAAGTCTTGAATTGGTAATGATAAGTATGTTAGGTAAATCAGGTAGATGGAAGCTATAAGGGCCTCCAAATTAAGGTGGAGTGGCTTTGGATTGTTATTAAAGGGAGAGTTAGAATGTATGGAATAAAAATTAGGAAAAAATAATGTAGAAGTAGGCTATGTTATGTTAGGAAAAATGAAAAAGTTGCCCATGGAGGGTAACAGAAAGCAGCCTCGCTGTGGTGCAAAATTTTCAACCATGACACAAGTTGAGGAATCAGGTGATGAGTATTCTAGTAGTTAGTTTTACCGCGGCACAGGTATAGCTTGTCACTGCGTGAATTGAAAAAGTTTCTATAGTAGGATCCAGGATGTTTTTCTGTCGCGACACCATATAGGCTCTCTATAGCAAGGGTCCAACTCATCGTGGCGAGATTTTTGAAAATGTGAGAGGTTGAACCAGAGAGCAACTTTGTCGCAACGCAAAAATCTTAAGCTGCGATGTCAGATGCGAAACTTGGTTTTTAGGTTCTAGTAACCAACTTAGCTATGGCGGTGAAGGTTTAAGCCATGGTGAAAGTTCCCAAACTTTTATTTTTGACTTAGAGACTTTAAAATTTGCTATGATAATGTTGTACAACAACTTGGGAATATTTATAAGAGTTTTTTTGTGAGTTGAAATTAGTAGCAAGATGAATCAAAGGTATTAAATGATATTTATAATCACTTGTGGATTTCACTAGTTGTGGTTACTTAACTAATGACCCTAATGATATCAAGGTTTAAATTTTTTCACTTTCTCCTATTTTAATTAATTATAATGATGTTAAATCTTGATTTATGATTACTAATTATGCTATTAAGTCTAATCATGATAATTAAGAATTATAGTTGTTATATGTACCATGGTCGAAGCAATGCATTCCCTGATGACAAATAATAGGCATAACTAAGGCTTCTTGTAAGAGGTAGGATATAAGTAATAGCAAATTTACTGAAAAGTGATAAGTGATAAGTCTTAAATTTACATAATTTTATATGCCTATTTAAGGACTTATCATTGGTTTTTATTAAGATTTTTAGTTAATTTTCTATGATTTTTAATTTTTGTATTAAATAGTAGGAATTATTATATTTTATTAGATTTGAGGTATATTTAATAATTTTTAGTGAAATTAATAACAACTAATAAATCTAGGCTTTAATTACTGGCACTTAAGAGGAAACTTTGGTTGAAATGGATGCTGGAAGCTCTAAAACTATAGAATGTTAAGGGTTATTACCTAGATAATAAGTTGTATCGCCTAAGTGACATGAAATTAAAAGAATAGAGGTTCATTTCCTAGGCAATGTGTTAAAAAATGAGAATTCTCAATATGTGCCAATTTAAATAAGATCTAGATGATTCATTATAAGACTTTTGGCCAGAGGGTAAGGAAATGTCTAGTAGCTGATCCAAGGTCAAATTTGAAGGCATTAAGGTTGATTGCACTAATTAAAGAGGTGTAAGATTGCATATCTTTGCCTTCTCTTTGATTTAATTTTGTCTAATCTTCTATTCCCAAATGTCCAATTTCTTTTCTATTTGTATCTCCTTTTTTTTATTTAATTCAGGATCTATTAGTGTAAAAAATATATTTGGGCTAAACTAAGCTTTAGACCTATAAATTAGGCCACTATTGACTTAGTCATTAGATAATATCAGTTGGATTGAACCATGTTTGCCAAACAAGTTAGCTGAATTAGGTTTTTAAAGACAAAATAGGTTATAACATCTTTAGGCCATTATCAATCCATTGGATTTTTTTTTTTTGGAAATGTTAAAGAAAAGAAAATGGCCTAATAACGTGCAACTGAAGAAAGTGACTCTTTATTGAATTTGGACAATTTTTTATCACATGCCCACTTTTCTATATTCTAACCTACAACTTAGGATAATGCCAACAATATTTGTTGAAGGTAGTTCATCATGATCAACTACATATAAAGAAATATACATGAGTTGCCAAGTTAAAGAAAGTGTAAAATATGCTTAAAACCCATGCCCCTAAATTTTAAGGACATAGGTGTTGTGGTTAGCTGACATGACAATTAAATAGTAATTAAATAATTTTTTATCTTTAGTATAATTGATGTGACATTTGTTTATTCAGAAATCACTAGCGATGATCCTATATTGCATTTGGTAATTAAGTTACTTGCATACACACAAGCACATAACATCTTTAATTATTATTAAGTTACTTGCATACCAAGACTAACGGGTTGGCTAAGTTTTGCTTGATCTATTCAAAAGTTACTTGTTGTTCTTCTCCCAAGATTAATTCATCAGCATCTTTTAGCTTTATAAAGCAATGAAGCTTTTTATTTCCTAGTTAAATTTGCAATGAAGTATTTTAAAAAGTTTATCTTACTAATTCATCTATATAACTCTTTCTTATTTTATGATAGTTTTCCCTTTAAAACTATCTTGGCCTTGTTTTTACCTATCTCAATTCTTTGCTGATGTACAAAAAAACCAAGGAAGTTTTCAAATGAGCCTCCAAATGCACATTTGGCTAGATCCATCTTCAGGTTATAAAATCTCATCATCTTAAATGCTTGCTCCATGTTAGCCAAACATTGATCAAAATCATTATATTTTACCATAACATCATGTATATAAACTTTCATACTTTTACAAATGAAGTTACAAAAAATAACATTCATCACCCCTTGATATATGGTGCTTACATTTTTTAAGCCAAATGTCATAACAAGCCATTCATAAAAACCCAACTCCTCAAGGTAATGGAATGTCATCTAATGTATGTCTTCTTTGGCTACAAAAATTTGATTATAGTCTGAATATCTATTCATAAAAGTAAGAAACCCATGATGGGCTGCTGCATCAATCAATATATTAGCTAGTGGCATGACATATTAATATATTTAGAAGTAGCTTGATTAGAGTCTTGAAAGTCTATACGAATCCTAACTTGATCATTTTTTTTATGGCAGAAACTATGTTTAAAAGCCACTCTACATACCCAGTTGTGCGTACTATAACACCTTACTGACTACACTCTAGTTCATCTCCCTCTAGGCTTGACTCCATATGATTTCCCCGGAAAATGACCGAAACCGTGGTATTTCACTACTTAAAGTTGGGGTTTAACCGGTCATATTTTGTCCCGTGGGTCCTGTGAACCCATCATTCACATTCTCTACTCAAACACCATTTATACCACTTGTACATAGTCTCTAACAACTCACAAACCACGGGTAAGAAGCCAAAAACTCAGAAAATACAATTTCTCAATCGGGCCCATAAATCATATTTCTGGCTCCAACTTTGGAAAATCACAACTAATTCTATAAAAATGGGAATCAAGCAAATCATAGCTCTCTAGAACGCTTGGGATGTTACCTTCATACTAAAAATAACTCCCAACTTCCATCTCAACGTTTAGACCCTCATTGACATCGAAATAGGAACAGATGTCCGGCTGTCCCTGCTGCTGGTGCAGTTTACTGTCATGAACTTCGGAAAGTCGTAATTAAATCCACAAAAATCCAATCAGGGCAAACTATACCAATTTGGAAAGCTACAGATGTGAACTATAGGAGAAAAATAAGTCCAGATCAGTTCAGGAGTTCTAAGACCTCGAAACCCGATAAAACAGTAACGAAGGTCAGAAACTTCCCTGATGCTGATACCGAACTTCAGTAAATCGTTTCTCTCTCTATAGACCTCCAATTAAGGTGCTTCCAGTTGTGTAGGTCACTGTGGATATCTAGTTTATGCTCCTAAAGTTTCATGACATTTGGACATCATTTGGTCTACGAGTGGCATGGTTTCATTTTCGGACTCAATGAACAGTACCATGACCAAAACATTGCAAATTCCCAATTTCAACAATTCACCGAATATTCTCTAGACCTCCGAATATTACCCACTCTAGCTTCCCAAGAAGCTCTCAATAGACTCTAGAGGCATGCCAAATTCCATAATAAGAAGAGCTCATCCGGTCATACTTTGACGGAGCTCGCCTAAATGGCAATTTTAGCACCGCATGGGATTCAAAACGGGTCTAAATGACCTCCCACATGCTCTAACCTCTATTGGGAAAATTTAAAAGTACAAACATAGCATATATGAATTATCTAAATAACCCAAATCATCATACATTCCAATTTCACTATGCTATGAAAGAAAATACACTATTTCATATGAGCCTCAAAAGGCCAATTTATACATTCTCATTACTTTAACCCTTTATATCATCCATACATCATTTGTACATACATTTACATGTGCTCATATAGCTACAACTCCAAAAAGAATAGGTGCACTCTCATTTTGGCACCTTATACATCAAAATAACCAAAAAGCTATACATCATGCTACTATGCTCTTCTAGGCTCCGTGAGGTGTACTCGCCTCTCACGGAACACCACCTGAATAATAGGATGGGAGGGGAAGGGGGTGAGATTCGGGAGAATCTCAATAGCTCATACTCATGCAAGATGCAATCAAGGCATATATTAGTCAACATGCAAATAAATCATCATAACACAACATATGTGTTTCATGCCATGAAATCAACCAATGCCAAGACGAAGCTCTAGGGACTTTCGGTCTAGCCTCACCCGAGCTTTAGGACTTTTGGATCGGCCTCACCCTTGGTTTAGGGACTTTTGGCTCCTCCTCACCCGTCTCAAGGGACTTTCGGCACCACCTCACCCGAGCGATTTCCACAATCATATCATAAGCATATTGGTACCGATATATCAAGGCAAAATCAATGGCATATCTCATCATTCAAGCACATACTCAACATAATGACTATTACACAACCAAGAATGCAACAAGAACAGAGTAGAGAGCTACCTTCTCAGATCACACTAGCCTTCCCTTTCAATTTCTCCTCTCCCTCCTTGATTTCATACTCACAACAAGGTGGAGTTTCTTCCTTTGGGCCTAGGCATAACAAGAGCATCAAGTCATTCTCTCATAGCTTAAATGACTCTCACAAAGCTAAAAGAGACTTTTCATCAAAGTAAACCCTCACAGATTCTAGGGATTCTCTCTCTAGAACCCTACTCACTTTCCTTCCCCTCTCAAGCTCTCCAAGAAGAAAGCAAGGAAGAAGAATTGAGGATAAATGAGTTCTACCCTCCTTCTAGAGTAGTTTTCCTACTTCCCTCTTCTGAACATAACCTAACTCAGCTTCTAAAACCGTAGGAAGAGAAAGCAAAAGGAGGAGACAACATGCTAAGGAGAAAAGCTAGGGAAATCTACAAATTACTCACCTCTTTGCTTGATCTCCTTGCTTCTTGGCCTCTCTCTCTCTCTCCACCGCTCTCTTCTCTCTCTTTGGTCGAAGCTCAGGTCGGTTCTAAGAGAAAGGAAAAGTTTAGACTCTTTAAAAAGTCAAAATCTCTCTTTTACGCTTTTTCTGGACCGCTCTCGCTATAGCGAGTCATCATCCTCGCTACGGCGAGCTCGTGCAAGTTCCAGACTTTTGCCTTCGCTATGGCGTCGCTACGGCGAGCTCGGCCTGTTCCAGACCTCTGCTTTCGCTATAGCGCCGCTATGGTGAGCAACTCCCTGGTTTCTGTATGGAATGTCACACTCGCTACAGCTAGGAACATCTTCGCTATTGCGAGGAGGCATTCTCGCTATGGCGACTCTATTTCTCGCTATGGCGAGAAGACTTAGAAAGTTTTCAGCCTTCGAAAATTTCCCAGCTTCCTCTTTTCTCATTTTCTCTCATTCCTTTTCTTTTCTTTTTCTGGATGTTACACGTACAAAACCTATCTTTAGTAATTTATGTATTTCTTTCTTGATCTCGCAATAATTATAGATTGAATCTCCTAACTAGCTACTTGTATGGTTTAAATCCTTCTTTAATTAGCAAGTGATGCTCAACCAACTCTTTAGCTAGCCCAAGAATTTCATGGTTTTCCCAGGCAAAACAATTTTTTTATTATTTTATGAGATCAATTAATTGTTTTTTATTTTCCTCCTTCAATAAACCACTAATTCTAGTTAACCTAGGTTTTTCTTTAATACCCAAATCGACATTAATCAAAGGGTCTTAGGCCTTAAAATTAGGGATCTACCTCTTGATTGGAGACTCCAATTCTTCTTTTAATGGCTAGCTTATTAACAGCTTCAAGTTGATTATATCAGAGGTTGATTATTTAATCCTGGCCTTAGTTGTGAATGAGGCTAGCTAATATAGAACATCTTTGACAACTTTACATTATTAATTCATAAAATTGATTGTATAAAAGATTGTGGATTAGCCTCATTAGTTTAAATCTTCATCTTCAAACCATGGAAAGTAATTTATATGACTTTAATGACCATTTTTTGTAGTCTTCCCATAATTAGATAAGTCCCACATGTAGTGAGTAAATATAGCTTCTTCCATTTCAACTGGATTTTTGTTAACTAATATCACTTCAACTTTGTCACTTTCTTAGAAATGAGCTATTAATGCAATGTAGAAGGAATGCATTAATTGGAATAGATTAAATCCTTGCTTAATGTCACTAAATATGTAGGTTTGGCATTTACAACAAAAAATGCTACATTAACAGTTTTGGATCCCACTATTATATTTAGTATTAATACTTCAATAGCAGTTGTTGCTCCTTCTGTGAAGTTGGTCATCTTCTTGTCAACGTCAAATCTATCTTAGTTTTTCCCAACATTGTCAGTGTGCTAGTGGACATTATGTTTAGCATAGCTTTCCCATTTATAAATACCCTGGTGACTAGCTAGCCATTGATGTGAGTTTTAACATACAAAGGCTTTAAATGTCTAGTCATAGCCTTTAAGGGCTTTTCAAATTGAGTATTGGCTAGCTCAAATGTTTTATCTTCTATTAAGGCTACCCATTTAGCTTTTTCAGCAAAAACATCTCCTTCCAAACCTTTTAGCTATCTTACATCTACCTAAAACTCACTTGGGATAATACTAATGACATTAATATTTGTTGAAGATGTCTTAGAATCATTCTCATTGAAGAGCTCATCTTCTTTTAAGTTGATTTTCTCCTCTGGTGGCTTAAGACTTAGTTCTAGTTTAAGTGTGTTAGTCTTTTGAGGTGATTGTACTTCTTATTTGATCATATTTTTGACCTCCCTCAGCATCTTAAGCATTTGCCTTAGCTTCTGATTAGATATTTGCTTCTATTTCCTCTTTTTTTTAGTACAAGTTAAGACAATTAGTTGAAATGACTATTGTGACTTCTTCTTCTTTTCAACATATTTGTTGAGGAGCCGTTATCTTTTTTTAACATAAACTTTTGGCTTAATAATGTAACACCATATAATTAATTAAGGTGTTAATCAAGGATTAGATTAATTAGGCATAATTAATATGGGATAATTAGACAAATTAAATGGATGGAGATTTTAGAAAGATAAATTATTAAAATGGGTTTGAGATTTAATTGGGATATAAATTCTATCTAGGCCTAAATTAATAGATCATGAGAAGTGGCTAATAAAGGCCCAATGGGTTAGGTGCAGACCCAACCCAATTTAGTGTGATGGAGGCCCAAGATCCACCTTGCATAGACTCTTCTAAGTGGCCCAATAACCCTTGTGCAAACCCAAATTTTTGAGCTCTTCAAACTTGGCCCAAACCTAATTAAATTCAGCAACCCAATACATATAAAATTGGCCCAGTAAAATTCTGTAGCCCAACAATTTAAAAACTGGCCCAACAAGCAAAAATTTGAAGCCCATTATGAGTTAGACTTTGGAGCAACATATGACCCATATTTAACCCAACTTAAACCTTAATGTTTCAGCCACTTTCTCATTTGTTGAAACTCAAAAAGCAAAAATTCGGAGGTTGAGAAGGAGGCTAGGGTTGGGGGTAAGAATTATGTATTTTCTCACATTTAGAGCAAGATTCAGCTAAGGTAATAGTTATACAACTTAATCCACTCATCTTTCTCTTTAATTTGGTCCGATTAGTTTTTCATTTAGAGCATTTTCACTCTACCCAAAATCTGAAACGTGGGTGTTTGGGGATTTTCTTGGTGAAATTCATAGGTTGAGGTTAGGGCTGACCTTAGGTGAGTTTAAACCCTCCATTTTGATACTTCATTTGTTAATTTGAGACCCCCATAACTGATTTATAAAATGGGTATTAATTTTGTACGAATTTGTTTAGGATTTTGGGTGGAATATTGAATTTTCTGGTGGAAGACACTTTAATTCGAATTTGGGATTTGTGGTGGCTGTTGCAAATTTGTCTACAAGTGAGGTAACCGAGTTTATATTAATTCCATGTATATATATATATATGAGATTTAATTTCATATGTTGCTGTATATGAATGATTTGAAATGTTGAATGAATTGGTTGGCTATCTATTGAATTATGATTGGACCTTATGAGTCCATGGTGGAGCTGTCGCACGGCTGCCACCTGTGCATGTGCTTCGATCGGGCACAGGGTTATGATCAAACCCCAGATGCACTGAGCCCTGTTTGTACTCAATGGGTAGTAGGTGCCGTGGACGAGCCTCTCCCGGTGTTAATGGCCTTTAATATGTGATAATATGATTGCTAGTATGGAATAGTAATCATGATAGCCTAATTGTTTTATTTGCTGATATGATTGATATGATTATGATGTTGATTCTGATTCATGCATATATATTAATTAAACTGGATATATGATGGAATTGCCTTGGTTACTGAGATTTATATCTCACCTCATTTTATGGGATTAATATTTCAGGTGAAGGTTCTTCAGGTAAGGATAAGAGTAAGCAAGTGGATGAACATCCATGAGCTGAGATTGGGTGTGGAGAGCTACACTTGGTCTAAGTAGAATATGGTAGATGCTAATTTTGTTAAGTCTTGTATAGCATCATCATGTATCTGTATTGCCAAGTGTAGGAGTGTGTATTTTGATAATATAATGTGTACCTATTGAGGAGTAGACCTTACTTTAAATTGGTATTTGATGTATGGATTTATGATACTATGAGCCTTGTTGAACTCTGATATGGCTTAGTATTGGAAATGTAATCTTGACATATTGTTATGAACCCCAATTGATTGGGTATCAAGTGATAGCTGCTGATAGTTCATGAACTCCTGTTATTGTTATTTTACAAATTTGCTGACATATGAATTTGCTGATGTAGGGTAATTAGAGAAAAGAAATTGACCCTTAAATCTACAAATTAAAGGGGGTAGATTAACCGGATAAATTAGGCTAATGAGAGCTATTTGAGCCCCACAACTAAGGTAGAGGGACCCTAGGGGGGAGAAAGGAGAGTATGAGACTAGATTTTTGGAGTGTAGGACCAGGACGCACTTCGCCACCGCTAAAATAGAGTTGACCGCGACCAATAAAGGAGAGGTTGCCCAAGGAAAGTGCCAAAGAGGAATTCGCCGCGACAAAATTTCATTTGGTCGTGGCAAAATATGAGAGGTCAAACTGGGAGGCATCCAGAGAGAAATTTGCCGTGGCGAATTGGGAAATTAGCCATGGCGAACTTTTATGAAAATGAGCCAGACATTCCAGAGAGGAATTGGCCGTGGTGAAAGTAGGTATTGGCCGCGGCCAATAGCGAGAAGCGAGCGAGGGAAGTTCCAAGAGGCTTCTTCGTCGCAGCGCCATGTAGGTTGGCCACGGCGAAATTTGTAGCGATGTGAGGGGTGAAGCCAAGGGGAATTGGCCGCGGCTAAGGGGAAATTGGCCGCTACAAATGTCCTGAAAACCCTATATTGACTAGAAAATATTGATTTCCCATATTGTAACCTCAAGGGATGACTTGTAAACATTAATAAAAGATAAATGTGAGTTGAAAATGGTAGGTAATAGAATCAAGGCTCATAAATGAATGTTTGTTTCCCCTGAGGTACATAAATGTTCGTAATTAGATGGTTGATGACTCTAATAAAATTAAGGTTCAAATTTCCTCGTATTTTCATAATGTAATTAGTCTTAATGACATGTAACCATAGATTAGGGTTGTTTATCACGTATTTAACCTTAATTACAATTATTAAAAGTTAGGGTCGTCATATAATAATGTTTTGTGACTTCAATTGCTCATCTTTGTGGATGGTTATTCTTAAGGTAGATATACCCTTCTTAATGTTGAACTTAGCTACTTATCATTTTCCTTTTAGAACTAGTTCTTTGTCTACTCTTGGAGTTTAGAGTCTATCAAACACACTGTAATTCTTTTTTTGTCTTAGGTATTGTAGTCTGTAAAAAATGCTAGACTTGTGAATGGTAGACTTTAGCTGCTTGGGCTATAAAACTTGCTTTTCACCATTTTTGTTGAGTTTTGGTGCTTTTTCCTTCACTTTTCATTAATTTTACATCAATTATTTTCATTTACATTTTAATGAATGAAATAGTAAGCTTAATGTTGAAACCATATTTGTAAACACCATTAGAAAGGGATTTATATCTATTTTTGCTTCAACTATCCTTTTATCAGGTAGCTTGAATCTCCCATCCTTCAAAGCCTTCTAGATTTCATTTATGAAAATAATGTAATTAACAATAATATGACCATATGAGTGATGCCACTTACAATATTTTTGGTTCTTCAGCTTCTCAGTTGATGGAATTTTGTGTCCATTAGTTAGCCTAATTTGCTAATCTTTTAGCAAATAGTTAAAAATTTGATTGACTTTAGAGATATCAAATAAGTACTCCTCTCTTTCTAGTTTCATGATTTTTTTTGTTTTTTGAGAGCCTTAATGTTTGACATGAATACAGCTTTCCTTTTAAGATTTCTGCTACCAATACATCAATTGACTAATTTTCTTGATACTTAGCTACTCCTCTTAGATCAACAACATAGTCTAATATAGAAATTATGTGTGGACCCTTTCCTCTTGAATTGGCTTTCCTTTGCTTTTTTTCCCCAGAATGAATTACTTAATTCGAGTGGCTTTAGTTGCTATTTGAGTCACGGCTAGACATGCTTTGGCTATCTACTTTTATCTCCATTGAAGACATATGTTACCAACAGTTATGGTGGCATATTCTACTTTTAGGAATTGCACATAACATCTAGTTCTTAACTTCTTGAATCTTTTTAGGAAATCAACTATAGGTTTATCTACTTGTTGTTTAAAATTCATGATATCAACTATAGTCGCTTCTAGCTATAGCCTGTAGAACTTGTCATGGAAAAATCTTTACATATCTACCTAATTTTGATAGAGTTAGGTGGCAAAAATGAATATAAGGTGAAAATAGTTTCAATTAATGATAAAGGAAACAGCTAAAGTCACATTGGACAGAAAACTTACCTATATATTCTATGGTAGACTTACCATTTTCACTTAAGAAAGTAGTAAAATTAGGAGTATCAAAACCTTTTGCCAAGAGCATTATTCTGTCCACCTAGTCAGATGTGGTTTCTTATAAATAGGCTTATTTAGAGGCCTTATTTATACACCAAAGTGTCTCTTTATTGTTTTAGTAATTATTTTAAAGTCAATTAGCTAAGGCACAACAAGTCTAGGTTTAGTGATCATTGATCAATCATGGTTCAGCAACTATAATAGAACTGGACTAGTTTATCTTGGAGGTGCAAAAGGAGCTTGAATAAGCTTATGACCATTTTATTACTTTAGCATGTGTGGATATATATTTTGATTAACAACAGGATATAGATTTGTAATGGAGGAATTGGATTCACTTGCTAAAAATCGACTATTATGGGGTTGCTAGGTAGACTAGTTGACTAGCTATTTGATATGGAAGTCAATTTTATTGCTACTTTTTAGCATAATCTCTTAATCCCTTATAAGGAATTATCCTATGATTGGTTATGGGATAAATTGCAATGCCTTGCATATTCACTTATGAGATGATACTAACAGTGGAATAATTAGGCAAAACATAAAGTAGACTAAAGTTATCTTCTGTGTTAGGTGGTTATCTAGCCATATGTACTTACCCATAGTACAAAACAGGTTAAAGTGCTACTTCATTCAGCATTTTCCTTTAAGAATTGATTAGATTTATAACCATAAAGGCACTTAAGACTGTAATCAAATGTTAAATTGATTTATCAACATTAAAGGATAATGTAGAATGCTTGTTGATCTATACTTGCCTTTGCTCTTGATCATTATGTATTTTGTAATGTACCATGAGCTTGATGATCTTAGCAAGTTAAGAGATATTTGATACATGAGATCATCAAGCCCTATTTCAATTTGCTAATGGATGAAAGATGTTTTCATCGCCATACATTAACTTTGCTTGGTTATCTCCTCTATAGTTGGATTTGGTTGTCCTATAATTCATGGTGGAGTTGTCGTAACAAGTTGTCTTACAACTACTAGTATCATTGCTGACGAAGATGGCATGCTTGAACTGAACATAATAGGTTGAGAAATCTGAGGGTTAGAAGTTTTTTTGTTACCATTCTTTTTTGCAACTTATTATGGAATATCTATATTACTTAAACTTTTTTTAGACTAAAAGTGCATACGCTAATCGTAATTGTGACCAAGTGATAAGATCTCCACTAGAAGCTCTTCTCTAGTCCCACTGAGCATGGAAAAAATTGTCTACTATGAATTTAAATTGATTATCTGAACTGATTAGTTAACTTGCATCTTTGATTCCCATGTTTAAGTAATACATTAAGGAGGGGACTTTGTTCCTCAGCTTTGGGTTTTTAGACTATTAAAGGAAGCACCTAATTTGAAGAATGACTAAGAGTGATTAACACTTACAATTAGAAATTGTGATAAAGGAAAGTAAAGGCATGGAATGTGATAAAGAAAGTTATAAATAAAGCAATGAATTTTGGAATTTAAAAGTAAGAATGTAAAGGATAAAATTAGAAGGCTTGTGTTTAATTGATTAGATGTGTGTCTTTATAAATGAATGTACAATGAGCATTTATAAGTCTAAAACTAACCATTAATTCTACTAAACCTCTTTGCCACTCCTTCTTAAATTTTTGGTCCATGTTTATAACAATGTAGGATCATGGGTAACAAATTACATGTCAATTTATGCTAAGTCATCTTTTCTATAGTTTAAGAATAATAATTTATTTGCTTACTAACTACCACGTCAGTTGATCATAACACCCATATTTCTAAAATTTAGAAGAATAAGTCTTCAAGCATATTTTATTGTTCTCTTGACTTAGTCTACTCGCTAATTCCTCCTTGATCTCTAGTTGATCATGATTAACTGCTATTGACATATTTTGTGAGTTATATCTCTAAATTGTAGCGAAGTAGGTATATGGCAAGAATCCTTTCCAACTGATCTAATTAACTACCTTTAGAATATTTTGTAAGCTCAATTTCTAAATTGTAGGAAAGTAGTTAAATGGGTGAAAACTATTTGGAATCAACAGAGTATTCTCCTCTTTTTCAGTTGCACATTACTAAGCCATTTTCCTTAAATATTTCAAAAGATCTAATAGATTTAATACATGGCCCAAACACATTTTAGCCCATTTTAGGCCTTAAAAGCCTGATGTAGCCTCAAACCCAATTTAGCTAACTTATTAATAAATATAGCCTAATCTAGCTAATATTCTTTAATAGTTCAACCTAAAATCTTTAATAGTTCAACCTAAAATGGCCCAAATCATAGGCCTAAAATTTGGTTCAACCTAATTATTTTTTGGACTAAGGAGGGTATCAACATGCTAAATTATACAAGGGTATGAAATTCTCATATCTATGCCCTTCAAAACTTGTATGTGTTGTCTCACATGTCACGCATTATACTTTCTAAGATTGATTGTTGGAGTTTTCGTAGGGGTGTACATGGGCAGGGCCGGGTCAGGGCAATGCTTGGCCCGGAGCCCGGCCCGATTAGGGTCTTGGGCGTATTTTTATGCCCGTGGCCCTGCCCGGCCCGAAGAAGCCCAATTTTAGGGTGGCCCGGGGCGGCCCGGGACGGCCTGAATAAGTAGGGCTGTACATGGATAAAACCAAACTGAACATCTAGTATATCCGATACCTGACCCGATTAAGACATGAAACTTGTTTTTATACCTGTGGCCTTATTCAACTCTAATAAGTCTGATTTATGTTGGGATAGGGCGGGTTAGGGCCACCCAAATTAATTTTTTTTAATGAATTGATACTTGTAATATAAAAATATTTTTACACAAACTTATAGGCATATATTTCAAAACAATGGACTTTTAGAACTCTTATATTTGTATCAGTGATAAAAAAATAATCTAGTATTATCAAATAAAATATAAGATATACTAACATAATTAGTCTTAGGTAAATATATATTTTTTCATTATTTAACAAAAAAAATATCAGTAAGGATTCACATCAATGATAAAAATAATTAAGAAGTAAAGAATATTTGAATAAATAATAAAAATTGCAGTATACAGAGATAATTAAATGAAATAAAAAAAATAAGATGACAAGATATTAATAACTAAAAAAAAAGAAGTAACTATTAGGGCGAGTTGGGCGGAACATACCTTCGCCCGTGGCCCGGCCCGGCCCGGAGCAGTCTTGTTTAAAGTTATGCCCATTTATACTTTTAGCCCGGCCCGATTAGACCGGGCTAGGGCGGGCCCCTAGGGCCAACCGGGCCGATGTACACCCCTAAGTTTTCGTTTCAACTTCTGTAGGATTTAGTTAACCATCCAAGGAACAAGTATTGGAACTGGATAAATTTATTTGTGATTGCAACTAGATTGAGGAAGAAAAGAGGAGTTAAACGATGTTGTTATACATTTTTAAAGGTTGACATTTGTATTGATCAAGTAGACTTTTAAACATTTGTATTGGTCATGTAGATAGTGTAAAGATTTTTTATGTAATTATATATTTATGGCAAAATTTGTTCATTATAGTTGTGAAGGTTGAACATTTGAATTGATTAGTGTAGACTTTTGAACATTGGTAATCTCCCACTTGTATCCAAATACTTTATCAAGCATAGTTTATATGCACAATGTTGTATTAAAGTGCTATAAGTTGCAAAATACTAATAATAGTAAAGATATTATATGAATTTTTCCCTTCCTATAATCCAATTCATATTAATTAATCTTTTATGGTTTGTCTAAAGGTGATTAATTTTATTTTTATGTGAACACTAATAATATTAAAGATTAGTCCTTTTATAGTTATTGATCATGGTTACAAACTAAAAATGAGATAGTAATAATATTGATTGTCCCTAGCAACTTAAGGAAGACTTGATGGTAACTAATTCACTTTTTAACATGCATGCAAGTGACATAAAAATGGGAAAGAAAAGTAGTAACAAATAAAAAATTGGGTAATAATTGTATTGAAAGTCCCTGATAACTCAAAGAAGTTTTAGTGCTAACTAATTTACCTTATGACTTCTGCATGCAAATGACACAAGAATGGAAAAGCAAGGTAGTAGTAAAGCAAAAACTTAGTAGTAATTATACTAAAAGCTCTTGGTAACTCAAGGAAACCTTAGTGGTAACTAATTCACCTTGTGACTTGTGCACATGACATAAGAATAGGGGAGCAAGGTAGTAACAAATGTAAAGTCGGGTGGTAATTAAATAAAAAGTCCCTTATAATTGTAGGATGACTCATTTGTAACTAATTCATATTTTATAATCGATGAACAAACATTTATGGGATATTGTAAAGGGCAAGCAAGCTATTTGACAAGCTAACGCAATATGATATGAACTATACAAGTATATAGTAATATGGGTAAAAATAACTTATAACATTAGAAAGTTTTCAATAGTAACAACTTCATCTATAATTATTATATCTACAAAAGTCAACATTGTTGAAGTGATGTGGTCATACAAAAAACCTATAATTTTCCTATGTACAAAATAGTTGTTTTACTCCAATATTAGAAGGCCAATAGGAAGATTTCTAGATACTTTATTAATTGTATTACCTTAACATCATCTATAAGATCTATAAGCTCAAAGGCATCAAATTTTAAAGGGTACTTTAATTGCTTTGCATAAACATCATCTCCCATGCATGTTTCTATGAATGTGATTAGTTCCCTTAATGAAATCCCTTCCTTCATCGCTAGCTATTCAACCCTTATCACAATGGATCGTCCCATTTGAATCTCTCCACCCATGTGAAAGTGGCAAAATATCTCTATTGATGGTGGAGTATCATATGTGTAATACCTTAATCTATATAAGACTATACTTAGTTATTAGAAGAAAAGTTATGTTGCATCACGTAATTTTTTTTAGATTCTTTTCATTAAGGTCATAGCTAACAAAAACTTTTTCCTAATTAACTCTAACATACTATGAATACTTCTTTGTAGTTATCCTAAATTGTAGTTGACTAGGTCAAGTTATAGTTAATTATATCTTATAGTATAAGTGAACTAAAATTGTCTTATTTAACTAAATCTTGACCTTTAGGTGTTAGATAATCAAGTCCAATTCTAGGTAACTTAAACATGTTATAGTATACTAGAACTTATATATATATATATATATATATGTTTTTAGAAACTTAAATTATATTGAATTACATCGATTATAAATTGATAAAAGCTTGTTCCAACTTCACTGAATTTGAGATTATAGTTAACTAGTTATAGTTTATTATAAAAAATATCCCACCAAATGTCAATGTTATAATTGTGGAGAAGTTCTGAAGTGAATATAATACATCGAAAGATTGATCGAATAAGTCACACTTTAGGAATCCATAATAGAATTGAACCAATAATAGAAGACCAGGAAATGAACATGATGAAACTATTTAATGAAGCTGTATTTGGAGATGTATCAACATCACAAATAAAAGCTAAACCTATGAATGAACAGATTTATGAAACTAGAGTTATAACCGAAGAATTGAAACGAGGACAAGAAGTCATTAATAATAATTTATGGACTATATATGATGAAATTCAAAAATCGAAAGAAAAAGCTGTAACCATCATAGAAGAAATCGAATATATTTCTCCTGAACAGTGTAGAAGAAATGAAGAAGAAACATTAAAATTCATGAGATATTTAGACCAACTCGATAAAAAGGAAGAAAAAAAATTAAAATTAATCCATAATATCCACCCTAATAAACCAGAAAAAGAAGTCAACATGATACAAATATTAGAAGAATTAGAACAGAAAGAAATAGAAAAACGAATGGACAAGAAGAACATAATTTAGCAGCAATTCAAAGTGAACTAAGTTATTTAGATTATCTCAAAAATTAAATGAAAGAATTAAATATGCAAGCAACAGTAAAGCAAGAAGAACAACCATTTAACCTACCTAATTTACAATCCCCAAGATATAACCAAACCATGACAGGAACTAGTATACCTATAATAGATAGAGAAACTGAAATTAGTAACACTGAATTAAGACATAAGGAACCATTAAAAGAAAATAATAATGAATTCATGTTTGAAACTATTTATACTTTAATAGAAAAAAGTAATTTCTTACCTCCTCCATTAGAACAATATGAAACCCGACAAATACCCAATACAGGAATATAGTTAAATTTAGATTGTCAATTAGATATTTAAAAATGATTAGAAGAATGAGTAAAAGCTCAATTAATAGCGTTATTACACCGAAGTATAGACACTAATTTTGCCCCTCTAGTAGTTGAATCTAGTTTTACAGGAATAGTGTTAGAATGGTGGAAAACACAAACTAAAGCATTTAGAAAAAATGTAAGAAGAACAGAAAATTATAATAGCTGCAGAGAATATTATTAATTATTGCTTAGAAAATATGAACAAATCTTAAAAAATGAATTCTTAGGAAGAAGTGTAGGAGCAAACGAACAGACTAAAATACATCGAGCTATAACCAAATTACACCAAATAGGAATATGTACCTTAGAACCTAATGATTTAAATCAATATATCTGTGAATTTAAAAAATATTATTATGAAGCAAGACTTCAAAATTATGATAAAAAAAGATTTTATTTAGACCTATTTTATCATAAATTACTAAAATTATTATCTGAGATGTTAATAGTTGAATATCAAAAAGCCTTTAATGATCGAACTGATTTAATGCCTCATTTAGATACTATGGGAAGACGTAAAGATTATTTACGAGAATATTTATCTAACAAATGTAAAGAAGCATGGAGAAATAAAAAATATTACAAAATAAATAAATTAATCTTAAGATGTTAAGACCTCGAAACACCTCATAGATGGGGATGTAAACCTGTAAATAAATATAATAAGAAGAAGAAATCTAACTATAGGAAATATCAACCTTATAGAAAGTATAAGTATAGTTTTAGGAAATACCCTAAATCAAAATTTTAACAGAAATCTAAAATTAAACAAAAATTCAAACCTCAACAATACTTTAAAAAAGGAAAACGAAAACTAAATTATAAAAAACATCCCACCAAATGTCAATGTTATAATTGTGGAGAATTAGGACATATATCACCAGACTGTAAAAAACCCAGAAATAAGAAAAGCCTCAATATTATGGAATTAGCTGAAGAGTATGAGTTAGAACCACTCGAATATAAAACATATTTAGAAATTCAGACATTGAAATCGATAAACTAGCAATAGAAGATGAACAGTCTAGTACTTCCAATAATAGCAACACCGAATCCGAAAATGATTTATACCCAGTAAACTATATCTCAGAAGACGATGAAATTAATATGATGCAAGGAGAAAGTAGCTCCTAACAAGAAACTGAATATGAAGAATTTTAAGAAATTAGAAATCCCACCGAAGGAATAGTAGAAAAAAGAATGATGTTTAATCAAAAACAATATAATAAAATTTGAGATAAAGAATTAGATCTAACACCTAATGATCTTACCAAAAACAGTATTATACAACAAATAGGAAAATTCATTAAAACAAAGAAAAAGAAGAAATATGCTTGTGTAATAATAGAAAAGAAACACCCTATAAAAAGCCACTTTAATTGAAGGAATATTAAGAATACCTTTAATTGATAAAACCTTAATCAAACAAGAAATCCAAAAATTAAACATAAAGGATGAAATAACAGAAATTTATATCTCAAGAGTACAATTACTAATAAAAGCTTATTTTAAAGCAGGAATAGACACTCCAATCGAATTATTAATTACAGATAATCGAATTATAGATAGTGTCCCTAATAGTATATTAGGAGCATTAAATGGAAATTTAATATACCAAAAATTAAAATTAACATTTAACACAAACTTTGCTATCTCTCAAGCAGAATCAAATATGAATTGAACATTAGTTATTTATCATAAATTACAAGGAATAAAAATGCCCCCAGGAAGTAGAATAATTAGTATAACAGGAATGGTTGGACTAGTATTTTCCAATAAACATAAAATCTATAAACGCAATTTAGGAAATATAACGATAGACAAACATTTTATGCCAGTATTAAAAGAATTACCATTAGATAGATTACGAATAATGATACCCCGACAATTACAATTAGAATTAGATAATACTAGAGAATTAGGAGAAGAAAACCCATCCAGAATAACCTTTAATAATAGACCAGGAAGTCGAAGTATTCAATTAATACACCCACTGATATTAATATTAATATACATCCACGAAGAAGTATACAAGAATCTTAACCTATCAGTCGACCACTTATTAGATCCCGAAGCCACAACAATTATGAAGCCAGCCAATTAGCAGAAATTCCAATAAGATCTCATTTAGCAGAACTTCAACCAAACACTCCTGAAATTGATTTAACTCAACCATTAGAAAACTTTATTCTTTTAGAAATTACTAAAGAAGGAAAATGGATAGAAATAATAGCTTTAATGAATCCTGAAACGAACAAGAGTACTATTCAATTAGAATACACCAATAATAATATTGAAATTAATGAAGAAGACAAAATAGCTCAAACAACTATGAGATTTAATCATCGAGATGTTATTAAACTAAAACTATTTGTCGAACCTGAAATTGATAATCATCAAACCCACAAAATTATCTTAGGACAAGATTTCTTAAATCATGTAACGCCCTATAGAATCCAGAAGGATAGAATCCTAATTAATATAAATCATCAAGTAGTAATATTAAATAAAATTAAACTGATTTAGGACCAATGAAATTTTACTATATCTTAGTGAGATTCAATTATGTAAAATATCAATCCCACAAATATCATGTTATGATAGAAACAGGAGCCAATATCACAACAGCTAAGTATAATATTATACCATCAGAATTATGGAAAAAGGAAAAACTAATTAGGATGAGTAGTGCAGGAAAAGAAATCCATTATATAGAATTATCTGCTAAAGATATACCAGTCCAAATAGGAGACTACGAATTAAAAATTCCCATCTTATACCAATATAATGAAACCACTCCAGATATAATATTAGGAATGGATTTTTTAGAATAATATATGCCTTTACATTTCACCCAAAAGATCTTAGTATTAACCACTCCATGTAAGCACCAAGCATGGGCTATTAGGATAAATAACCCTTATAATCGAACAGATACAATCTTTAGAAAAAAGAAATATGATAATGAAATTCAATTTGTTCCTAATAATAAACCAATAGAAATTGAAGCCAAAAGATCGATATCTCAGATAACAGGACACAAAACGATTGAACAAAGACTATTAGATAACTATAGTGATAATCCTTTAATTCATTGGGAAAAATCTAAACCTTATGTAAAAATCGAATTATTAGATTATAGTAAAGAAATTACATGTAAACCTTATCCTTGGACAGAAAAAGATAAGCAAGAATTTATTATACATATCAACAAAATGAAACAATATGGGCTAATTAGAGAAAGTAGATCAAATTATTATTCACCAGCTATGATAGTAATGAGACATGTTGAAATCCGAAGAAACAAATCTCGAATGGTTATTAATTATAAAAAATTAAATGATATAACAATTCAAAACAAATACCCAATTCCTAAAATCGAATTATTATTTAATCTCATTAGAGGAAAACAAATCTTTAGTATATTTGACTGTAAATCAGGATTTTTTCAAATCAAATTAGAAGAAAATAGTAAAAAATATACTGCCTTTACAACCTCTAAAGGATTATATGAATGGAATGTATTACCAATGGGATTCCATAATAGTCCTAGTATCTTCCAAGAATATGTAACAAAATTATTAGCACCAATAAAAGACTTTGCTGTAATTTATATTGATGATATATTAATCTTCTCTGAAAATCAGGAACAACATGAAAATCATTTATGCCAATTTATGGACCTCGTCGAAGAAAAAGGTCTAAATATATCACCAAAGAAAGCCGAATTAAGAAAAGATAAAATAGCCTTTTTAGGACATTATATATCCCAAAACGAAATAGAATTACAAGAACACGTTTGTGACAACCCTACCTTCTAATCACTGTAATTATGGTTAAATGTATGATTAATAATTAATTATCAAGGTTCAAGTGGTTACAATCTATCACATTGTGAAAATATGGGAAAAATTTAAACCTTGATGTTAGGGTCATAAGCGGCTCATCGTACAACCCTCAAAATAATACTAGGCTGATAGAATATGTATTTAGTGGCACAACCTAGGTCATCTCCCTCGGAATTGGCGTTCAATGTTTAATTGAGTTTTCTAAATGCTAAAAGACTCTAAAAATTCCTAAATTAGGGGATTTTGATTTACTTAAAACTAAATTTGAATTAAAATTCCTAAATTCTATCTAATTGGGTGAATTATGAATGAAAGATGGTCTTGTGACTAGTTTCGGATTTATCCCTTGGTATCCACTATCCTTATCCTATTCTAATTGTAATCAATCATGGCCTAAGAGTTCCTAATCGTGTTCATAACAATTAATCTTGGGTAACCACTCAAGATACAAGAAATTAACTATCTAATGTTGCATTGAAACCTCACATTCAAATTAATTTGTCAATTCTTGTTTTAGGATCAATGAACATCCAATTTGATTGATTAACTAATTATTAACCTCTGAATCATCCTAAATATTTAATTAACCAATTAAACATTAAGGAATCCTCAAATTAAACAATTACGCTCACTCATGTATTTTATCGAATACCTCCGAAGCATACATGGAATTCAGATAATATTGATGTCTAATGCAATTAATTAATCAACAAAAATTACTTCTTAATTAGTGTCTAACCAGCCACTAATTATAATTACACAAATTCTCTATCAAATACATCTTAACCAAGAAAATAAATGAAAGAGAAAAAGTGTAGGAAAAATATAGAAAAGTCTTAGCCAAAATTCTGAATATTCTCCCTGGATTCAAGCTTTTCCAAGGGCTTCCTCCTCACTAGCCTCAAGATGAATTAGGAAATCATGGATGTAGATGGAAGATGGATGGAATGGATGAGAATGATGGAATGAATGGATGGATGGTGGTGGATGTGCTGGACGAAGGAGTGGTTTTGCGGATGGATGATGAATGGTGTCCAGCGAATGGATGAATTGATTTATATAGGCATGAGGGAATGGAGTTGCATGAATGAACTAGGAAATCTAAATATGTGGAGGCGTGGTGGACTTGGATGAAAGAGGCGTGCAGATGCTGGAGAGGTGTGTGGAAAATTAATTCTGCCCGAGTGTATTTCTTTAATGAATCACGTGCTCAACTTATGCGTTTTTCATGCGTTTTTCTTGCTCAAGTTCAGCTCCCAAGCTTCTCATTCCAGCTCGCGTTTTTCCACGTCTTTTTTCTCATGCAGTTCTGCTCTTTTACGTAATCCATATTCTGTCTCTTCTCCACACTAAACCGTTGCTACTTTTCAAATCCAAACGCAGCTTTTTTCACTTTATCCACGTAAGCTTCTGCATGCGTTCTGCTCAACTGGTGCTTCCTCGTGTTCTTCACGTTAACTGCTTGTTCAGCTCAGCTCTTCCACGTTGCTTCATCCATTTCACGTACTGCAGCTTCTGCTCGTTCCAGTTTTCAATCAGCTCGTCCTCCCAGCTCATTCAATCTTCAACTCGAGTTCAGCTGCTTCTTACTTCATGCACCATGTTCAGCTCATCTTTCCAGCACCTTGCTCTGTTCTTAACCTCAAAAACAGAGGCTTTTTGGGCATGTTCGTTCTCCTTCAATACCACATGATGCTTTTGCTGTTTCTGCATGAGTTTGCTTCTTATATCACGTTCCCAGCTGCTGTTCCAGCTCATGCATCGTCCAGCTTCAGCGTCATTCTTCATGCATGGTTCTTCCTTGTTCCAGTGCCAGCCCAGCTCGTTGCTTCTTCTGCATCTTATCCCTCTCGTGTAGTCTCATATTTCTGCTGCAGTTCTATTCTAGCTTATGTACAACTTCCTTCATGTGGATTTCAGCATGGTTTCCACAAGCTCCCAGCTTCCTTTTTCCAGTTCAGCGTTGTTCAGCTCAAGAACTTCTTCTCTGTTTCAGCTCGTGCCTCGTTTCCATGTCAGCTTTGCATGGGTGTTTGAAGCCTTCATCACGTAAATCTCCTCCCTGTTTAGCAGCATCTTCATCTTATCTGCATGCTCTGTTTTGCTCATATTTGCTGTCCAGTGTTGTTCAGCGTCTTCCACGTGATTCCTCTTTCTAATTGCAAAGTGTGGCTTCCTTTATGTAGTTTAGCTCTTGATTCAATCTTGAAGCTTCAATCATTTTTTTGTATTAATTTTTATCCTTAAAATTCCCATTGTCCAACAAAATTCTGCACAAATAGTAAAAACAATTTAATAGAAAAATTCACAAGAATCATTTAAAGAACTTTATGCATTAAAATTCTAAAATCTTGTAAATAATTTCCTAAGATATAGAAATGTCTTCTAAAACAAAACTTTATCTAATTAGACCATTAAAGCCATATTTGGATACTAAAATTACTTAAAATAAGGAGAATAAAATGTATATAAATTATGCTTATCAAGTCATCACCATACCACCACACAAATCAAAATTTGCATAAAAGAAATCCTACTACCATAAAGAGTTTATGATACAACCATTCATCAGTTTCGATACCCAATGACCTTTCACAAGTATTCCTATATTGTTTCTTTATTATCGCCGTCGTGAGTTGGACCTTCGCCGCGGTCAACCTATGTGGCGCCGCGGCAGAAACGCCTCCTGGAACTACTGCTCGACTCCCAGGATTCTCGCCTTGGCGCAATATATTCGTGTCGCGGTGAGTTTTGCTTTTGTCCAACCCTTATTTTATTTTCTCGACTCACGCTGCAGCGAGTTTTAGTTCTGTTACCCTCCTAGGCAATTTTTTTCGCTCTACGCCGCGACGAGATTTATCAAGCCACGGCGCGCCTCACCACTGTCACTCCCTGGGCCAATTTTCTCCCATTGCGCCGTGGCGGGATTGGTCATGCCGCGGTGTATTTCGGTTCTGTCTCTCATTTGGCCGTGGCGGGACTTCCTCCTGTGACTACATTACCCAAATTTCGACCCCTACACTCCAAATCTCATCTTAGAGACACTCTAGGTCCGCTTTCCCTTATTTTATGTGATCCTAATGGTGTTTACCTACCCTATTTACCCATCAATCTATCCACTACCATTGCAAAACTTAATTACTCCTTCCTACTTACCCAACTAGCTCATATTAGCAAATTCATGAATATATGACAGCAAGAACACACACATTAGCAGCAATTACATCCCATACAATTTCCAATAGTGATTCCCATTCAACAATAGCTTACCTCCAAGGCACCATATGACTACAATTCCCGTATAGTAATCCATATCACAATTCAGCAAAACTACATATATTTAATGCTATAAGTTCATACATTGATATTCACTATCACGAGACTTGAATCTTTAACGGTTACATTTTATTCAAACAAAATATAAACGCCTACACTTGGCAACATGACTACATGATGATGCTATGTAAACTAATAACAAAATTACATCTACCCTATTCTACTCAGACCAAGTGTAGCTCCCCACACCCGGCCTCAACTCATGGATGTTCATCCACTTGCTTACCCTTATCCTTACCCAAAGAACTTTCACCTGAAATATTAATCCCATAAAACGGGGTGAGATATAAATCTCAGTAACCAAAGCAATTCCATCATATATCTAATTTAATTAGCATATAAGCATGAATCAAAATCAACATCAGAATCATATCCATCATATCAGCAAATGAAACAATTGGGTTATCATGATTACTATCCCATACTAGCAATCATATTATCACATGTTAAAGGCCATTAACACCAGGAAAGGCCCGTCCACGGCACCTACTCCCTATTGAGCACAACCGGGGCTCAGTGCATCTGGGTTTGATCATAACTCGGTGCTCGATCGAAGCACATACACGGGTGGCAGCCGCACCACAGCTCCACCATGGACTCACAAGGTCCAATCACAATTCAACAGATAGCCGATCAATTCATTCAACATTTCAAATCATTCATATACAGCAACGTATGAAATTAAATCAAATATATACATGGAATTGATATAAACTCGGTTACCTCCCTTGTAAACACTTGCAACAGTCACCAATGGTGCAGAAGTCCTCCTATAACCATAGCATCATAGAATTATTACTCTAATTCATCATTAATAGTTACAATCAGTACCCAAAGAATTTAAGATGCTAATGACTACCTAATGATCACTTACTCAGCCACGTTAAGTCCCAAATTCAGATTAAATTGTCCTCTACCAGAAAACTCAATATTCCACCTAAAATCCTAAGCAATTTCATACATAATTAATGCCCATTTTATAAATTAGCTATGGGGATCTCAAATTAACAAATGAGGCATCAAAATGGAGGGTTTAAACTCACCCAAGGTTAGCCCTAATTTCAACCTACGAATTTCACCAAGAAAACTCCCAAACACCCTCATTTCAAATTTGGAGTAAAGTGAAAATGCTCCAAATGAAAAACTAATTGGACCAAATTAAAGAGGAAGATGAGGGGATTAAGTTGTATAACTATTACCTTGGCTGAATCTTGCTCTAAATATGAGAAAATGCCAAATCTTTGCCTCAAACCCTTGCCTCCTTCTCAACCTCTGAATTTTGCTTCTTGAGTTTTATGTTTCAGCAAATGGGAGGAAGGGGCTGATGCATTAGGGTTTTAGGTGGGTTTAAGTTGGGTCAAAGATGGGTCATGGGTTGCTCCAAGGTCCAACTTCATTTGGGCTGTAGATTTTAGCTTATTGGGCCCGTTTTAAAGTGTTGGGCTGCAGAATTTGTTAGGTCAGTTTTTGTCTATTGGGTTGCTGAAGTTTAATTAAGTTTGGGCCAAGTTTGAGAAGCTCAAGAATGTGGGTCTGCACAAGGGTTATTGGGCCACATAGAGGAGTCTATACAAGGTGAATTTTGGACCTCCATCACACTAAATTGGGTTGGGTCTGCACCTAATCAATTGGGCCCCCATTAGCCTTTTCTCATGATCCATTAATTTAAGCCTAGATAGAATTTCTATCCCAATTAAATTTTAAATCCATATTAATTACGCTTAATTAATCTAATTTATGATTAATACTTTAATTAATTATGGGGTGTTACAACGTTAGTAAAAAGGTAATAGAATTCCCAAAAATAAATTCCAAAAAAGAATTACAATCCTTCTTAGGCTTAGTAAACCAAGCCCGAAATTTTATCCCAAACCTAGCTAGATATACAGGTAGAATTTTCAAATTAGCAGGAGAAAAAACTCCTTGGATATGGAATGAAAATTAAGAAAAAATTATTCAAAAAATTAAAGACATGTGTCAAGAATTACCCAAATTAACAATTCCTACTCATGATAAGATTAAATGGATTCTTTATACTGACGCCTCAAAAAATTATTGGGGTGCCGCTTTCTATCATGAAAATAAAAAAGGAGAAGAAATTATTACTCGATATGCTAGTGGAAAATTTAACGAAAGCCAAAGTAAGTATCATTCAAATTGGAAAGAATTCTTAGCAATAGTTAAAGCTATAGAAAAATTTGAATAATTAATTGTTAATTCTCATTTTATTATTCGTACTGATAATACCCAAATTAAATATTGGTTATCTAAAGGAATTTGTACCACTAAATTAGCCTATAAAATGTTGATTAAATGGCAAGCTGATTTATCTTATTATGATTATGAAATTGAATATATCAAAGGAAAGAATAATCTTGTTGCTGACCTTTTAAGCAGAGATGGAGCCCTGAGATACGAGTAACAAGACGAGTAAACCTCAGAATGAAAAAACAAGTAATCAGACCAGTATTGATCCAATTATTATGAGATTGAATGCTCTGGAATCTAACTTGAGTATTTTTTACTCACATATCAATAATCAAGCTACAACTATTAATTCTCTAAGTCTCAATATTGGGAACTTGGAGAGATGATTAAGCCAAGTAGAAAAACAAGTAGAAAGACCAGTAATGGGTCATTCACCCAGTCCACTAACAAGCCCAGCACTAAGTTCACAAACCACCTCTAAACCAACATCTTTTTTATCAATAGTAGAAAAAGAAACCGAGAATAAAAAAGCCCAAGAAAAGGAAGCCCAATAAAAACAAAAACAAATAGCTTCCACGTTAACTTCCACCCCGACTCCACCAGCTCAAACAGCCCAAACTAAATTACTTGAACAATACCAATATTTCTAACTTATTACTGAAAAATTAAATCATTTCCAAATTACTGCTCCAACAATCCAATATATCTCTCATTACTCTATAAATAAAGTTGTCATTTATGGTGGCACTAATTCGCAGCTTGTATATGCTTTGTATAGCTACGGTTTAATTCATTGTCTTTATCCATCAGACAAACTCCAAGAACTTAGCCAACTCCCAAAATCAATCCAAGAAGCAGCTAAACATTATGAGGATATCATTACCTAGTATACCATGTATATTCGCTTTTATTCCACCACAACCGAAATCACAAAAGACAAATTCTATTCTCCCATTAATTTGATTAAATTTGGTACCACCAAAAAACCCTTTGAATTCGAAGAAATAGAAAAGGATTCTATTGACCTATCTGAATTCCAAGAAACAATATCCCGAATCTGAGCCCAAGAAATAAACACTATTGTCCTTGAAATGAATCAAACATTAACCAGTGATGAGGCCCAATGGACTTATTTCACTGGACCCACAACATGTTTATACTCTATAGGCAAAACACCAAGAATGCAATGAAACTTTACCATGTTTTATGATCAAATAAAAAATAATCTCATGGATTATCCTGAAGACACGAAAAAATGAGTCTGCCAGCAATTATCCGAATATCCTGTCCATCAGTGTAAATATTGTAAAAATATTAACAAAAGTAAAGATCAGGATGAACCACCAACGTCCATCAATATTCTGGAATGACATGACACCATAAAGCCCCTAAAAGTCAAAAGTAGCGGCTAACATCGACAAAAGTAGATGCTTTAAAGATAAGTCTTCAAAGATGACTCCGAAGTGACCTCCAAGAGATACAAAGAAGGAAAAGACAAAGATGATAAGATTAAAGATGGCTACACCTTTCAAAAAAGTAGACGCCGATTAAAGCAAAAGCAAGACAAGACCCAAAGCAGCCCCAAAAGTCCAAGATTCCTCCTCGAAGTGACAAAAGAAAAGTAGAAAAGACCTTCATCATTATCTTTTGTAATAATTCAATCAATAATGCAAATAGGAATGGCAGAGGAATGCCTCTCGCTTATAAAGCCATGTAATCTTAACACTAACATACACACACCGGCGAAACACCTAAGCACTCCCACTCACCTTCAGAGCCTTCTCTGAACTCTCTGAGCACTCACCTCTTCCACTGTAATACTTTATCAATAAAGCATAAAGCAGAGAATTATTCAATATCTCTTTGTGTATCCGAAGACAATTAAGGTATGAATTTCTAACTTTCTTATTATAGATTAAGGGTAGTACTTCCAATCTTATCTTCCTAATATGAATTGATCCGCCGCTGTGTCAATACTGGAATGAGGATTAGAGATTCTTTTAATTCTGGTTTATGTCTGGGAATAGTACACCTCCTGTAGGAAACGAAGGTAGGTTGTGCTAAACTAAGCTGAAGGGGGAAAGTTTTGGCTTAAGAGCTGGTGCTCTTAATTGTTATGGCTATAGAAAAGACCTCTACATGAAAGAGAGTAGAGTTCCTTCCATGACCCGATTTAGTTTCGGTCATCTTTATTCCTGATTATAAATAACTGTTGCATAGGTAGCTGATCTCGCTCATTCCAGGCTGTCCCATGAAATAATATTTTTAGAAACTTAAATTATATTGAATTACATCGATTATAATTTGATAAAAGCTTGTTCCAACTTCATTGAATTTGAGATTATAGTTAACTAGTTATAGTTTATTATAATTTGTCAACTTGTCAACAACTTTGATCCTTCACTATAACTCCAAGAAAGAACATAATTGAAACATTTTATAAGAAACTAATAAACTAATCTCATCTTCTATCATTAGAAAAACTAGAACAAACTATTGACAATCTCATCCATTATGCATCTAAACTCATTACATACAACCATATATTCAGATTCATCAAAAATAGATTTACATCATTTCCTAATTACAATTTTATGTTTCAGCACATATGCCCAGCTAACTAAAATACTTTAATTGGCGCTTGCCCTTGTCTGACTTGATCTTCTTTCTTAGAAAATGATTGATTAGAAAATATAAGGTGCCATAAAATTTCAGTAATTAGTCTAATATTTTGAAATTTATTTTCCAACCATAAAATATGAATAATTCATCATAAGAATTTTTTTTAAAAAGTAAAAAATAAAAATAAAAACATGAATACATTTTAATGAAAAAATCATAAACTAAAAGTTTTAACCAATATTATTATTATATATTATTTTTTTAATATATGCATCAATTTGATTATAAAAATATTGCATGTCTTGAAATATTTTGATATATATTTAATAAAATATATATTTTAAAAGAAAAATGATTTGACCTTAATTCAATCATAGTAATCTCATTAAATCATGAATCCTTTTTATTTTGATTCATTTTATTTTTTAATATATTGTAATTTTGTACTGGTAATTTTTATAATTCTAAATATTCATTACAATTTAAAGTTTTCATTTAAATTTAAAATTTAATAAAATGTTAATTTTTCATTTTTTTCCCCAATAACATGAAATGTAGTTACTTTAAAATTTTTTAGCACGGGGCCGGGCAACTCCCACTGAATTTAATCCGTACAAGGGAAAATAGCCCAAAACCAACGACAAACGTAAGCCTTTCGTGATCTGCCCCGTTAGCCATCGCGACTCCGTGTACCCCCACGCCCCCAACCCCTACTTTGCTCTCTCTTCTTCTCCGGAGGCCGGAGGTTCAAACTCGAGGTAAATATCGGAGACAAGCGCTCGGATACTCTCCACTTTAAGCTAATCCTCTCTTTATTGCTTCAATAATCACGCTAACGCTCACGGTTCGCTTCTTCACAATCTCTCACTCTCTCTTAGTTCTCCTCCAGTTCGTTTTCGAGGAGATTAGTTTCCCAGAATATTATATTGAGAAAGTATATATTGTTCTTCGGTTCTGCATTTAATTTAGTTTTTGGTTGAGCTTCGTTGCTTTTTTTTGGGGTGCTTCCTATTTATTTAAGCTTTTCTGCGTTGTTTCTATTTTATTTCTCACCTGGAATTTTTTCTGGTGTTGGACTGATGGAGCCCCAGGGTTCTGCTTTGGCCCTTGTTTATGTTTTTAAGCTAAATGACAAAAGAAGCTGAAAATATAATGCTAAGTATGAAGTTTTTGTTTGGATAATGTGATAGTTCTCTGACTGTCACGAATCCTTGACAGCAAGAATTTCGAGAATAAATTCAACTTCTAGTAGCTAGACTCAGCTACGTTCTGACAAAGGTGCCGTCTATGTGCTTTTCCCCCTGTTAATTTTTTTGCTTTCCTTCCATTTCTCATTGACTCAGAAATTTGCCCACCAATTTTTGCTCAAATCTCCTTCCAATTTCTCATCTTTATCATCTCTATTTGCATAGAATAGAGTTAACCCATAAAGAACTGGTCTCCAACCTCATCTACACCAACCCCACCACCAACAATGTTGACTTTGCTGACGATGGGTTTATGTCCCCATCTTAATTCTGGCTGCTGCATCTCTTTTTTGCAACTCGGGTACCTATGGCTGTAGTGATGAAATAATACTTCTGAGTGTGTGATTTGCTTGGCTGAGTTTGTTGATGAGATTTGACTGCTCCGTGGCTGATCTGCTTTGGAATGAACTTGGTGATTGTCAAGGACCACTCTCACTGAAAAGGTTAAGCCTTTAATTGAAGGCTTATGAATAATATTATTATAATCTCTTACGCACCCCCTCACATATAAACCCCTTGGGCTGTGTTAGTGGCTTGGTAGCTCCATTTTGTTATTTGTATGCCCAAACTCCCGGAGTGATTTTCTTCCTTCATTTAATAAATGTTGTCCAGAATAAATGGCATTTTATGAGCTGTGTTTCTTTTGTTTTATTTAAGTGTTTTAGTATTGGTTTTAAACAATATGCCTTTGTTAGGGGGAGCATGGCACCAATGAAAGTGCCATGATTTTTATGAAGGTGATTCTGGTTAATTCGCCACTCTCCTTGAGTGCAACACTTCCTTGAATTTTTTAGTACTTTTAAAACTTAAGATGTTATAACGTTTTATCTAATATTATTAAAGTTGGTTATAGCTTGATGGGCCTCTATGAAAGGGGACAATGAGCAACTAGGTATTCCACTTCTCAAAAAGAATAAGAAAAGGTTTTAGTTTCCTCATATCCTGAGTGTAGAGGCTTCATTGACATCTCATGTTGAATGCTTCTTGTAACCTAACTTCTGTTTTAAGTTTTAACAAAGTGAAGGCACACAATTCCTAAATTTAGGAGGCTTCCAGTGGCCAGTGGTCATGTTTGTACTGAGATACCAGCCTTTTTTTTTTTTAAACAAAATTCTTCTCGTATTATGCAATATTTTTTTGTATTCACTAGTTTATTGTAAATTGTGGTAGCATTTTACAGATTAAAACCTGGGAGTTGAAAAGTATATTTAATTTAATGTGATGAATATAGTATATCTTTAGGGTGTTGTGTTTTTCCTAATCCAGCGCACCATATTGACCTGAATTTTTTGTTTATTATGTTTTGGATTTCTTATTATGCAGATTAATAATGGCATCGCCAGCTTGGTTAGCTCAGGAAGCACAAGCACAAGTTTCTCAAATTCCCGTATCTAGTCAACCTACTGGAGAAACAACTGTGGGTTCTTCATCCTCAAATTCTGCTTCTACACCTCCTGGTGCAGGTATGTGTATACCTATATTAATGGTTTTAATCTGTGTCACTTGTCAATCAATGCAAGAAGCTGCTTATGCAGAATTCACTAATGCAACTGCACTTTTAGTTCCAGTGCTGCCAGTCTCTCACAGTGTGCATCAGAATGCGAATGCTTCTGGGAATTCTCAGCCATCATCAATTCATTCTGTGAGTACAGATATATTTGTTTGTTTATATTGCCAGTATTGGGTTATCATTGAATGTGATATTATTATTGTTGTTATTATTTTGTATTTTGGTTTCTGTGATTAGGACAATAATCACAGAAATGCTTTTGCACTATAATTTTTCAACTATGTTATTTATCTTTCAACGCAGGTGATGAAATTGAATTCAGCTGTATCTCCAATGGTTGTTCAACCTCCAGTTCCTGGCCTCTCTTCATCTGCTGCACCTTCATTTTCATATAATATCTCCCAAAGTGTTGTTTTTCCTACCGACCAGCATTCGCAATCTAGCACAGTAAGGCTTGTACACTTCATTAATATTAGGGCTGTTCATGGGCAGAGCTGCGCTGGATATCTAGTATGCCCAATGCTCGGCCCGATTAAGATATCGGGCTTATTTTTATACCCGTGGCCCGGCTTGACCTGAACAAGCCCGATTTTATTTTGGGTTAGGGCGGGTTAGGGCCGCTTAGGACTTTTTTTTTTATGAACTGATACTTGTAATATAAAAATATTTTTTTGCAGACTCATAGGCATATATTTCAAAATAATAGGTTTTTAGAATTTTCATGTTTTTATCAATAATAAAAAAATAGCTTGGTATTATCAAGTAAAATATAAGCTATATTAACATAATTAGTTTTAAGTAAACACGTGTATTTTCATTATTCAACAAAAGAAATATCAGTAAGCATGCACATCAATAATGAAAACAATTAAGAAATAGGGAGGGTTTAGGTAGATAATGAAAGTTGCAGCATGTAAAGAGAATAAGATGAAAAAAAAAAAAAAAAAATATATATATATATATATAAGATGACAAGATATTAATAACTAAAAAAAAATAATTATTAGGGCAAGTTGGGCAGATATGTCTTCGCCCATGGCCCGACCCGACTTGATTAGACCTGGTTAGGGCGGCCCCTAGGACTAACCAGGCCAATGAACACCCCTAATTAACATGAGATCCTGTCTAGTGATGAGTTTCAATAGTTCCAGTCCTGTTTCTTGACTGATCAGACATCTCTTGAGAATTATGTATCCAAGTTGAAATTACTTATGCTTCAAATTGACCAACCTGGTCTCACGATACTAGTGGTTGGTTTTGGAGGGGCTTCGGGTGGGGTTTTTGTTGGGTCCTGATTTGTAAAGGCCCCATCAAGTAGTCTCTTTGACATATAATCAGTGGAACACATTAATATGAGGCCTCTAGGTTTCTAATTGTAAACAGTTTGATACTTGTGGAAAGTGAAATATAAGCTTGTTAATCTAAAACTGTCATAGGGAAACAACTTAATAATTCAGTAGCATACATTGTTTATTTGCACCTACACAAAAGTCCATGCAGACAAGATCATAATGAAACAAGGTTAACACAATCACATACATAATCCATTAGTGCCTTGATACTCTCCCTTGTGTCAACAGTTAATTTCCTTTTTTAGTTCCCCTTATTATGCAATTCTGTCTAGGCTATTAAGTGTAATAATTTTCTTTTATTCCCTGTTTATTTCCTTTCTTAGAAGAGTGTAGCTTGCCTTCTCTTTGTTCAGTTCACTCTATATATTTGTATTTACCATATTCAAATAATAATAAGGAGAATTAGAGCACAATACCTCTGATTTTTTCAATAATTACTTATCAGCATTGGCCATTTCACTCCTAATATTCTTATCCCATTCTTCATCATGGGGTAATCAAGGTCTTTATGAATATTTTTAACTATAGTGTGGCTACTTTGCTTTGGAGTAAGTTGTTTGGATTTATTGGCTAGATTTGGTATTGCTCAGAAAATTTGAATAAATTTTTCTTGATTCAGCATAATGGTTTGGGAAGAAATAAAGATGAAAAGTTGTGCAACAATGTGCATTTTCTGCATTGATTTGGTGTATTTGGTTGGAGAGGAATGCTAGAATATTCAATGGTGCTTTGGTGGCTCTAAATGACTTATGGGAAGGGATCATTCCTCTTGCTACCTTTAAGTGTTCTGTTCATGATTGTTTTAATGGAGTCTCTTGATTGATATGAATAGGGATTGGGTGGCATTGTTATTTTCTGAAGTTCATGTTTCTCTTTCTTCTTGTCTTTCCCCTTATCTTTTGGTTTTTTCTTTTAGGAGGCTGTTGTATTCTCTTCTCTTGTAATTCTCTTATATCTAATCAAACTTCTTATAGTTAAAAAAAAGTAGGGGAGGAAGAAAGAACTTATTGAAAGAATTTTGAGCAACTCATTGAAAGCAAAAATGCTGTTATAGTGATGCCATAAAGACAATGAAGATGATGGGCTTATGGTGGTGGAAGAGGGGATTGGCAACTTTGGTTAGTGGAGAAAGAAAGGACGAAATATTAAAAAGGGGATAATAACACTTCTTCTGGGGAAGTATTTATTGTGTTGGGGAAGGGAGGGAGAGTTAGGTGGTTGCATAGAGCAAAGGATGGAATAAGTTTTGGTGGTTTAGTTTTACAATAGTATTGATTAGCTGGAAGAAGAGGAAAATAAAAGAGAGAATTGTTTTGAGTAGGACTCAATGTCTAATAGAGTCTGGTCTCCAGAAAAGGTATTAACCAACTTTATCCTGCATTTCTAATCTGTAATGAATAAAAATTCAAATGTTTGATGAATATGTAGCAAATATGAACTGTAGGTGGACCTACCTGAACACATAATGGGGCCCACCTATATCATTTATAATATAGCAATGCAACTGGGGCCAAAAAAAAAAAATTTCATATCAAACTTTTGGTATGGGTGGGTCTTACTGTCTAATGTGAAGATCATGAATACTGGCTGATGAGCATGGGCATCATGCAATTAGCTCTATACTAATAGTTTCACTATACTAATAGTTTCATCTTTGTCTATTGCAGAATAAGTCAGATTCTGTTGCACAGGATGCTGGTAAAGTATCATCTGCATCGAGCATCCCTCATTCTGCTTCTGCTTACACTTCTATATCTACAATACCTGTGTCCTCAGATTCTAACTATCGCCCTGCTACTTCTTGGATTGCACCTGCTCCATCTTTTCCTGCGCATCGCATAATGCCTGGAGCGCCAGGAACCCCTGGTCCCCCTGGATTAGCTTCAGGTTCGTCAATATCCCCCAACCCAGCTGCTCCATCGACAAACACAGATGCTTCCTCATCCACAGTACTGAGACAAAATATGCCAACTGCAACCGTTGCATCAAATCCTGTTGGCCCCCAAATGGGCTCACCCTATCCTTCCATACCTTCCATGGCTGCCTCTCAGGGACTTTGGTTACAGCCCCCACAGATGAGTGGTGTACCTAGGCCACCATTTCTACCATATGCTGCTGCTTTTCCTGTTCCCTTTCCATTTCCAGCACATGGTGTTACTCTCCCAGCTGTTCCAGTACCTGATTCTCAACCTCCTGGTGTTACTCCTGTGGGGGCTACTGGTGCCACTTCTGTTTCTTCTTCAGCATCCAGCCATCAGCCAAAGGGAACTACTGATTTGCAGACAGAAGTAATTGCAGGACATGCTGGTATGCTCACTACAGTATTAGTGCTTCACTGATAAGTATGATGTATTAACTCATTATGTAATTTGCATTCATATTCTTTTCATTTGTGATTTTTGGTTTTGTGCAGATGACAAGAAGAAATTGAATGCCACTGCCACTCAGAGTGAGGATGCCATTAATGATCAAGTAGATGCCTGGACTGCCCACAAGACTGAAGGAGACATTGTTTACTATTATAATGCCTTGACAGGAGAATCAACTTATGATAAACCTGCTGGCTTTAAAGGGGAGGTATTGATACATACTGTTTTCTCCCTTGGCAGATATTTTCTCGAGGTCATCTCTTTTGCATTTGCAATTTCTGTCGAATTACTATTTCTTAGATTGTCTTTTGGCATGAAAAGTTCCTTTGTAATTGCAAGTTAATGATTTTGAAAATATTATTCTGGCATTTAATCTCTTAATGCTTCGTAAGCTGCTCAAAATGGCCATGTTGAAGCACCTTGGCATTCTAGTGATGAAGGTTATATTTGATAGCTTGCCTGCGATGTTGATGTGGAGACTTTGGGACGAAGCTATCAATTTAGTCTTTGAAGTTGATAACTTGTTTAAGATGTGCATGAGTCATAGTTTAGAACAGTGTTGCCTAATTTGTGATATGCTATGATATGGGTATGTGGAATGTCACTTTGTATAATTTGCAATGTGATGGGGTATACCTGGTACTCTTTGAGTTGCTGTAGATTATGTACATATTATTATTTATTGGAAAAATTAAAATAATATAAATATTATACATTAAAACTTAAAAGCATCTACTGCAAGACCTCTCTTAATTGTTTCTTTCTTTTTTGTTTTTGGGGTCTGGCTCTCTTAATTGTTTCTCACTGTCACATCCTATCAATTTTCCTCTACATTTTCTTTCTTTTTCTTGAAATACAAAGACAAAGGCACTTGGGCCTGGAGCAGAGAGAAGCCCACGCACATATTCAGACCACTCAATCTAACAATAAGAAGACCATCCCATGCTTCATAAGAAAGACCTAAAACTAAGGATATATAGGCAAAAACCACCTTGATCCCCCTCCTTATTAGAATCTTCACCTTTTCTTGCATTCCAAATCAATTCCAACTTGCCTCTGTTGATCTCTTTCTTATTTCACCCAACCTCCTTTTTTGCATTGATGGTCCACTGCTTGAATAGAAAAATGCAATTAGACACAGGTAGAAAAATACATGGCAGAAGTTGTAGAATATTGCAGGATAGAGAATAATTTTGATTGATTCAGTTTATGATTCCTGTACATGAACTGATTGCGCACAAACAAATTGGCTGACACTGGTGTGGAAAATGGGTGTTTGATGTCAAAGGGTTCATTATATATTAGTACAACATTTTCTGTAACACTGGGAGAAGAGAAATGAATGGGTTTCCTATGGTAAGAAATAGAATTAGGGTTTCTATTTGATCTAGAAGGAAGGGCCAGAGAGAAGTATTTTTCAGATGCACAGTGCAGTGTATTGTGCACAAAGGGATGAAGAAAGAGGAGAAACTTGTATAATTACCGTTAAACTTTTCTATTAGAGAAAAAGAGATTACCATTACACTTTTGAGGGTTGGCAGGTGGGGATGGCAGGGGAGCTCTAAAATACAAACTCATATGCAGGTTGTGGAATATATGTAATTCTTTAATATTTATATCTTTACATACTAGAGCTGAAGATTACTTTAACAGTTCCTGTTTCTTTGTGGGTTTACTTTATTTTTTTAATTTATTTATATGTTGAATGTGTATGCAGCCTGATAAAGTTTCTGTGCAGCCGACTCCAGTTTCAATGTAAGTTCATAGCTTTTGTTTTCTGAAGACAATTTTTCTGTTTGTATCCCTTCCTTTAATTTTGTCTTGTGCATCCAATATTGGGTTGTTTATTTCTTTTGTCTGGCTTTTTGACCCTAGTTATCCTTGAAGGCATACAGAAGAGTCGTTTGATTCTTTATCAGCGATAAACCAGAAAATAATTTATTTGGTTCAAGGTGTGAGAAACTTTTTGCAGGTTAAGGATCTTTTTTTTTTTGGAATTTGAAGTTATATTCGCACTGTAGTGGCTGTGATTCTGTGAGCATTGTCATTGTGGATTGCAATTGTGATCTGATGTGGTTGTGGAACCCACTGCAACTGCAATATTGCTTTTACAATTGCATGAGAGAGAGAGAGAGGAGAGAGGAAAGTTTGAGAATAGTAGATTCAACAACAAACCAAGCTACAGGATTCACTCTTATTTATATAGGAGTGGGATGCTAAGGTAGGTTAGTTAGAAACCAACCACCTGAACTAATTTGTTATTCCAGTAGAACTATTCTGTAATTCAAGCAACTACCCGTCTAGCTAATAGTAAACTATTATTACTAATTCACTCATATCAAATAGTCTCCTCCCTCAAAATTATCCTTGTCCTCAAGGATTAGGAACAATAGCTGTAGTATCAAAATCAGGGAATTGATGCTGAATAGCAGTTAAATCCTCTCATGAAGCATCTTCAAAATTGTTTTGCTTCCAGCAGATGAGGACTTGAGTGATAGGTAAACGGCCTCGTTTCACCACCTTTCTAGCCACTATCTCAGCAGGTTCCATAAGAAAATTGCCTTGATGATCAGTCATGGGAAGGTCAGTGCTAATAGGATCAGTAATGTCAACATATTTCTTCAATAAAGAGACATGAAACATTGGATGGATGCGACAATTGTTTGGTAACTCTAGCTCATATGACACCTTGCCCACCCTCATAAGCACCTTATAGGGACCAAAGAACCTTGCAGCCAAGTTATGGAGAGAGGAATTATTGATAAGATTCCTTCAAAACAGATGTAGTTTCAAGTAAACCAGATCGCTTATGTTAAATTCCTTGTCTGTTTTGTGTTTATTAGCTAGCTGCACCATTTGGTTCCTGGCCTTGGGCAAATTGTGCTTCAAAGAATGAATAGTAGCCTCCCTTTCTTGACAACTCCAATCTATCATGTCATTTGGAGAATCGCTAGCCAAATAGGGCAAATGAGAAGAGGAAGGGGGGGTGCCAAACACAGGTTGGTATGGAGTCACTCCTATGGTTGAATGGAAGGTGGTATTGTACCACAATTCAGCTAAGGGAAGCCATTTCACCATAACTTTGGATGATCACCCGTCATGCAATAGAGGTAACACTCCAAACACCTATTAAGAACCTTCGTTTGTCTATCTGTTTGCTGATGATAAGCTAACGAATAAGCAAGTTTGACCTTGTATAAGCTGAACAATTCCTTCCAACATTTTGTACAAAAGATGGGATCTCTATTAGTGACTATAGACCTAGGAAAGCCTTGTAGTTTGACCACATTGTCTATGAATAACTGAGCTACATCCATGCTGAATAGGGATGCTTAAGTGCCATGAAATGGGTTGCTTTGCTCAAACAATTGATCACCACTAGGATAACGGATTTATTGTAGGATTTAGGCAACCTTCCAATGAAATCCATTGAGAGATCTGTCAAAATGGCTTCAGGTATTGGTAATTGCTGAATCAGACCAGGGCTAGCCACATTTTCAAGTTTGGAATGTTGACATACCAAACATTGTCTCACAAAATTCTGAACATCCCTCTCCAAGCCCTTCTAATAGAATATAGAGATGCGTTTAAATGTTGGTATCTGTGGAGTAACGCAGATTTTACTGATGAAAAACTGATAATGCAAATGGACAGAGGAGGGGGATATATATACAGCAACAGAGCAACTAATTAGGGACGAAAATAATGGGAAAAAAGAAAACTAACACCTAAAATCTGGTTACAAATCTGCCATAACTAAAATCTCCTAATAAGGGTGGATTCGATCTTAAAAATAGGGGATTTCAACACTCCCTCTCAAGTTGGACCATAGATATTAATCATGTCCAACTTGCCAATGAGTCTTCTAAAGGGGTGTTGCGGCAGTCCTTTAATGAGAATGTTCGCAATCTGTTCTCTTGTAGGAATATATGTTATACAAATAATTCCTCCTTCAACTTTTTCCTTGATGAAGTGTCTATTAACCTCAACATGCTTGGTCCTATCATGTTGCACAAGGTTGAGAGATATATTGATAGTTGCCTTATTGTCACAATAAATCTTGATATGAAGCTCCATATTCATCCTTAGCTATTTCAGTAATTTTTGTAGCCACAATTCTTCACAAATTCTGTGTGCTACTGCTTGGAATTCTATTTCAACACTGCTTCTTGTCACTACATTTTGCTTTTTGCTTCTCCATGTTACTGGGTTTCTCCACACAAATGTGTAATACCCAATAGTGGACCTCTTATCTTCAACTGAACTTGCCTAATTAGCATTGGTGAATACTTCTATTTGAGCTTGGTTCCCCTTTTTAAACAATAGACCCTTTCTTGGTGAGCCTTTCAAGTATCTCAAGATTCTATATACTACTTCTAGATGGGCCTCCTTTGGTGAATGCATGTATTGATTGACAATACTGACAGCAAAGGCTATGTTTAGTCTTGTGTGGGACAAGTAAATCAATTTCCCGACCAATCTTTGATATCTTTCTTTATCAACTAATTCACCTGTAATATCAAACCTTTTTCCTGTTCCTATGGGAGTGTCACATGGCTTGCAACCCATCATTCCAGTTTCTTCCAATAGTTCTAATGTGTATTTTCTCTGAAATACACTAATTCTTTTTTCCTACCTAGCAATCTCCATCCTCAAGAAGTACCTCATTTGTCATAGATCCTTTACCTCAAATTCAGTGGCCAAAACATCTTTTAGTCTCTCTATTTCTAATTTATTGTCACCAGTTAGGATAATGTCATTTACATATGCAATAAGAATAGTTCTCCTTCCATCTTTATGGTTTAGAAACATGTGATCTGAGTGGCTTTACTTATACCCTTCAGCCTTTAATACCTTGGCAAATCTGTCAAACCATGCTTTGGGAGACTGTTTTAGACCATACAGTGATTTCTTTAGTCTATAAAATGTGATCTCCTCTCCTTTGTTCCCAAAGCCAGGGGGAATAGTCATGTAGACTTTTTCTGTTAGATCTCCATTCAAAAATGCATTTTTGATATCAAGTCGTAGGAATGACCAATTTAGGTTTGCATCTAAAGAGAGGAGCACTTGGATGGTATTCAGTTTTGCCAATGGTGCTAATGTTTCTGTATAATCTGCACCATATGTTTGAGTGAATCCCTTTGCAATGAGACGAGCCTTGTACCTCTCAATTTTTCCATTAGTCCCTGTATGTTACAGTGAACACCTATTTGCATCCTACGTAGTGTTTTCCTTATGGCAAGTCAACGATTTCCCACGTCCCATTTTTTTTTTTCAGGACATTCATTTCCTCCAACACTGCTGCTTTTCATTCAGGTACTTCTAATGCTTCCTTAATGTTATTGAGAATTTTCACCTTGTCAAGGTTAGATACAAAGGTATGGTATTTAGAGGAAAGGGCTTCATTTGACACAAATTTTTTAATGGGATGCAAATTACAGGAACGGGTAGATTTTCTTAATGCAATAGGGAGATTCAAATTAGATAAGTTGGAAGAGTCATCTGGAGTTGAGTTACTTACTTGCTCTAGTCTAGGAAATGATCTAGGATCTGTCACTGGGTCAGATTCTTGCAGTGCCTCGGTAGGTGGTTTACCATTATTAGATTTCTTCCTTCGTGAGTAGACAATAAGTTCCTTGTTTTGTTGATTCTCTACTTCTCCTCTTGGATTAGGATTCCCTTCTATATCTGGCACTTAAATGGTGGTATTGGTATTAGGTAGTGGAGTTAGGAAGGTTGAATCAAGGAGATGGAGGATAGTGGAATGCTCATTTTGATGCCAAGTTTGAGAATCCCTCAAGTTCTCCTCCTGAATAGAAGACTTGGAAAAGAAAGGTGCTTGTTCAAAGAAAGTAACATCCATACTAACAAATAAATGTCTAGACGAGGGATCATAATATTTGTATCCTTTTTGACTTGGAGAGTAACCCAAAAATACACACTTGATAGCAAGGGGATCTAATTTACTGCGTTGATTAGGATGAATATGGACAAAGACTGTACATCCAAAAACTTTTAAAGAGACATTGGCTTGTAGGCGTGACTCAAGAAAGGTTTCCTTGAGTCTTTGTTGTGGGATAGCAAATGAAAGAACACGATTGGGCATTTGGTTTATGAGGTAGGTAGTAGCAAGAATAGCGTTACCCCAAAAAATCTGTGGCATGTTAGAAGAGAAGATCAATGCCCTTGCAACTTCCAGAATATGTTTATTCTTATGTTAAGCAATATCATTTTGTTGGGGAATGTTACTATATGAACTTTGATGTATAATTCCATGTTAATGCAGAAAAGATCCCAACATTTTATTGAAAAATTCAGTGCTATTATCAGTGTGTAATATTTGGATGGCTATATCAAATTGATTTTTGATCATATTATGGAAATTTATGAATACAAAGGGAACTTCAGATTTATCCTTTAAAAGGTATACCTAGTAAAGACGAGTATGATCATTAATAAATGAGACAAACCACTTTGTATGGGTTCGATTGATGGTCCTAAAAGGTCCCCCACAAGTCACTGTGAATAATGGAGAATGGTTTGGTTGGTTTATATGTGGATTTTGGAAAAGAGTTTCTATGATGTTTGGCAAGTTCACAACTTTCACATTGAATAGCATTTTTATTTGAACATAAATTTGGAAACAAGTGACACAAATATTTGAAATTAGGGTGGCCAAAACGTAAATGCTATAACATGAGATCATCATCCTTTAAAGTAGAGATAGAATTAGAATGGAGATTTGATTTATGACTACTCACTCTAGCATCCTCGAAGTAGTAAAGGCCCTCATGTTCCTTAGCACTGCCAATCGTTATCCTTGATGACAGGTCCTGAAAAATACATTGGGAAGAACGAAAATTAGCAGAGCAGTTTGAGTCTTTGGTTAATTGACTAACAGAAAACAAGCTGTAGGCAAGTTTAGGAACATGTAGGAGTGATTTTAAGGTTACAGATTTAGATATACAGATATTCCCTTTACCAGTTACTGAAGCTAACGTTCCATCAGCAATTTTAACTTTCAAATTTCCAACACAAGGAGTATATGTGCTAAACAACTAATAAGAGTTAGTCGTGTGATCAGAAGCCCTTGAATCAACAATCCATGGGGTCTATACATAGGAGGTTTTAAAAGCTTGGGAAAAGTTACCTTTATGTGTTAAGTTTGTAATAGAAATGGTTTTTTGAAATTGACCAGTGGTTTGAAGGGCAGATAGCATCTCTAAATTTTTTCTAAGTTGGTCACTAGAAGTAGTAGTGTCTTCATGATGTTTCTCTGAGTCTTGTTCAGCAGTAGCTTGATATCCACGACTCCTTGCACCCTTTCGTGGCTTCCATTCAGCAAGTTTTTTGTGTAATTCCCAGCATGTATCCATTGAGTGTCCTGACTTTTTACAATGATCAAACCATGGACGCTTTTGGGATTTTTGATTTGATTCTTCAGTAAAGTTTCGAGATACCAAGGTTGATCCTTCAAATACATTGGTTGTCTCTTCCTTAAGCATCACCTTACGTCTGTCTTCTTCTCTTCTAACTACGACAAATGCCTCTTGAGGTGAAGGGAAGGGAACTTGAGCTAGGATGCATCCTTTAACATCATCCAAGCTTCGATTTAGACCTGCTGGAAATTCAAAAACTCGTTCCCTTTCCATGCGTTTCTGATACAGAAGTCAATCCTTAGTGCATTTCCATCCTTCATTGTATGTTGCATCCAATTCTTGCCATAGTGACATCATCTCGACATAGTGGTCGTTGACATCTCGATCTTCCTGTTTGAGTTGCCACATGTTCAACTTGATTTCAAACACCTGGGCTGCATTTTCTCTGTTGGAATAAGCTTCACAAATAGCTTCCCACATTTCTCTTGCTGAACCTAGGAACATAAAGGTCCTTCGAATCGAAGGAACCATGCAATTCGCAAGCCAGGAAGTGACGAGAATTTTCAACTTTCCATTGCTGGTGGCAGACGGCATCACTAATGGGTGGTTCACGTGTATCATCGTAAGATATCCTAATTTACCTTTGCGTTCTACAGCTAGCCGAATTGCACGAGCCCATTCACAGTAGTTTTTACCGTTCAATTTCTCTGTTGCAAGTTGGAAAGAAGAGCTGTCCAGACCGCCATTTATTAGACATGGTGTCTACTGGAGATGGGTTCAACTCCTTCGGCCCTAACGAGGAGACTTCAAATGCATTGCCCATTTGGGTATTCAAGCGTGATTAGGAAAAAGGATCTTGCCCTGATACCATGTGAAGTAATGCAGATTTTATTGATGAAAAATTGATAATGCGAATGTACAGAGGAGGGGGATATATATGCAGCTACAAAGCAACTAATTAGGGATGAAAATAATGGGAAAACTAATTAGGGACGAAAATAATGGGAAAATAAAAACTAACACCTAAAATCATGTTACAAATCTGCTGTAACTGAAATCTCCTAATAATGGTGGATTTGATCCTAAAAATAAGGGATTTCAACTGTATCATGTTGGAATGGCCACCAAGAGCATCTGCATGAAAAAATTGAAGCAATTGCTCATGCAATTCTGTATTTGCAGCAACAACCAATCTGCCCTTTCTTCTTAAAATGCCATGGGCCCAAGAATAATGAGGATGCATAAGAGGATCAAGCTCTAATTCTTGAACCAATGCTTGAAGTTTATCATCCTCCTTCTAACTGTTCTAAACTTTTGTAGTTAAATCTGAGACCACTAATGTTATGGCTATATGAGTGCCCTATTTTGGGACATGTTCTCCATGAGACAGGCATCTGTAGCCACATTTTCTCGACGTTTTTGATACAATATCTTATAATTCAAACACCACAATTTATGTAGCCACTTATACTACTTAGAAGTGACATATTTTTTCTCTAAAAGGTATTTTAAGGCCAAGTGATGTGTCTGAATGATGAAATGCTGCCCTTGCACATATAAATGCCATTGCTTAATAGCGAACATTAAAGCCATTAGTTCCTCTTGTACGCAGAAAGACTTCTCTTAGATGGACATAAAGCCTTACCAGCAAAAGCTATAAGGAGTCCATTTTGAGATAACACAGCCTCATGTGTATGTTAGAAGCATCCATTTCAATGACAGATAGTTCACAAAAGTTTGGTAAGGCAAGTACTGGTGTCGAAGTCGTCACAGATTTAAGCAGCTCAAAAGCTATGTTGGATGCCTTTATCCACTTAAACCCCTTATTTTTCTTTAGTAAATCAGTCAAGGGTTTGCATATTGTACCATAATTTCTCACGAAGCGCCTGTAGTATCCTGTGAGACCCAAAAAATTCCTCAATGCTTTAAAAGAATTGGGAGTTGGCCAAGAGCTGATAGCTTCTATTTTCCTTGGGGTCTACTACACCTCTAACAGAGATAACATGGCCACCAAACACGCATTTGCTTTGCTAGGCCAGCAATTGGTGTTTCCTCATAGTTTGAAGTGTGAGCTTCAAATGTGTCATATGATCCTCCCTTGTTCTGCTATAAACCAAAATATCATTTAAAAAAAAAAATACTAGGATGAACTTTTTGAGAAATGGTGGGAAAACGCTATTCAAAAGGCGTTGAAATGTGGTTGGGCATTGGTAAGCTCAAATAGCATAAGTAAAAAAGTAATAAAAGCATAACTAAAAACTCATAATGACCCTCATGAGTGTGGAAAGCTGTCTTCTCAATATCTTCTACTCTCATTTTGATTTGATTGTACCTAGTCCTTTCCTCTAGTAACTCCTCAATAATAGGTATAGGAAACTTATGTTTAACGGTTTGCTCATTAAGTTTCCTATAATCAACACAAAAGCACCAAGACCTGTTCTTCTTCTTCACCAAAACCACTGATGATGCAAAGGCGCTATTACTATTATGAATTACTCCATTATGCAGTATATCTTTGACTTGTTTTTTGATTTTTTTGGATAGGACCATAATGGTATGGCTTAGAGTTGATAGGATGATCTACCTTCAAGTGAATTTGATGATCATAGAACCTTGAAGGTGGAAGAGACCTTGGTTCTTGAAAAAGGTCCTCAAATTCTTTCAAAACAGCCTCTAATTTCTCTATCTAATTGGCATGTAGCTGGTCCACTTCTTATGTGAGAAATAATTTTTTCTCATGAAAAGGAGTGACCTGGATAAAGAATGCTTGTTGAGCCCCCTTAATAGCTTTGCTGTAATTTCTTATTGTTCACATGACTTGGCCTTGTGATTAATGCTATGGATTTTATAAGCTCTGCCTTCTAACATGAACTTGATGAACTTTTCCTTCAAATCTAGAACAATTCTCCCAAGATTATGAAGCCATTCAACTCCTAAAATTACATCATAGCCTCCCAAATCCAGAAATTATGAAGAACTTAATGTGTTGTTACCTTTTAGTTCTTATGTGAAGGTTCAAAAGGTTCAATGAGAGAAAATGACTGTTATGAGTTTCCTTATTAGTCTCTCTCCAAAATTTAAGATTGTCAAATCTTTGATTCTCTTTGAATATGAGATTTCTTATCTGTAGGATATCTTTGCTAAAGTTCTTCGTATAGAGAGCCTTCAGACACATCAGGTTACTAATAGCAGGAGTGCCCTTGTAAGTCGTAGTGGTTAGAATGATCGAAGTGGTAACAAGATAGGTGGAACAAACAATCGTAACAAAAGTGTTGACAGTTGCAATCAAGAGTTAGGAGGAATTGTGTGCTATTATTGTCATGAGCTAAGTCATACGAAGCGTAACTGTAAGAAACTTTAGAACAAAAACTAGAGAACTCAGTTGGCAAATGTTGCATCTTGTTCTGAAAAGACCATTTTGGTTTTTGCTGATGTTCTCTCAATATCAAGAATCATTGAAATCCATTGCTCCTTCTATCACTGCAATTGCTGAGTCACCTAAATCTAATAAGTGCCTTATCTCTTCATCGTCCAAATGGGTCATTGGCTTTGGTGCCACAGATCACATGACAAGTAACTCAAGCCTCTTCTCCACTTTTCAATCATGTTCTACCTCCTCCCATGTTATTTTAGCAAATGAGTCCACTTCTTGCGTTCTTGGGTTTGGGATTGTTAATCAACCTTGTTGCTTTCCTTATCTTTAGTATTGAGCTTACCTGATTTTTCCTTTAATCTCGTATTTGTAAGTAAACTCACTCATTTCTTGAATTGTTGCATCTCATTTTTACCTTATCATTGTTTATTCTAGGATCTTACGAAGCAGATTATTGGTAAAGGTCATGAATTTGGAGGTCTTTACATTCTTGATACATAAGTGTTGAGGTCCATTGCCTGTTCCAGTACTTTGTCTCCTTTTGAAGTGCATTGTTGGTTGGGCCATCCCTCTTTACCTTATCTCAAGGAACTTTGTCTTTAGTTTAAACATTTGTCATCTTTGGATTGTAAGTCATGTCATTTTGCCAAGCATCATCCTCTTCTCTTGGTGTCTAAAGTCAATAAACGGGGTGCATTCCTATTTGATTTAGTTCATTTTGATGTTTGGGGTCCTTGTCAAATTACGTCCAAATCTGGTTTTAAATATTGTTACATTTGTTGATGACTATTTTCGTGTTACTTGGTTATATTTAATGAAAAGCCGTTCTGAGTTGTTCTCTCATTTTCGTGTCTTTTGTGTTGAAATAAAAACTCGATTCAATATTTTTGTGCATACTTTACAAAGTGATAATGTCAAAGAATATTTTTTAAATCCTTTTCAGTCTTACATGGCATAGTATGGCATTTTTCACCAATCTTCTTGTGTTGATATATCATCTCAAAATGAGGTTGTTGAACAAAAAAATAGACATTTACTTGAGGTTGCAAGAGCCCTTTTGTTTCAAATGAAAGTTCCTAAACAATTTTAGGCTAATGTTATCTCTATAGCTTGTTTCTTGATTAATCATATGCCTTCCTTTGTTCTTGATGGCAATGTTCCGTATAATGTTCTCTTTCCTTCCAAGCTTTTGTTTCCTATTAAACCCAGGATATTTGGAAGTACTTGTTTTGTTCGAGACATTCGTCCCCACGTTACCAAATTAGATCCGAAGTCCCTTAAATGTGTTCTTTTTTGGTTACTCTCGTCTTCATAAAGGATATAAGTGTTTTTCTTCTACTCTTAACTGTTATCTTATGTTTGCATGTCACTTTTCATCAAAACATCCCCTCCTTTTTCTCATCTTTTGTTTATAAGTCTAGGGGAGGAAGATGACCTATTGATTTATACTGTGACCTATTCTGACAGTTCTCCGAGTATTCCTACACCTGCTTTAGAGTCTTTTCGACCACCCATTATCCATGTTTGTTCTATATGACAAAAGGAGCCTATTGCTTCTAGTCTAGACTCATGCCTTTCACCATCTTCTTTGTTGACAGATTCGGTCTTAAGTGATTATAACCCTAGCCTTGATCTTCCTATTGCACTATGGAAAGATAAATGCCATTGTACTTATCCCATTTCCTCATTTGTTTCCTATGATCATTTGTCTCCTTCTTCCAGCTCTTTTATTCCATCCATCGATGCTATTTCGCTTCCTAAAACTATTCACGAAGCTTTGTCTCACCTTGGCTGGCATGCTGCTATGATGGAAGAAATGATTTCTCTTGATGATAATGGCACTTGGAAGTGAGTAGCTTTGCTTGTTAACAAGAAGGTTATTGGGTGCAAATGGGTGTTTGTGGTCAAAGTGAATTCAGATGGCTTGGTGGCTCGTCTTAAAGCTTGTCTTGTTGCTAAAGGATATGTTTAAAGTTAGGGTGTTGATTATTCAGATACTTTCTCTCATGTTGTCAAGTTTACCTCTGTTTGGTTGTTCATCTCCATGGCAGCCACCTACAATTGGCCTTTGTGCTAGTTAGATATAAAAAATGCTTTTCTACATGCTAACTTTCAAAAAGTATATATGAAGTAGTCACCTAGATTTGTTGCTGAGGTGGAGTGTGGGAAAGTATATCATCTTCGAAAATCTTTATATAATTTGAAACAAAGTCCTTGCACCTGGTTTGGTAAATTCAATGAAGTAATTCTAAAATATAGGATGATCAAGAGCAAGTGTGATCATTAAGTGTTTTATAAACAATCTAAGGCTAGCATCATCCTACTTGTTGTGTATGTTGATAATATTGTGATTATTGGGAGTAACATTTCAGGTATTTCATCCCTCAACGTTTCTTCACTCTCAATTTCAAATAAAGGATTTGGGGTCATTAAAATACTTCTTAGGCGTTGAGGTTAAGAGGAGTAAGAAAGGTATCTTCTTGTCTCAAAGAAAATATGTCCTTGACTTGTTGACAGAAACAGGAAAATTGGAAGTTAAACCATGTGGTATACCAATGACTCATAACTTACAACTTGTAAAAGACGATGGTGAGCTATTTAAAGGCCTTAAGAAGTATAGAAGATTGGTTAGAAATTTGAATTATCTTATAGTGACCCATCTTGGTATTGCATACTCCGTTAGTGTTGTCAAGCAATTTATATCTTTTTCGATAGTCAATCATTGGGTACTTTTAGAATAGATATTTTACTACTTGAAAGGAGCTCCAATATGTGGTCTATTGTATGGGAATTGTGGGCATGCCAAGATTGAATATTTTTCTAATGTGGATTGGGCAGGATCTAAGGTTGATAGAAGATCTATTATAGGATACTGTATTTTTGTGGGAGGAAACTTGGTCTCATGGAGAAGTAAGAAACATGATGTAGTATCTCAATCTAGTGCTGAGTTAGAGTATCAAGCTATGGCACAATTAGTATGTGAGATTGATGGATATATCAACTATTTAGTGAAGTTGGTTTCAAGTCCTCATTGTCAGCAAAACTATGGTGTGACAACCAAACTGCTTTTTGTATTGCCTTTAATCCGGTGTTTCATGAGTGAACTAAGCATATTGAAATCAATTGTCCTTTTGTTCGTGGAAAGATCCAAGAAAAATTTAGCCCTGTAGGATATGTCAAAATGGGAGATATCTTTACAAATACTTTAAATGGAGCCCAAATTAATTACATTTGTAACAAGCTGGGCATGATTGGCATCTATGCTCCAGCTTGAGAGAGAGTATTATAGAATAGGAAAGATTTCCATATATATAATAGGAAAGATTTCTATATAATAGAAATATTATCGTAAATATATTATAATTAATACACGTAACCATTGAGATTGATTTAGCACAATCATAGGGATTAGATTTTCCTTTTTTAAAGGCATGTGATGTATATAAATAGGTGTATTGTTTATGAATAAAATATACAAGTTCAGCTAAAGTTACAATATTTACGAAAAGATAACTAATCTAGTATCTACCCTTTGTTCTAATTCTCTGTCTTGTGGCTTTTACACTTTTTGCAGGAAGCTTTCCATTTTCCCCCTTCTTTTTTTTCCCGGGGAGGGGGGTGTTCTTAAAAAAGCTTTCATTATCTGGAAACAAATATTTGAAACCTTGTCTTACTTTTTTGTTGTGTTTCCTTGTAATAGGGTCAATTTACCTGGTACTGACTGGGTGTTGGTTACGACTAGTGATGGGAAAAAATATTACTACAACAACCGGACCAAGGTATGATTCATGTCGAAGATTGAGATCAATTCCAAGATTTGTGGGATTGGTTAGTGTTTGTTTGATTAATGTTTGTTTCTGTTTTAGCTTCTGTTATTTCTTCTATGCCTTGTATCTTGGGATGTTACTAGATCTAGTTTTTTGTTTCCTTATTTATTCTTTCTTTAGTCTTGTATAAATATCCCTATAATATTAAATGTAATACACTATAAGTGAGAAATAATTTTGATCTCCTCATGTTTCATGTTATCAGAGCTACAATTCTGAATCAAAAAATTTTTCCATTGTGAGTTTAATCACAGATGACAAGTCTGAATCTAATTTGTCTTCTACTATTCCCTCCCTTTAGTTGATACCTGTCGTTGGTGATCATAACTCTTTGCGGATCACCCAATACAGATTTAATGGCAACAATTTTAGGGAATGGTCCCAATCAGTCTTGCTGGTTTTTGAAGGAAAAGGCAAGGTTGGATATCTCATTGGTGCCAGGAAGAAACCAGCAGGCACTGAGGCTGGATTTTCTACATGGGTGGTAGAAAACACCATGCCCATGGCTTGGTTAATAAACTCTATGGAGCCTTGCCTTTCTTGGACCTACCTCTTCTACAAAAGTGCAAAAGAGATCTGATATACAATGAAATAACTGTATTCGAATCTGGAAAATACTACTCAATGCTTTGAAATTTGTTCAGCCATTAAGAACATCAAGCTGGGGACACAATTGGTCACAGGCTACCACAACAAACTCACAGAACTTTGGCAAGAGATGGATCATTTCTATGAGTTAAATTGGGTTGTTTTGAAGGATGACTTGATGTGTAAAAAGCTGATGGAGAAGGAGAGTGTTGGAGAATGTCATTCTTGAAGGAGAAGCTCAAAGGACTTGCTTTACTGCATTTGTTATTTAACAGTGTTTTAATATTAGTTTTATTATTATTGTTTAGTAGCTTTTTTGATATTAGCTTTTATTTATTCCAGAAGACATTGTCTTGTGAGGTTTTTATAATCTTATCTTTCTGTTGTGATAGGATAGTTATATTTTAAATTGTTGTTAGTTAGTTAGGCTGTTTCAATAAGCTAGTCTTTCAGCCTCCAACCTATCTATTTATGTATGGCTTGAATATTTGGAATAATAAGACTTAGAACATCATTGAACCTTGAAATTCTTTATGGTATCAGAGTCTACACGCTTTGAATGACAAAATACAGGCAAGAAATGGCACTCAACATCAAAAAAGGGGAGGCAGCCATTGAAATTGCCCAGCCAACCAGCCATGAATTGGCTGAAAACACACCTTTGCCCATCACTTAACACTATCTCAACGGGAACAATTATCTTGAATGGTTCCATGCGGTGCTCATGCTTGTTTGTGGCAAAAGAAAGGATGAAATATTCATTGGTGCAATGGAGTAGCCTGACTTCAATAACCCAAAAAATCGACTTTGGGTTGCTGAAAATTTGATTGTGTCATGGCTTATAAATTCCATGAAAACTGAAATAGAAGAAAATTTCGTACGGTACAAGATAGCCAAAGAGATCTGGGAAGCAGCCCAAGAATCATGTTTAGCAAGTGGGAATTATGCGGTTTAAAAAAGAAAAAAAGGGGGGGGGGGGGTAAGAGAAGAAGAAAGAAGAACAAGAAAAAGAAAAGAGACAAAAATAGAAAGGAAAGAAAAAAGTAAAAAAAGAAAACCCTTATGGATAAAAGGATTGGCAATGCTAGACGTATTGACTCTAAGCTGGTTATGATTAATATTTACTTCCTAGGAGAGTGTTGGAAAATGTCATTCTTGAAGAAGACGTTAAGAGGATGTCCTTTATTGCATGCGTTATTTAGTGGCATTTTAATATTAGTCTTATTATTATTTAGTAGCTTTTTTAATATTGGTTTGTATTTATTCTAGAAGACATTATCTTGTTAGTTTTTTATCATCTTATCATTCTCTTATGATAGGATAGTTATATTTTAAATTTTTGTTAGTTAGTTAGGTTATTTGGATAGACTAATTTTTTAGCCTCCAACCCATCTATTTATGTGTGGCTTGAATATTTGGAATAATAAGAATCAAAGCAATTATTAAACTTTGAAATTTTTTAAAGAAGACTTTTAACTTTCTCTTTGGTCTCAGTAAGGATTTTGATGAAGTTTGAGGTTGTATACTGGGTATACACAAAGTCTTTGCTGCTGTTTGTAGGGAGGAGAGCCGAATAGGAGCGATGATTGGAGCTCCTAAAGAATCTGGTGCTGATCTTAGCCCTTGTTTCCTCTTGGGCTGAAACAAACGACTTTGCTTCTAAAGGGTCAAGACCAAAGGATAAACAATGGTGTGACTGTTGTTAGAAACCTTATCATACTAGGGACGCCTTCTTGAAGATTCACGGTTAGCAAAAGGGATTGGAAGCCACAAAGTGGATGAGAATCCAATAAAGCATTCTCTCCTATGGCAGAAATTGAGAAAGCTAATGGAGTTACACTTATTGCTGAACAATACAAAGCAACTAAAAAATTTACTTAATTAGTCCAAGACTATGTCATAGCCTAATACTTCGAATCCAAGTTACTCAATTGCTCAAATAAGGTGTACTGTATTCAGCTCTTCACAGTTAATCAGATTTGAATGATTCTTGGATTATAGATACTGGGGGTTCTGACCAGATGACTGGCTCTTCATGTTGGTTCTCTCATATAGCTCGTCTTGGTATTGTCAAAATTTAAGCTGCAGGTGGAACTCTCTTCATAGTGGCTAGGAAAGGAACAATACCACTCCCTAATATGGAGCTTATATCAGTTCTTGTCTCCAATTTTACTTGCAATTTTGTTTCCATTAGTGAGTTGATTCCTACTTTAAACTCTGGCTAAATTTTTCCTGTCCTGTTGTGGATTTTAAGATTTGTCTTTGAGGAGGGTGATTGGCATTGCTGAAATGTGTGATGGTTTACACTATTTGGAAACTCAGTTCCTTCACGAGCTCCTCAAAGTGATTTTGCCCTTTATTCATCTACCTGTGACTCTACTGATGGATTGCTTTGGCATAAATGCTTGGGTCATCTGAGTTTTCCTTATTTTAAAAATTTGTTTCCTATTTTATTTATCAATAAAAATCCAAGTTCTTTCCATTGTGAGGATTGTATTCTTGCCAAACACACTTGCATCCCATACTCAAGCATTTCCTCTAAAGCATCTTAGCTCTTATCATTAATACATAGTGACATTTGGGAATCATTTTTATCCCAATTTTACTGGTAGGTGGTTTATCACTTTTATTAATGATCATGCTCATGTTTGTTGGGTTTACCTTTCAAAAGATAAATTTGAGTTTGGTCTTGTGTTCCAACAATTCCATAAATTGATCCAAAACATGTTCCAATCGTCCATCCAACTCCATCTGACTTATAATGGGAAGGAACATTACAATTCTCTTATTGGGAATTATCTTAAACACATGGGATATTTCATTAAAGCTTGTGCGTTAAAACTCCTCAACAAAATTTGATGGCCAAAAGGAAAAATTGTCACCTTTTTGAAGTAGTAGGGCTCTTATGTTTGCTGGCCATATCCTAAATCGTTTTTTTGGGGATAGCCATCCTTACTGCCTCTTATTTGATCGATTTTGTTCCATCCCCTGTCTTAAATTTCTACACCCCTTTTAAAAACTCTTCTCCAAGCTTTTCCCTATGCCTGTATATTTACCTCCGTACCTCTTAGAATTTTTGGATGCATTGCATTTGTGGGATATTCTCCAAACCAAAAAGGGTACAAAGGCTACTTTAACTCCTCTTAACGGTTTTGTCTCCTTGAATTCTTCCCCCAAAAAAACTTCTCTTCAAGGGGAGAGTATACAAGAAAAGAAGGAATATTGGGAACAAATGATGCCAACTATGGCATTCATATTTTCATCTCTACCCAAAACACTTTTTTTTTTGACCCACCAATAGGTGACGAGTCATGGGGAGAATCACTTGAACAACCAAGGGAATAAAATTTACTGGTTTACAAATGAAGGAACAAGAAACAGCTGTCACAAATTCAGCACCAGCCCAATCATTTGAGCTAAAGGAAAATCCACCTATTGAGATGGAAGATATTGGCATTGAGGGGAAATCGCGATTACTTTGAGGAAGTGAGTAATAACTTAATATCCTATCACTAACTATCTATCCCCCTCACATTTGTTCGTTGCATTTAGAACATTAATAGATAAGTTGGATAGTATTGAGATTCCAAGTTACATACAAGAAGTTGTGAAATAGCTTGAATGGAAGAAAGCTATGATGGAGGATATGGGAGCAGTTTAAATGTGGGGAAATTATAGATTTGCTTAAGGGTGAGAAAGTAGTTGGGTTTAATGGATATTTAATGTTAAGTAAAACTCAGATGGAACCATAGAAGGGTACAAAGCTTGGTTCATAGCCAAGGGTACGCTCAAATCTTTGGTGTAGACTATATAAAGACCTTCGCTCCTGTTGCAAAGTGAAGAATTTGACTATGAAGTTTATTGTTTTATTTCAAAATAATAGCTGTAATATATAGAGAAAGGCCATAGAATATCAGCCAATGAACCTCAACATAAAAGAAAGTAATGGCCATGGAATATTAGTCGATCAAACTTAAAAGGAAGTAATGGTCATAGAATATCAGCCAATTATCTTCATCATAAAAGGAAATGAACATGCCACATAAATGAAAAATAAAGCCTTATAAAATAGGCATCAAATAAAGAAACAAAATAATTTGCCTTCAGTCCATTAACCCATAATAAACCATCATGATTTTACCTATGAATTACGTCCCATCAACAACAAATATGTCATATGATTTTCCATAAGAATCATGGGATTTTAACAATCCCCTTCAAGTTGGGCATAGCTTGGAGCTAAGCATTGCCAATCATCCTCACAAATCCCAAATTTAGCTTCAGCGAAAGAACAAGAACCAACAATTTGGTTTGAATTGTTGTGGTCAAGGTAATTGAAATCATACGATTTTCGATTCAAAACGCATGATCTGACACGATTCACTTATCAAATGATACAAATCATTTGATGAATTGGAGATTTGCTAGAATCATACATTTGAATCACCAAAATTGTGCAAGTCATGCCAGAAATGGTGATTCATGGTAGTATAGCAATTTAGAAGGCAGCAACTCTGTTAGGTCTGCAAGTCAAGTCCTTTGTGACCTGACGTGACCCGTTTTGCTGAAGAACAACAACAACAATACAAGCTTTCTCCCACTAAGTAGGCTTGATTATATGGATCAAATGAAACCATAAAGTTCTATTGTGAATCATGTTTTTAGACAGATCACTTAAGTTTAAACTCTTCTTAATGGTTTCCTTGATAATTTTTTTGGTTTCCCTCTACCTTTAACTATTGAATTACTTTTCATCTGATTTACTTTTTTTTTTGGAGTTTCTATAGGTCTTCACACATATTCAAACCATTTAAAGCGTGATTCTATAATCTTTTTCACAGTAGGTGTTACCTTCGTTTTCTCTCTAATGCATTCATTTCTAATTTTATCTTGTTTGGTGTGTTTATTATTGAGCACAACATTCTTTTCTCTGTAACATTGGGTTTATTTTCTTATTAAGTTTTTTGTTGTCCAACACTTAGTCCCATACAACATTACGAGTTTTATAGTTATGCAGTAAAATTTGCTTTCGAGTTTGAGTGATATTCTTCTATTACAAATAACACTTGAAGAACTCTTTCATTTCATTCACCCTACTTAAATCTTATGGTTTACATCTTACTCTAATAAATCCAAGATACTTAAACCGTGTAACTTGTGGTATGATATGTTCTCCAATTTTCACTTTTACGTTAGAATTATTGTGCCTTTTGTTAAACTTACATTTTATATACTCTGTTTTACTTTTATTTAAGTGGAATCCATATGCTTTTAAAGTTAGTCTTCACATCTCTAACTTCTTATTATTTCCTTCTTTGACTCTTTAACTAAGACTATATCATTTGCAAAAGGCATCCATTGTGGCACTAATTCTTAGATATGTTCAGTGAGTACATCTAAGATTAAAGTAAAAAGATAGGAGCTCAAAGTTAACTCCTGATACAGATCAATGTTTATCGAAAAATCTCCTGTGGACTTGTCTTTTGTTTTCACACTTGTTGTAATCTCATCATATAATATATGGATTGCTTGAGTATAAGCAATACAAGCTTCATTTTTCTCCAAAGCCTTACACACAACTTTATTGGCACCCTATCATATGTCTTCTCTAGGTTGATGAGTATTATATGTAAGTCTTTTTAATTCTTTCGATATCTCTTCGTTAATTTTTGTAGCAAGTATATCACTTCCATGGTCTATCTTCTTGGCATAAAACCAAATTGATTCTCTATAATGTGAATCTCGTTGTAATCTCTATTCAATTACCTTCTCTCATAATTTTATAGTGTAATTAATGAGCTTTATTTTCCTATAATTTGCACATTTTTGTACGTCATCCTTGTTCTCACAAATAGGGATTAAAGTACTTTTCCTCTACTCATCCGGCATTCTTAGACCTTATAATCTTATTAAACAATTTTGTGAGCCAACTTATACCTTTCATTCTTAAATCCTTCCATACCTTTATAGGCACATTATTCGATCTAATTGTTTTGTCATTTTCTATTTTCTTTAATGTTTCGTTTACATATGACTCTCGAATTTTACGATAAAAGGTATAATTTTAATTTTCCTTTTTAGTGTTTAGCTTATCCTATTGTAATAAGATTCTATATGCTTTATTAAATAGTCTATGAAAATAGCCCTTCCACCTTTCCTTGACATCTTGTTCCGAGGCTAAGACTTTTTCTTCTTCATCCTTAATGTATTTTACTTGATTCACATTTCTTGTCTTTTTTTCTCTGCTTTTAGATATTTCTTTCTCCAACTTTAGTATCTAAGCATTGGTATAATTCATTGAGTTCTGTAGCACTCGCTTCGCTCATCGTGTTTTTAGTGTCTTTTTTAGTTATCTTATATTTTTTTCAATTTTCATCACTTTTATACAAAAGCCCTGTTTTATAATACGCCTTTTTAACCTTAACCTTATCTTGTATGCTTGCATCCTGCCATCAAGATTCTATCTTTATGTCTAAAGCCTCTTGATTTATTGAGTATCTCTTTTACCATCTTCTTAATCTCTTTAGCCATCTTGCTCCATATATTGTTGGTACTTGTGCTTCTGAGGACTTTTTTTTCAAAATCCTTCTCTACAAGCTCTTTTCTTTATTCCTTTTCATTTGCCACTACTTAATCTTTAACATTCTATTTTGGTTTTTGCTCTTTACTTTCCTCTTAACTTGAATATCCATAACCAAGATTCTATGCTGGATAGTCAAATTCTTTTCCAGTATAATTTTGCAATTCATGCAGAGCTTTCTATCCTTTTTTCTTGCTAGAAAGAAATCATTTTGAGAATATGTTCTTCCACTTTTGTACATGATAAGATGCTCACCACCCTTCCTAAAACAAGTGTTAGTTATTGTGAAGTCGAATGTTAATGAAAAGTTTAGAATAATTCTACCATTTGCATTTGCTTTCCCTAAGGCATATTTCCCATGTGAACTCTCGTAATCTTTAGATACATTTCCCACATGATTATTAAGATTCCTTCCTAAAAGAATTTTTTCTCCTAATAGTGGTCCTTGAACTAAACCTTCTAAGTCTTGCCAAAATTTTACCTTATGGTGTTCTTCTAACTCCACTTGTGGTGCGTAAGCACTAATAATATTAAAAGTTTCTTTTTCTATTACAAATTTTAATGTTATGATTCTATTTTTTAACTTTTCTACATCTATTACAATATTTTTTTAATATTTATCTACAATTATACTTACTCTATTTTTAGATTTAGTTTTGTTGGTGTACCATAGTTTAAAATCTGATATGTCTATTTTTTTTTAACTTTTTTTCCTATCTATTTAGTTTTTTGTAAGCATATAAAATTAATTCTTCTTCTAATTATGGTATGTACTATTTCCATTGATTTACCTGGAAGTGTACCTATATTCTAAGTTTCAAAATAAACCCTATTATCATTAACTAGCTTCTTTACTCACATTCGCTGATGAAAATGTGGGAATTCTTGCTTATTTTTCACGTCTAGGTGTAATGCAGTGACTCTTACTCATTTGACATCGTACTAGAGCTGTACCTTGTGTTGCTCTTGGGTAACGATCTAACATTAACTCTAATACATCAATGATCCATAACATAAAGATTCGATAAAGTTTTATGTTAGCTGTTGACAACCTAACACAACCCTCTTTTTTTTTTTTGGGTTTGGAACTGGCTATAGGATGATTTGCATCAAAGCATAGTATAGGTAGAGATGTTTTGCTAAACAAGATGAAGCCTTTTTTTTTGGGGGGGGGGGGTTCCCTTACTAAAATGGTGTCATTCAACTTAAGTGCCCATTCCATTTATATTAGATCATGTGGTACTATGGCAACATCCCATTTATATTAGATCACATGGTATTGTGTTAGCATCCCATTTATATTTAGTTTGGGACTTGGTTGTTTATGAGTTTTTTTTCTTTTATTTGTTAAAATTATCAATTAGACAGTTATTAAATTATGACTTATAAATAACAATTTTGTTTTGTGAGACTTGTAACTAAATTTTGTCAAATCTTGATTTAAATTGAATATTATGAACTTTTTTTTATGACATACATAATTTATATAATATAAACTATTTTTCAATATGTTGCTAAATTTTACAATTTGATACAATTTATCAGGGAATGGTTGATTGGTTATTTTTATACACTATTTAATGAAAGACATAAGATTTTATTACACTTGGATAGGCTAGACATTAAAGTAGAGGACCAAAATTATATTTTTTTATCGTAGAATTTGAGAGTCAAAAGTAAAAGAAGTATTAAAACGAATGGAGAATGATAGAGCAGTTGGACTGGATAATATACCTATTGAAGTATGGAAAGGAATGACAGAGTAGTTGGACTGGATAATATATCTATTGAAGTATGGAAAGGTTTATATATGAAAGGTATAAGTTGGCTCACAAAGTTATTTAATGAAATTATAAGATTTAAAAAAATGACGTATGAGTGGAGGAGAAGTACTTTAGTCTCTATTTATAAGAACAAGGGGGATATACAAAACTGTGCAAATTATAAAGAAATTAAGCTCATAAGTCACATTGTGAAATTATGGAAAAAGGTAATTGAGCAAAGATTAAGGCAAGAGACTCAAATTATTGAGAATTAATTTGGTTTTATGCTAGGAAGGTCAATCATGGATGGAAGTGATATATTTGTTGTGAAGATTGATGGAGAGATATCAAAGAAATCAGAAAGATTTACATATGGTGTTCATCGATTTGGAGAAGATATATGATAGGGTGTCAAGAGAGATTTTATAGAAGGTTTTGGAGGAAAAAAGAGTTCATATGACTTATATTCGAGCAATTTATGATATGTATGGTGGGGTTACAATTAGGGTTATAACAAAAGGTGAACTTACAAAAGATTTTTCGATAATTATTGATTTACATCAGTGGTCAACTTTAAGTCCTTATCTCTTTACTTTAGTCTTAGATGTACTTACTGAATATATGGAATGTAAATTTAGTAAGAGGCACATTAATTCTAGTGTAGAAGTGAAAATTGGAGAGCATATCATACTATAAGTTACACAGTTTAAATATCTTGGGTCTATCATACAACATGACGGGAAAATAGAGGAAGATGTAAAACATAGGATTCAGGTAGGGTAGATGAAATGGATGAGTGCTTCGAGCGTTATTTGTGATAGAAGAGTACCACTCAAACTTAAAAGATAAATTCTATCGCACAACTATTAGGCCTGCAATGTTGTATAGAATTGAGTGTTGGGTAATAAAAAGTCAATAAGAGAATAAGTTCAATGTTGCAAAGATGAGAATGTTGCGTTGGATGAGTGGATACACTAGATAAGATAAAATTAGAAAGGACTGCATTAGGGAGAAAGTGGAAATTGCACTTATTGTAGAAAAGATTGTAGAATCGTGACTTAGATGGTTTGGCATGTGTGGAGGAGAGGAAGTGGAAGTTGCACTTATTGTAAAAAATATTGTAGAATAGTGACTTAGATGGTTTGGGCACGTGTGGAGGAGAGAAAGTGGAAGTTGCACTTATTATAGAAAATATTGCAGAATTGCGACTTAGATGGTTTGGACATGTGTGTAGGAGGCCTATAGAAGCTCCATTTAAGAGAATAGATTAGATGGAGAATAGTTCAATAGTTAGAGATAGAGGAAGACCAAGAAAAATTACAGGAGTAACTATTAAGAAAGATTTTACTTAAATGGTTTGTTTAAAAATATGATTTATGATAGGACTCTATGGTGTCGATTGATTTATGTAGCTGACTCCACTTAATGGGAAAAAGGCTTTGTTGTTGTTGTTGTTGTTGATACAATTTATCATGTACTATTTAAAAATTAATCTTTTGATTCACGATTTGAATCATAGGTCGATTACTATGGGTGTAGTCTTTTTAATTCTTACTTCTGAGCAATTTTTTTATCAAATCCCATTACTCTTTGATAAAGGTATTAGTCTTAGAACTTAATGCACCAAACTCACCTCCAATGAATCTCTCGTGATAATAAGGTAGCAATTAACATTGCTCACAATCCAGTTCATCATGATAGAACAATTGGAGGTGGATACCCACTTCATCAAAGAGAATATAAATTCAAAAGTGATTTGGATAACTTATATCCCTACCAGTCAACAAATTGCAAACATAGTATTGAAACAAAGCTTTGAGACCTTTGTTGATAAGTTGGGAATGATCAATATCTATTCTCCAACTTAAGGAGGATTGTTGAAGTTTGAGATCAACCCCATGATTTTTGGGTTTGATTGGCGTTTGTCTTATTTATGTTTGTTTCTCTTTTAATTTTCATTAATTTTGCTGTCCCTTCTATCTTGGGATATTATTAGCTCTAGTGTTTTGTTTCCTTATTTATTCTTTTATTAGTCTTGTATGTATCCTGTAATATCAAACGTAACACACCATGAGTGAGAAATGATTCTAACCTCCCCATTTTTCAATTCACTATTCATAGCTCTAATAGATTGTCGCTGTCATTATCTCTATCATCCTTCATCTCTGTTGGTTTCCTTCATTACTTGTCTGCTAAGGATGAATAACCTATTTTAATTCTTTTGTGACTTGACCTTGTTATTGGCTTTACTACTACCATGCCTTTCTATAATGTTTGATGCACCAATGTGATAGTTTCTTTGCCTTGTTTCTCTTTGTAAGGTTAGATTATTAATTATTATAATAATTATCTAGTATCATGCCTAACATTTATAGAGTATAGGGAAATAGCAAGGGTTAATGTTAATTTTCTATAGAAATTCAGGGTTTTGATTTTTCCTTTTGGACTTACTTTATTAAATGAAGATAGTTAAACATATATAGGAAAGGAGGCAACAAACCTTGCCACTCAAATCCTAATAATAGATAATGATAAAAATTAAACTAAAGCCCCATGATAAAATATATGAAAAACCCTTGTTATCTAGGACTTCTACCTTAAGCAAAATATTTAAAATAATCTTCTTCTAAGTGCCTAAACAAATCAGCTAAAATATCGAGATTAAAACTAAAAATATAAAAAACAAATTGTTAAATAGAAAATAAGATAAAATCATGTTTAGATAAACTCCGCCCATGCTGATATTCGAACTTGGAGTTATTCTTCCAGCATTGTCAGTCATCTTCTCCAAGACCAATTTTCACTTTAGCGAGAGTACTTGAATCCCCAACCTTTTTTGCATTGTTCTTGTCCTTGTTCCCAAGTAATTTTTGTAATAACTCTCATTGGTCTTTGGTAAAAAGATTGGTCTTAGATTGAGTTGATTCATCATTGCTTACTGTTAATTCAACAATCTCATCTCTTGGTCTTCTGTGTAATTTCTTGCAAGATTTCTTGGTATGTCCTACTCTTTTGTGATGTTCACACCAAGATCTTGTTTTTTCAACTTGTAAGCAGATGATTTAGAGATTGTCGGGGAATTTTGAGTTCTTGAGGTCAATCTTTTTTTACTTTTCTCTTAAAGACCCAGAAAAAAAAATCTCTAAGGGAAGGCAAAAGATCAAAGCTTATGATTCTTTCTTTAAGTCTAAATTGAGGCCTAGAAGGAACTTGTAGATTCTCTTCTCTTCTTTGAGTGGCTTGAAGTAGGTTTGCATCTGCCATACATGACCATGGATGGGTCTCATAAAGATCCAACTGCTGCTGATTTCTTGTGAGAATATTGTAATATTGTGTGACTCCCATTTCACCTTGTAAAAAATCATGAAGAAACACTTCATTTCAAATAATACTGCCTTGTTTTTGACTAAGTCTCCCTTGCTGCCTCCCAAATCTTTTAGGCTGTTTGGTATAACAGATGTTCTCAATCTTAGTAATCATTGAATTGATTAGCCATGACAAAATTAGGTTATTTTCAGTTTCCCATGCCTTACATTTAGGATCACCAACATTTGGGGGGATAGTTGTACCTGTGAAATACTTAGCCTTGCCCCTCCCTCAAATGTACAACATAATGCTTATAAACTACTATAAGTAATTGTTGCCATTTAGGCGATGACATGTGATAATCACATGTGAAGACTCGAGTGAGCCATGGACGATGGAAGAGGTGGGCATGATACCATTGTGAGGAGATGAAATTGTCTCAGATTAGGACGTATCTCCTCCTTATACTTTGGTGTTCATTCCTATGAATCGTCCAAGTTGGATTAGAGGGTTCTCAAGCACTGTTTATGCTCTGATACTATATAGAAATTGAGGGTCTTAATTTTTCTTTGAATTTACTTTATTAAATGAAAATAGTTGAACATATATAAGGAAGGAGGTAACAAACCTTGCCACTTAAATCCTAACAGTAAAATATTTGAAAAACTATTATTGTTTAGGATTCCTATCTTAAACAACAATAACAACAACAAGCCTTTTTCTATTAAGTGAAGTCGACTACATAGATCAAATGATGTTATAAAGTTCTATTGTGAATCGTGTTTTTAGACAAACCATTTAAGTCTAAATCCTTCTTAATGGTTTCGCCTATCATTTTTATTGGTTTTCCTCTACCTCTAATTATTGGACTACTCTCCATCTGATCTACTCTCCTTATTAAGGCTTCTATAGGTCTTTTGCATACATGTCCAAACCATTTAATGTGCGATTTTACAATCTTTTCTATAATAGGTGTATTTCAATTTTTTTCTAATGTGTTCATTTATAATTTTATCTTGTTTAGTGTGTCTATTCATCCAATGCAACATTTTTATCTTTGCAACGTTGAGCTTATTCTCTTATTAGTTTTTTATTGCCCAACATTCAGTCTTATACAACATTGCAAGTCTTATAGGTATGCGGTAAAATTTACCCTTAAACTTGAGTAGTATTTTTCTATTACAAATAATACTCATAAGTACTTTTTCATTTTATCTACCCTATTTGAATCTTATGATTTACATATTCTTCTATTTCTCTGTCATTTATATGATAGATCTAAAATATTTAAATCATGTGATTTATGATATAGTATGTTCTTCAATTTTCACATCTACATTATACTTAGTGCATCTCTTGCTAAATTTATATTTCATATATTCCGTTTTACTTCTATCTAAATAGAATCCATGTGTTTTCAAAATTAGTCTCCACATCTCTAATTTCTCAAACAAAATACTTAAAAATAATTTTATCCTAAGAACCTAAATTAATTGGCTAAAATATGGGGATTAAAATCGAAAATAAATTTTTTTTAAATAAAAAACAAGATAAATCACGTTTAGATAATGTGATTTCCAACATTTCTAAATGAGATTATATGGGTAGATGAGAAATCTTGAAAATTGGAAATCAGGTTATGAACATTTTTAGAAGATGATAAGAATGAGAGGACAGAAAGAAAATGGTAAAGAAAGAAAAAAAGAAAAAAAGGAATGAAATAATGTGGTTCGAGCAGTACTATTAAAATAAAGTTGGTATGATCAGTGTGCATGAATTTTAAGAATTGCTTGTTACTGCCATGAACTTAATTTATAGGATAGAAATAATTGGCATCCCTATGGTATTCCACTAACGGTGCTTCTTGGTGGATGAGGGTATTTGCATGACAGATACTGAACATTGTTGGAGTTCGGAGGTGGCAAGATGTGTGTACTACTTTTGAATACCACTAAGTCCCATTCGATAGAGGGAGTACTGTGCAAGAGTAAATGACATCCTTGAGACTGTAGGTGTACTTTGGGTCTGTGATATAAGAGGATAGTGGCAATTACTTTACATTGTTAGATTTGGCTTTTGGATTAAGAAATGATTGGGTGCTATGTTGTATGATTATATAGAACTCTCTGCTTTCGGTTGAAAGGAAAGCTTTTGTAGCAAAGTTGGACAACCCTCTACACATTATGGTACAAAATAGTAATACTAGTTTCATGGAAAAGAACATAATTGATTAGAGTGCTTAGGCAGTGGTGTGGTAATTTGGAAAAATTTGTTCTGAATGTGGGCTAGCATGATCAAGTGAGATGAATATAGAAGAAAATAAGCATGTAATTCAAGCAAAGTAGATGTTGAGAAACTCCTAAAAGAGATTTTTTTGTGTTCATTTATTGTTTGATAGTTTAATAAAAAAATTTGAACAAAATTTAATAACTTGGTTACTAATTAAACCTAATTTAAACAAATGATATTTGATGTCTGCTAGAATCTAAGAAAAATGTAATATTTCTAATAAAAGATATTTCTCATAATTAAGTAAAATTTTAGAAGAGTTCTCTATATATAATAGATAAACTAATTATGTGTATATTATTCTTAAGTTGATACATACTTTTACATACTAAAGGCCAAACTACACATTGAAAAAAAAAATCATTGTCACGTCACTCTACCAACATACATTTCTACCATGGACAAAGAAAAATTTATTAAGGAAAAAGAGGGTTACAAGATAGGAGAATCGGACATCCTCCTAAAGAAAGAGAAGCCCAAGAGTGAAAGGAAAAACCTAAAAAGTGTAGCAAAGCTGCTCAGTCTCTTTGCAAATGCGAGATGTAACACCCTTTAAAAAATATGAGCAGAACACCAAACCAAGGAGATAAATACTATCTTTTCTCACATCTCATATGATGGAGAAATATTGTGAAAAATTTGATCATTCCTCTCTGATTAAATACACCATAATATGGCAAATTGCAAATGTTTTAGCTTCTTTTTTTATCCCTAAATTCTTTGGACCTTATTGAAGGAAACCCTCCAATGATTGAAGATACACCCATGTTCTCCCATAACTCCTAGCAGTTTACTCCACAAAATTTCAGCAGCTCCGGTATAAGAAAAAATGTGCAATTAATTCTAATATTAGGAGAAATGGCTTTTTTATTTGTGAGCACATGCAACAATTCATTGGTATTAATCCTATTCAGTGTTGTGGTACAGACAAATGACTTCACCTTAAACAGAACCTTAGATTTCCAAATTGTTCTATCTAGAACAAATTTTTCCCTATTCCGTGATTGGGTTAGAAATCAAAAGAACAATTCATATGAATAAACACCCGAGAAATCTAGAGTCTAGATCCTCCTATCTGCGTTAGGTGAAAACAAGCGATGTGGGACTACAAAATTTACAACTTAGTCTACTGTTTACATTTGACTTTAACACATACGTAATTAAATATACCATTGAATTTTGAACAAGCTTTTTTGGTATGGCTAGGTTCTCCCTAGTAATAACAGATCCCAGGAGCATCTTCTCTACTGCCATCTTGTCCTCCATCTTAGCCACCATGAGAACCGGTTCAACCTCTGCTACTAACACCACTTTCACAGACCGAGACTACAGATCAACCAATTCGTGTTTGGGAAATATCTCTATTGAAGACTATGGAAACTCAAGTATCTTGGTATACACATCACTTAAGGTAGGAAGCTCACCACTTGTAAGTTAGCTGAACTAAAGAGATGGAGAATGTTTGGAAAGAAAGGACTAAGGAGATAGTGCAACACATACTACAAGTGATGTGGTACTACTAGAGTGCATCTAATAAATGAAGGAACTTAGCTACTAATATTTACAATTAAAAATATTCCCCTTATGCTGGATCATATAAATCATGCACCAAGCTTATTACTAACTAATTGATGATACAGGGTTCTTTAAGGGATTTTTTTTTTTGTTTAATGATCTTAGCCAGTTGACCAACCATACTTACAACAAAGGCAATCTGGTTGAGTAATCATGCTTTAATTGAACTCTCCAGCAAGGGTATCTACAAGGATCTGCTAGTGGCTTCCTTTGTCTTGGTAAAAGTTTTACATATTGATCCATAGGCGTTTTAACAAGTCTACAATCCATCATGGCAGTTTCTTCTATTATACACAGGGCATACTTTGTGAAATGACAACACTAGTGCTAGTTTCAGCAGCCTCAATACCCAGAAATACTTAAGTTTTTTGTGTCTTTGGTTTATAATGATCATAGAGATGTCATACAGGCTGGATGCTTTCCTGTTTGCTACCTGTTATGACTATATTGTCTGCAATACATAAACCACCAAATATATGCAGCAACTATGAGAAGTATGTCACTAGAATACTAATATATTCACTTCATTGCAAGTCATCCCAAATTTGTGAACAATAATATTAAGACTAGAGGAATGATGCTTGTTACCATAGATATAATTAGATGTGCTTGAGTTAATAACCTATGGGCTTTGGCATAGAAGCAACTAATGATGTTGGGTGGCTTGATACTAGAGGTACTTACTGTAGTCAAAGCCAAATAAAGTGATACTCTATGAAGATTGTCCCTTAGATTGGTCGGAGTGAGGTTCAACAGTAGCTGGTTGAACCACATAGTAGTTTTGAAATCCCATGATCTTTGGGAAGAATCATATGGGATGTTTGCTGCTAATGAGTTCATGCGTAGAATTATGGTAGTTTATTGTGAGCTGAACTCAAATGTTTTGCTTCCATTTTGATTCCTGTTTTATGAGGCTTTATGTTGCATGCTTATTTCCTTTTATGTTGAGGATTGATTGACTGATATTCTGTTGCCTACTTCTTCTATATATTGCAGCTTTTGGTTTTGAAATAAAATAAAAAATCTTAAGAGTCATTAGTTTTTGAAATTCTTCAAGTAGTATGGCAGTTTACCTTTTAAAGCATAGCAGTGATCCCTCATGTACCCAATTTTATCTCGCTATGTGCGTTGAGGATGCTCTCTTGTTGGTTTCCTCAAGTGAGACTCCCTGTCAGATATGCTATGCCATTAGAGAACTATATTGCATTGACAATCTTATTTTATTTTTGTTGTTTTCTTTCTTAATTTTATGAATTTATATATATATATATATATATTATTAGAAACTCCAATTTTTCAGCTGGAAAGGACCAAGATTGAAATCTCCTTCAACACACCCTTGTCATCCTCATTTCCTATCTTTCAACAAAATGTCTTATTTTATCACTAAAATTGAATATTCCTGTCTCTATAGTCATTTAATAATTGTACTTTGTGAGTTGTGACTAGATCTTAGTAGTGATATGAGTTGGTAATTTTTTATTTTTATATACATAGAAACTGTTAATAATTCATATTCAGATCATGATACCATCCTTTGGCTTCTTTGTTAGACAAGCTGTTGGCAAATCCCAAGTGAAGTGACCGAATTGAAAAAGAAGCAGGATGGTGATGCTGCTAAAGAAAATTTAATGTCAGTTCCAAATGCTAATGTATTGTCTGAAAAAGGATCAGGAGTGGTTACTTTGAATGCTCCTGCTATTAATACTGGTGGTCGTGATGCTGCAGCTTTCAAGTCCTCCAGTTCACAGGGTTCATCTTCGGCATTGGATTTGATCAAGAAGAAATTGCAGGATTCAGGAACTCCTGTTACTTCCTCTTCTATTCCGGCACCATCAGTACAAACAGGATCTGAATCAAATGGTTCAAAAGCTCCTGAATCTTCAGCTAAGGGCCTGCACAGTGAGAACAACAAAGATAAACAAAAAGATTTGAATGGTGATGCTAACATCACTGACACATCATCAGATTCAGAAGATGAAGATAAGGGACCTTCAAAGGAGGAGCGTATCATTCAATTTAAGGTATACTTGTTGCTCTATTTGGAGAATGTCAACCTTATCCTCTTGCAATATTTCATCATAGATTATTTAACTACAAAATCCATTGCAAAATGTATCTGTGACTTCCTCTCTGCCTCCTCTCTCCCTTCTCCCTCCTTCCCTACATGTCTCATTTATTTATTTTTTCTCTTTTTTTTTTCCTCCTTCCTTATTCATTGTTACTTCCCTATCGAAAATTTGAAAACATCAACTTGAATCCTTTCTATCTGCATCACAGTATATCCACAAGCCTAATAGATAAGTTGCTATCATTGAATTTCATTCTCAAGTGTATGATTCTGGTTGTATTCAAACGTGTTCTGTCTAAGACTGTAGACTCCAGGATGCACTTTTGAATGTGCCTTACGAAATGTCTATGTTAATAATGTGTTTTGTTTGTTTGGGCCTATGAATGTTATAGGAGATGCTTAAGGAACGAGGAGTTGCACCATTCTCAAAGTGGGAGAAAGAACTACCAAAGATAGTATTTGATCCACGTTTTAAGGTTTGTTGAGTCTAAAGATTATAGATTTCTTTGTTCGGGAATTAGTGGCCTTTCCTTCAACTGGAACTCTCGTAAACAGGTTGGTTGTGCATGTGTTCTGCTTATCAGTAAAATGGTAGATTTTTTTTTTTTTTTAAATCAACATAACCATTATCCTGTGATGCTGTATCATTACATCTAGTGTGATTCTGGATTGATATCTTTGTGGTAGGAATACTTTCCTGTGGAAATTACTTGTCTTGTTTAATTGACTTGTCGAAAAGCAAAAAAGAGGACGAAAAAAAATGTCTCATGGAATGAAGGCCTTTTCTCCCCAACAGTTGAATTTATTAGATTGAAGAGCAACTCTTCTTCATATGTCTTGTTCCATGTGGAATATTTCATGTAATACGGATTTTACTTTTGGGTTATTTTCATGAGTGGAGGTAGCAAAATATTTATATAGATTGTTTTTAAGAAAGTCTTATATGAATTTTCTGAAATAGAATATGCAATGTTGTTTTTCCGTTTCATTTATTCCTTGTGCTTGTGCCTTTACATTTGGACGTTTTATCTACTTTAATGGATGGTTGTTGTGCAGGGGGTTCAATGTGCTATATGTTGAGTTTGCATTTCCATGTTCTGCAAAGGAATTAGGATTTAAATATCTGTTTTATTCACTTATGAGCATTAACTTTGTATTCACTGTTTAGGATTGTTTTTTTTTTGGGGGGGGGGGGGGAAGAGGAAGGGGAAAGAAAGAGAATAACGGTTTGAAGTGTCTTATTTTTTAGGGAATTTGGTGTATTTGGTTACTGGTAATGCTGGATTTTTGTGTAATTTTTTCCCCCTACACCATTCTAGGGATAGGGTTGTCTCTATGGCTCCTTATGGGTTTGAACTCATTGACGTTTAGCGGGGTTTCTCTGATGGACTTGCTGGGGGATTGAAAAGTTATTTTCAGATGATATATCTAGCTTTAAGTTTTTGTCCATTTTGTCATATTTCGTGTTTTTTCTGAAGAGCATGTCTTTCCACATCTCTATATTTGCTATCTCTTTTCATCTTTCATATTTTTTTCCGTTTATTTTAAGATGTCATCTTTAAAGTTTTTATTGCGGATTATCTGTGCCATTGCAGGCTATCCCAAGTTATTCTGCTAGGAGGTCCTTGTTTGAGCATTATGTTAAGACCCGTGCTGAGGAGGAACGAAAGGAAAAACGTGCTGCTCAGAGGGCTGCAATAGAGGGATTTAAGCAATTACTTGATGAAGTCTCGGAGGTTTTATGTTGTTTCCAATCTAAGCTCATTTATGCTTGTTATGGTTGCTTTATGAAATATCTTTGCCTTGAAATCGGAACTTTGGAATGCTTATAAATCATTTGATTTTCAGGATATCAATCACAACACTGACTATCAAACTTTTCGGAAGAAATGGGGAAATGATCCACGGTTTGAGGCATTGGACCGCAAGGATCGAGAGCAGTTGTTAAATGAAAGGTGTTACCTAGCCTTATCCTTTTAATTCTGGTTATTTGTATGTCATCTGTTCACATCACTAGCATCTGTTTTGTGATATTGCTAATTTAAGTTATTCTCCTGGTCATGTGCTGTATGATCCGCTAACCATGGTAGCCAAGTCGTTTTGCCACAACATGCAGTTACATGTATTGTTTTGTGTTTTTCTGGAGGTTTGTATGGGGAGTTTTAGATCTCTACATGTGAAATGCTTTGCATGCTAATTTTTTTTTCTAATTTTTATTTTCCTCTCATGTTTATTGGATTATAACGGTCATGTAGAAGGTATATAGTGAAAAGGGTGGATTTAAATTAATATGCTCTTAATAGGCAGGGTACTAAAATTAATCATGATTATAATACATCCTCTTGTGGAAAACAAATTTCAGAGCTAAAATGTTGAACTGGGGGCAAAGAGTGATTTATTAATACTGCAGTCATTGTCTTACAGCATCATCGTTGCAGAATTGCCACAATGTTGATGTTGGCTAAAGTAATAATTACCCTGGGAGACATTACTGAAATTTAAGATTATGTTATCTTTCCTGTTGAAATTTTGATATTTTGTTCAATTTTAGGGTATAATGAACATATACATGTTTTGTTATATGCTGACTTTTGGTCCTATCAGGAACTCTAGCTTTTGATTATCCATTTCTCTCAAAATGTCTGGTGGTATCTGATGTTTGCCACAGAAATGGACACATAGGGATGAATTGAGAGCTGTAGTTCTCTCATGTTGATTTTATTCAACATACATTGGCAATAAATACAGAGAAACGTTGGGCTATTGGTCATAAAGGGAACAAACAATCCAATCCTAACAAATCAGGGATTTAAACAATAAATCCTAGCTAATCCTAATTATGAGATAACTAAGGAAATGAATAAAAGATGGAGTTGCCTAGGAAATAATAAAAAAAAGGAAATAATAATAACCACAATGTGATAATCAACACTTTTGGTAGCCACTAGTTGTTTCTTACTCTTCTATGCGACCAAGTTGCCCCATACAAATGTGCAGTAACCTATGGTGAATCTTCTATTAGTCATAGACTTAGCCCAAGTTGTGTATGAGAAAACTTCAACAACCCTATGAGATCCCTTCTAGGAGTCATCATAAGGTGCTTCAGAATTTTGTAAACAGCTTCCAAGTTTTCCTCATTTGCGCTATTGATGAATTGGCTAACAACACTCACAGGGAAACTAATATTTGAACGCGTGTAGGATAGATAAATTAATTTACCTACAAGTTTCTAGTACATACCAGTATCAAATGTTGAACTCTCCTGGTTGAAACCCAATTTATAATTAGCCTCCACTGAAGTATCAGCAGGATTGCATTCTAATAGACTAGTTTCTTAAAGAAGGTTAAGAGTCTGTTTCCTTTGGAAAATAGTGATGCCTTTTCTGTTCCTTGCTATTTTCATTTCAAGGAAGTAAACCCATGAGTGACAAACCACCTTGAAACATATAAATTTTTAAGACTTGAAGGACCCTAAACATCACTGTGGATAAGGGAAAATGGTGGGATGGTTGATATGAGTGAGAGGGATAAGAGGATTTGACATGCTTAGAGATTTGACAAATTTCACATTGAATAAAATTAGTACTTTTATTGATCAAATAAGGATACAATATTTTCATGTAATGGAAGCGTGGGTGGATCTCCTGTAAAATAGTGAAGGTAGGTCTCTAAACTCCTCTTTAGCACTCCCATTTGCCCATTCGATTCGGGGTGGTACCATGAACTATACTTGAGGGTAGTGCCAGCCAAAGCAAACATTTCTCTCAAAAATTGGCTAATAAAGATTTGGTCCTTGTGGAAAACTATAGTCTTTGGAATGCTATGAAAGTTGACTACTTGACAAATATTTAAGTAACATCCTTCCTAGTAAAAGGGTGAGAAAGAGGTATGTTGATTTCTTTTAACATTCAGCCTAATGATAAGTGTCAAAACCAGTTTGATTTAGGCCACAAAATTCGTGCTTTTGTCCTCCCACGCCTGTTGAGGAAAAGGCAAGGGTTGAAATAAGTTTATATGACTCAGTGACTCGTACTTATTCTGTTGGCAAATTGCACACCTAGGCACTTACTCATGCACATCCTTTTTCATTCCCTCCCAATAAACCATGTCCATTAGTCACCTATAGTTCTCAAATATCCCGAGTGACTTCCCATAGGTGAATCATGGAATTCTTTGATGAGTTACTTCGTTTTAGAAGACTCCCAAGGCAAAACCAGCTTCTTGTTATATAGCAAACATCCACTTTTAAGGTTGTATCCCTTTGATGTAGCAGCTCCTGTGACTATTTGTTGAATTATGGCCTTCAACTTGCTGTCATTCTTACCTTCCTCGTTGAATTCCTCAGTTCCATCATATTGCTGTGGGGAATAGGCTCTTAATTCCACCACATTTTCTCTCCTTGACAATGCTTAAGTTGTATGATTTTGTTCCCCCGGTTTATATTGAATTTCATATTTTTTATACCCTATCAACCAAGAAATCCATTTCATTTAATCCGGATCAATTACTCGTTTTTCTAACAGAAACTTAAAAGCTTTTTGATCAGTTCTTATAACGAAGGGATGTCCAGACAAGCAGTGCTGCCATCACTTCACAGCCAGCTCTATAGCCATATCTCATAAACCAAGCTTCGCCTCCCCTTTGCAGAAAGTTGTTGACTGAAATATGTGATGGGCTTCCATTTTTGCATCAGTACAGCACCCATGCCACTGCCAGAAGCATCAAGTTCCACTTCAAATGAGTAAAGTCAGGCATTGCAAGAACAGGGACGGTCACCATGGCTGTCTTAAGTTGTTTGAAAGCTTGCTAAGCTTGTTTCCTCCATTTGAATGAATCTTTCTTTAGTAAATCAGTAAGTGGGGCTGCTATCTTACCATAATAAACAAATTTTATAATAACCTATCAACCCAAGAAAACCCCTTAATGCTTGAATTTCTCTCAGAATTGGCCACTTTATCATAGTTTCAATCTTTGAAGGATTGGCCTGCACACTTTTTTTCAGGAGATGATGTATCCCCAGTACTCTAATTTGTTTTGCCCCAGAGCACATTTTTATGGACTGATTACCAGCTAATGTTTCTGCAATATTTCTAATGACCCTTAAGTGCTTCATGTGCTTCCATATCTCTACTGTAGATTAGAATGTGAAAGAAAATTGGGATGAACTTCCTCCCTAAATATATCATTCATAAGAGATAAAGGTAAATGGTGCATTGGTTAGCCCAAAGGGCATTACTAGAAATCCGTAGTGATCATCACGGGTTCTAAAGGCCGTTTTGGATTCATCTCTATGTCTGATCTGTATTTGATGGTGCCCAAACTTGAGATCCAACTTTGAGAACAGTGTAACCCCTTGCAACTCATCAAGTAATTCATCAATAGCTGGGATAGGGTATTTGTTCAGCACAATGATCTTGTTTAAAGCATGGTAATCTACACAAAACATCCAACTACCATCTTTATTCTTAACAAGTAATACTAGACTAGAATAGAGACTTGTGCTAGGTTGAATAACCCCTGCTTCCAACATCTCTTTGGCCATTCTCTCTATTTCCTTTTTTTTTTTTGGAGAGTGGGTATATCAATAAGGTCTGAAATTTAGGGGCTGCTCTCCTTCTTTGATCAGGATAGGGTGGTCTTTTGATCTATGGGGCGGCAAGCCCACCATAGGTTCACGCATCTTGGGAAATTCCTCAAACAACCTTTGAATTTCCTCATCTAATGCTTGCTGTCCAGCCTCTATTTCCATGGTAGTTGCCCTGTATTCTAATAAAAATCCTTCTCCTTTTCCTTTAGAGCCTTGATGATACATTTGAAAGATCTCATGGTGTGGGTTAAGGTGGGATCTCCCTTTAGGCACATCCACTTTTTATCCTTTTTAATTTTCATGTAAGATTGCCCCCAATTCACTCTTAATTATTCAATGAACTTCGACCATTTGATGCCCAAAACCACATCAACATTCCCCAAAGTGAAGGGATATAATGTTTGAACAATTTGGACCTGTTGTAACTCCATCATCATATCCCTACTCTTCCCCTTAGCAAACATTTTCCTACCATCACTGTTGGTAATGGAGTAGCACTTAGTATCTTGCACCTTAATGCCAGGCTTCTCGATCACTTCAGTTGAAAGGAAGTTATGGGTGGCCCAACTATCAATGAGCACTAATACCTCCTCACCCCCAATTCTCCTTACTAGCTTCATGGTTTTATGGCATATCATTCCTACTACTGAAGCAAAGATAATTCCATGGCAGCCATCACTTTTTTTTGTACTTCTTCCTCCTGAAGCTCCTTTTTTCTTGCCTCAATTCCTTTTGTCTCTTCCTCAGGTAGTATCAACAACAACAACAACAACAAGGTCTTTTTCCACTAGATAGGGTCGGCCACATAGATCAAACGACGCCATAAAGCTCTATTATAAATCATATCTTTAGATAAATCATTTAAATCTAAATCTTTCTTAATAGTTTCGCTTATAGTTTTTCGTGGTCTTTCTCGACTTCTAATTATTGGACTATTCTCCATCTGATCTACTCTTCTTACTGGGGCTTCTATAAATTTTCTCCACACATGTCCAAATCATCTAAGATGCGATTCCACAATCATTTCTACAATAGGAGCAACCCCAACTTTCACTCTAATGTATTCATTTCTAATTCTATCTAATTTGGTATGTTTACTCATCCAACGCAACATTTTCATCTCTGCAACATTGAACTTATTCTCTTGTTGACTTTTTATTGCCCAACACTCAATCCCATATAACATTGTCGGTCTTATAACTGTACGATAGAATTTATCCTTAAGCTTGAGTAGCACCTCCTATCACTAATAACACTTGAAACACTTTTCCATTTCATTCATTCTGTTTGAATCTTATGGTTTACATCTTCCTCTATTTCTCTGTCATGCTGTATGATAGATACTTAAACCGAGTGACTTGTGGTATAGTGTGTTCTCCGATTTTCACTTCTACACTAGAATTAGTGTGCTCCTTACTAAACTTACATTCCATATACTTCGTTTTACTTTTACTTAAACGAAATTTATGATCTTCTAAAGCAAGTCTCCACATCTCTAACTTCTCATTTATTTTCTCTCTCGACTTTCTAACTAGGACTATATCATCTGCAAAGAGCATACACTGTCGTACCAGTTCTTGGATATGTTTAGTAAGCACATCTAAAACTAAAGTAAAGAGATAGAGGCTCAGAGTTGACCCCTGATGTAAGCCAATAGTTATTGGAAAATCTTCCGTGAGCCCATCTAGAGTTCTCACACTAGTTGTAACCTTATCATACATATCCTGAATTACTCGAATATATACAATACGAACTCTTTTTTTTCCAAAGCCTTCCACAAAACATTTCTTGGCACTCTATCATATGCATTCTCTAAATCAATAAACACCATTTGTAAATCTTTTTGATTTCTTAAATATTTCTCCATTAATCTACGTAATAAGTATATCGCTTCCAAAGTCGCCCTATTAAGCATAAAACCAAATTGATTTTCTGTAATTTGATTCTCTTGCCTTAGTTTTCGTTCACTAACCTTCTCTCATAACTTTATAGTGTAGCTCATGAGTTTAATTCCTCTATAGTTTACATAATTTTGTATGTCTCTCTTGTTCTTATAAATAGGAATTAAAGTATTTTTCCTCCACCCATTTGGCATTCTCTTGGATCTCATAATCTTATTAAATTACTTTGTGAGCCAACTTATACTTTTCACTCCTAAACATTTCCATACTTCAATAGGTATATTATCTGGTCTTACTACTCTACCATTCTCCATTTTTTTCAAGACTTCTTCTATCTCTGCCTCTCGAATCTTACGATAAAAAGTATAATTTTGATCTTTTTCTGTAGTATTTAGGCTATTTGAGTGCAATGAAAACCCATGTTCTTCATTAAAAAGCTTATGAAAATAGCACTTCCACCTTTTTTTAATATCTTGATCCGTGACCAAGACTTCCTTTTTCGTCTTTAATACATCTCATTTCGTCAACGTCTCTTGTCTTTCTTTCTCTGCTTTTAGCAAGCTTATAAATACTTCTTTCCTTAACTTTAGTGCCTAAGGATTGATATAACCAATCAAAAGCCCTAACTTTCGCTTCGCTCGCTGCTTTTTTAATGTTTTTCTTAACTATTTTATATTTTTTCCAATTTTTCTCACTTTTACACAAAGACCATGCTTTATAATATTCTCTTTTAACTTTAACCTTATCTTGTACGCATGTATCCCACCATTAAGATTCTTTATCCCTAGGTCCAAAACATCTTGATTCCCCGAGTATCTCTTTTGCAACTTTCTTAATCTCTTTAGCCATTTCTTTCTACATATCATTTGCATCTCCTTGTACCTCCCATGATCCATCCTCTAGAATCCTTTGCAAGTTCTTTTTTTTATCACCTTTTAATTGCCACCACTTTATCCTTGCCATCCTATCTTGACCTTTACTTTTTACTCTTCTCTTAATTTGAATATCCATTACTAAGACCTTATGATGTGTAGTCAAACTCTCACCAAGTATAACTTTGCAATCTATACAAATCTTTCTATCCACTTTCCTTTATAGAAAGAAATCAATTTGACAACATATCTTCCCACTTTTATACGTGATAAAATGCTCTTCACGCTTTTTAAAACAAGTGTTAGCTATAGTAAAATCAAACGCTAATGAGAAGTCTAAAATAGTTTTACCCTCTGCATTTGCTTTTCATAAACCATATCCCCCATGCAAACCCTCGTAACCTCTAGATATACTCTCAACATGACTATTAAGATCCCTTCTTATGAGAATCTTTTCCCCTAAAGGTATTCCCTAAACTAAACTTTCTAAATTCTCCCAAAACTCTATCTTATAGTATTCTTCTAACTCTACTTGTGGTGCGTAAGCACTAATAACATTAAAAGTTTCTCTTTCCATTATAAATTTTAATGTTATAATTCTGTCTTTTAATCTTTTTACATCTACCACAGCATTTTTCCAATACTTATCTACAATTATACCTACTCCATTTCTAAATTTAATTTTACTAGTATACCAAAGCTTAAAATCTAAAGTGTTTAATTCCTTTGCTTTTTCTCTTACCCATTTAGTTTTTTGTAAACACATAAAATTAATCTTTCTGCTAATCATAGTATCTACTATTCCCATTGATTTACCTGTAAGTGTACCTATATTTCAAGTTCCAAGATGAATCCTACTTTTATGAACTAACTTCTTTACCCACATTCGTTCACAAAAATGTAGGAACCCTTGTTTATTTTTTACTATGCCTAGGCAGTGATGCAATGGCTCTTGCTTATTTGATACTGTACTCGAGCTATATAGTGCGTTGCTTCGGGGCAACGCCTTAACATTAACGTTAATATATCGTTGATCCATGTCATAGAGATTCGACGAAGTTTTACGTTGGCTGTCAATTGCCTAACACAACCCATCTCTTTTTTCCGGGCTTGGGACCAGCTATAAAATGATTTACATTAAAGCAAAGCATAGGCAGAGTTCTCTTCCTCAGTTAGTATCATCACCTAAAATTGCTTTTCTTTGCATTTGTGATTGGGGCTAAATTTTTTCTCACACTTGAAACACAACCTCAACTCCCTTCTCTTGTTAATCTCTGCTTCTGACATCCTTTTACTATTGCTGCTATTGTTATTGCTATTGCTAGTAGTGGAAGTTATAGGAATAGTCACCTTGTTTGTGACAAATTTGTTGTCATCGCTTGTTTTAATATCTTGCACTTTACTCGCCACATTGCTATCCGCATTCCTGGATGCCTCCAAGGTATAAGAAAACCTTGGAAAATTGGACTTGAATCCACCCCATTAGGAACCCATACTAGTTTTCAATTCATTCAATTTCCTTTCCTCCCCAGCCAAAAGTAAGACCACATTCTTCAAAATGCATAAGTTGATTCAATGTCTTAGGTTGCAATAATTTGACCTCTGCCCTTACTTCTTCGATCAAACCATTTTTGAAAATTCCCATTAAAACTTCTTCAGGTACATCCCTCAATGGTGCTGATAGGAGTTCAAACTTTTCTCTAAATTCCTCTATTGTTCCATCTTGTTTCAACCTCATTAATCTCTCTTGGCTATCCCCAAGCTAATGGAATCGATCTATCACTTCCCTCTTAAACTCCTTCCAATTACACACAAGGGCCCCCATTTCAAGCCATGGGAACCCGTTAAGGGCCGTTCCTTCTAATCCTATAGTTACAACATCTAACTTCTCCTTTAAAATTTCATTCACTGTGAAATACCTTTCAACCTTGAAAAGCCATCCAATTAGATCTTCCCCTAAGAAAATGGGAAGCTCCAATTGACCATGTTTGCCCATGTCTTTATCTCTTGCGTTTTTGACTCCTTTTGTCTCATTTGCAACTTCCCTCTCCTCTGTTGGCAAGTTCTGTGGTTTATCACGTGGCTTCCCCTTGTGATTCCTAGGATTGAAGGTAGCTTGAAAATCACTCCACTGCTCCCTCATCTCCATCAACGTCTCTCGTCGTTGTAAGTTTCCCTTTCATCTCTCCTTGGCCTTTTCGCAACTCATTCATGTTCTTCTCCAGCGATTCCACTACCATTCTAGTACCAATTGTGGCTTTGATATCAAGTGTTGTAACCCAATGCTCTGTAGTATTTAGTTATGGATGGCTATTGCTTCTCCCTTTGAAACCAAAGGAAAGAAGAAGTAGCTACAATTACAGAGACAAGTAGCAAAAAGGAAAAATGGATAATCACGCTGTAAAAGCTCTCTTGGCTTTAGAAAGGCTAGGCGCCCTCTAATTCCTACTCCAAATCTTCCTTAACCTTCCTCAGATAGCTCCCTCGATACTAATTACCCTCAGACATATGCTCCCATAGATTCTCTCCTCCACTTGCACCTCATGAGTCAATGTTAGTTATGCCTAGGTGACTTCCCTTTTTGGCCTCCTTCTACAACCTCATTACACTTATGGGCCTCATTCTTTCCCAATTTTCATTTGTAGACTCACACACTAAATATATTGGGCCCATCAAGGACAAGGTGTCAGTTGTTGGGGGAGGTAATGATGGATCCATTAAAACATATACCAGAAAGAATAAGAGAGAAATAGGTGAAAGGGGGTCCAGAGGAGGGAGTGATGAGGTGTCCCCTCAGGAGTTGCTTGTCTCGTAGTTTTGCTGTGAGAGAGAGAGAGAGAGTGGGGAGAGCATTCTGTTAGCTGGGTTGTTAATTGCTGGGGTAATGAGGGGGGGGAGGAAGGCAGAGAATTCTTTGGGCTAGGAGAGCCTCTAGTCTATCAAACACTGGAGAACTTTTGTTTTCTTTTACTTGTAATTCTGGTTCTGCATCTTCCTCTTCCTTCACCATCAAAGGGGAATTATAGGTCAATATACATAAATAAAAAAGTAATTCAGAGGGTCTCATCATAGACAAAGCTAAGTTCTTGCATTTCTGTATGAATGTTTCCTTTGTTTGGATCCTCATTTATCATTAATATTGAATTTCTTATTAGAAAGTGTGATTTTAATTGATAATCCTTAAAAGCAACGTGAGTCTGCAGGTAGTAGGCTAATGGCAGGCTCTTGGATTGACCATTGGTGTGTCCTTGCCCTTTAATCTCTTTGGATTTGCATGGTAAATGGTTTATTTATGTCAATGTAATATCAGTGTCATGTTGGTGACCGGGGGATTTATTTGTTTCAGAGTGCTTCCTTTGAAGAAAGCAGCCGAAGAAAAGGCTCAAGCAATGCATGCTGCTGCTGCTGCCAGTTTTAAGTCGATGCTTCAGGAACGAGGAGATATAATGGTTAATTCTCGTTGGTCAAGGGTATGGATGAACTTTGGATAAGTTGTGACATACTTTTCTGTTTTGACAGGTTTTTGAATTTTGTGTTTAAATAAAATTTGTTGGTCTATCTTCTATAAGATTCAATTTATTAGTACTTATGATCTACAAAAAGCTTTCAGGTGACTTCCATAGAATGAATCTTGTTCTGGTGACTGACAAAATTGAAAGCTAATGTCATTCACCTTAGTAGGCAACATTTATAGAGCACTTTTAGTAGATGAATTATCTCTATATGAGCATAATTCTAGGTGAAATTGAAGCTTTAGCTTGTGATCCTTACAGCTAACTTTTGTAATACATATTTGTATACTAGTTGATGTAGATCCTGATTCTGAATAGATTAGCTTGTTGATGTAGTACCTGGATGAAAGGGAGAATAATTTTAGTAGGGTTTTTTGAGTGAGAAAGGAGGGAGAACAGAATTTCAGTACTCAATTATGATTCAGTAGTCTGATCAAGACAAATGAAAAACAATTCTTAAATGGACAAATCCTAATCTATTAGATAACTATAAATGGAAACTATGATAAACCCAAATAACCCTAATTTATATAAATATTCTAATATCCTTAATGATTAACTAATTATTATCCATATCATAAGTTTCTAAATTACAGAAAAATATCCATATCATGATTATCCACAGTAGTCTTAATATTGTTGTTCCATTCTAATATTCAATTTTATTTTGACATTAGTGTAATCTGTCAGTTGTAATTTCATCTATACATGATGATTTTGGCTGTTATTGTTTCCTAAGAATTGTATCTTAGATGTCAATTGTTATAGTAAATCTCAGTCTTGCTTAATAAGTGATGGGATTTTTAGATTTCCAATAGATGTTTCGACTTTGTAATAGTGGGATAGAATGTGTGTTTACCTGATGATCCTAATCTATTGCAAAGAGATAATGGTCTTGACAGAGTAAAATTTAAGTTTGAAATGCTTTGGGCTATCATCCTCATTTTGTTGTTACATTTTTCATTGAAGAAGAAAATTTTTAAAGGAAAGAATTACAAGTTGGAGGAGGATAAGATCCTCCAAAACAATCAAAACTGAAAGAATAAAAAAGAGAATGTTAGAGTCTTAAAAATGCAACAAAGCTGTCCTGGTTCACTGAATATCAGAAATATAGACTTCCTTTGAACAATTATGAGCATAATGCCAAAGCGAAGCCATAAATACAATCCTATCTCATCTTCAGGCAAAAAGAAGCCTTTGAAGATGTGGGCATTCCTCTCCAGCCAAATATAAAGGAGAATTGCATAAATCACACACGACAAAATTTGGCTCTCTTCAATCTTACTATCTCTCTGTTATTAATGGCTTTTATATTGTTTAAAGCTTTTGAGTGTAATATGTATGAAATTTCAATGTATGATTCTCTCTCTCTCTCACACGCGCGCATTCTCTCTCTCCCTGTCTGTTGATTGTATCATGGCATTCACTTGTAGGTTAAAGAAAGCTTAAGGAATGACCTAAGATACAAATCTGTGAGGCATGAGGATAGGGATGTTTTGTTCAACGAGTATATATCTGAACTAAAAGCTGCTGAACAAGCAGCAGAAAGAGAGACCAAAGCCAAAAGGGAGGAGCAGGTATTTAAGCTGTTTAATAACATAATATATGATGAATTTCTTTTAGCAAATTATATCTATCAACAAATAAATTGATGAATAAATGTGGTAATAATTACTGTCCACTTGTCCTTTTCATTGATGCCAAGACATGATTCTTCTTTTATGTTTAAAGTGGGCAAATAGCGTCGAACTACTTCGACAGAAAAACATATAGTAAAATTTTCAGCTCATGAGTAGCTTTGGTTTGTTAGAATGATTTATTTGACATATATTCAGCAGTGCAGAAGGCCTCTTCCCTTGATGATGTATCTGGTTTTATATCAGTTGGTTTTATTTGAGTAGGCTTATTTATTTATTTCCACATCTTCCTAGAAGTTCACTTAAGAGAATCTATTGTGGTGCATGCATATGTGCGTGTTGATTAAGAAGCAGATTTTGACTCTAGAAACTGATTTGCAGGATAAGCTGAAGGAGAGGGAACGGGAGCTGCGCAAAAGGAAGGAAAGAGAAGAACAAGAAATGGAAAGGGTACGACTTAAAGTTCGAAGAAAGGAGGCAGTTACTTCATTTCAGGCTTTACTTGTGGAGACAATCAAAGACCCTATGGTAAAAATTTAATTGTGTTCCTTCCTGTTTTTACATTCTTAGGTAGATGTAAAATTTAGGAAAGAAAAAGGAGACACAATTGTCTGGATTATGTTAAGTGAGTAACTCCTTGCATTTCTATCTTATTTATAGAGCTATACAAGGTGTAATACAACTGTAGTACAGCTAGCACAAGGAATAATATGTACACTATTCTAACAGTAGATATACTATAAGTATGGGACTGTGGGTATTCTTTGCATAATCCTATAACGATCAGATTATACTAGGTTTCTTTAGTTTTTGCAAAGAAAACTTATTTTTAATCTTCAATTTTTACAGTTTTTCATCTGTATCCTCCTGTTAAAGACAGGACTAAACGGCATCCAGTTAGATATTATGATGGCTTAATAGAAAAAAATAAAAATTAAATGGATTAGAATGGAATTCTCGGAAACTTGAAGACAAGTGTGTTGAGTAAAATATACTTTTGGTGATAACTAATTGCCTGCAAGCTATTTGCGTTGTTTTCCTACAATGTTAGTTATTAACTTTCTTGTTAATAACAAAATTATATGCCATTTGCTCTACTCATTTCTTAGGCATCATGGACGGAATCTAAGCCTAAATTGGAAAAGGACCCTCAAGGGCGTGCAACTAATCCTGATCTAGATCCATCTGACACAGAAAAGCTCTTCCGGGAACATACAAAGATGCTTCAGGAGGTAAGTTAGACATATTAGTTGATTCTTCTCAGAGTAGCAAATGTTTGTTTTCTTAGGTATGCACTCTTGCTGCAATGTTGTGTGCTTTAATTTATTTTATGTTGTGATTAATGAATGCCATTTAAATGGAAGCTTGGACAAATAAAGTCTACGTTGTTGAGTAGAATTCTAATTTGGAGATGAGAGTTGAGGTGGGTGGATATTGTAATTAGATGAGGAATGCGTACCAATTTTGGAAGCTTTTATTTTAGTAATGTCTATCTTTACATGTATTCTTAGGGTGTATTTGGTTGGATGGTGTAAAGGGGAAGGGAACATAAAAAATAGATTGGGGGGATAGGAAATGACTTCTGTACTCCTACTTTTAAAATGGTAATTTGATAGAGTAATTATTACAAATGTATAATAGACAGTACATAAATTATGTAAAGAGAATATATTTGCGTTGCGTTGAACTCAATGGAGCATTATAGAAGCCTCATGAAGCTGGAGCATAAACTGCAATAACCTCTGAAGATTTAGTGAAAAAGAAGACAAATTACTCCTCTAATTAGTTTTTTCTAGAAGCTTATGTTGATCAAAGCTGCTCTGTATTTCAAGATAATAAATATTGTTCGTTTAATAATCTTACATATGGTTATACGTATGAGGAGTCTAGATTTTGAAGAACCAGATCAAAATACAAGTAAAATAGAGTTAAGGACAATGGACGCCAGTTTAAACTCTAGCATATTTGCATTTGCATAATTGGCTGAAGACTCATTTTCAAGTTGTGAACCTGCTGTCTGATGGAGATCCAGTGCTTCCTGCAAGTATCCCTGGAGTCTAGATGTGTGACTAACTAACTATAATCTTGATATTGGAGACATTGTCTTGGGCAACTTTTGTGATACCCCAAGATTTCCATGAACCACATCGTAATGAATATCAACTTGTCCAAGAAGAGTTAAAATCTGATTAACCATACCAATCTGGAAGGAATTTTCTGGTATATGTAACTCAGATCCCATATCAGTCTCCTATGCTTCCCAGGATCAGTTAGCAGGTAAACCTGCTGCAAAATCGAACTGTTAAGGCATGATCCTCCTGATTTGGAGGCAAGTTAAATCCATAGATTGGATGTTGCATAATAATGTCTGAAAAAATACAAAAAATGAAGCTGATGGAACCCCACAAAATACTGTTGAGAACTTCTAAACAGTATTTAATAATAGAAACAAAACAGAGGAATCCTTTCATACACTTACCGTAGGAAATAGAATCCTCAACACTAGCAGAAACAAACAAAGGCTATAACAGCAAAAGAAAGCAACAGTAATTCAACAGAGAGTAGCAAAATAAGAGCTGAGAAAAAAACTCAACATCTTTTAGCTTTTGAGAGGCTAGAGTCTCTCCAATCCAGACTGAAATCTTCCTTGACTCCTTCCACTCAGCTCCCAGCTCATATATATATATATAGCTCATATATATATATATATGTATGTATGTATATATATCATGCTAACCGTTTTGTCTCACTGCACCTTAAACCTTAAACCTCCCCCATGACCTGCCTATATGCTCTAGAATATACTGGTTTCCATCGTTGCCCTGCCCTTGAAGTTTCACCTTGTTCTCAAGGTGAGAATTGGAAATTGGGACCCACAGCTTATTTCTCAAAATAGCCCAATTTATTCTGTTTGCCTGAAGAATTTTTTTACTTGACTTTCATTATCAGCAATCCCAAATGCCTCTTTTGACTTGAATTCTGCTCTTAAAATTGCAAGGCAGTCTCCTCTTTGTGTGGCATTTGAATTGTTCTCTTCTCAAAGCTTGCCCCAAAATCTTGATTAAACTTGTCTAAGGCACGCAATTCCTGATGTAATTCAATTGTACCCTGAACTATGCCTTAACTGCTACATCACCATCTTTGCCTCCTCTTTCAATTGCTTTTGTGGTGGAAACTCTGAATTTAGCTTCTCAACATAACAAATCAGATTGTGCCACTGAGGATCTTTACAGTGATCTCCAAACTGCAGAGCTTCACCATAAGGGATTTTTAGTTCTTCTCTCTTGCCTGAATGAGGTTGAATGAGTTCATCTTGTTGAATTGTCTTCACACTCGTTAGATTACTACTAAATTGAGGTTGAATGAACTCATCTTCAATCGTACCAGCAACCATTGCCTCATGTAGTCCAGTTTTAACAAAATCTTTCTAGAAGATGGAATTGGGTTATCCCACATAAGCTCATTCAAAAACCCATAAGTTAGTTCAGTTTCCCAATATAAGGTTTTATCAGCCAAGTCTACCCCATTATAAATCCCCTTTTTGCCACCTTCAATTCTGACAAGTCTTCTTCTGAAAATGATGGAGGCTTTCATTGTTGGTCTTTGATAGGTTCCTCCTCAATTTCTTCCTTACCAGCCATCCTCTTTAGGCACTTAGATATATCCCTCACAATCTCTATCACCTCTTTCATGTTCCTCCCGCACTTATCCATTTTTCTACTCAGCAATTTTTTTTTTTCAAAATTTTCACTGAAGATTCCCATTCTTTGTTTCAGACCTTTCTTGGATTGTCACTACTCTGATACTAATTGATGGAACTCCACAAATACTGATGAGAACTTCCGAATATTATTGAATAACAGAAACAAAACAGAGGAATCCTTTCATACGCTCAGAGTAGTGAATAGAATCCTCAACACTAGCAGAAACAAACAACAGCTATGGCAGCAAAAGAAAACAACAATAATGCAACAGAAAATTGTAAGAGCTAAGAAAGAGACACAGAACATCTTGTAGTTTTCAAGAGGCTAGAGTCTTTTCCAATCTAGAGTGAAATCTTCCTTGACTCCTTCTACTCAGCTGCCAACATATATATATATATATATATCATTCTAGCCATTTTCTCTCACTGTACTCTCCCCCTCACATACCCCATGCAGCATGTGATGAATTAGTTAGGCTTGGGACATCTCACCCTGGGACACCTCATCAGTAGGCTTACTAGTTCCCCATTAAGCCACCCCCATGACCTGCCTATATCCTCTAGAATATACCAGGTTCCATCCGAAGCAAACATGAAGAATACCAGTGATAACAGCCGTGTGTAAAAACTGGCAGCCTAGACTTGTAAAGTCCTTATTTTGAGAAATGCAATGAAATCGATATATAAGTATAGAAAAAATGATCAAATTGGTCCTTATCCTTTTTCTAACTTAATTCTTGAACTTTGAAATTGACAAACTGTCCTACATATCAATCTCTAACTAGTTCTGACTTCAAGCCTGTTGTCATTGGAGAAAATGACAAAAATGACTGCCCGTTAGTAAATAAAAAAAAAAAGACAACTAACTGAGAAGGCTCTGCCCCTGCCTCATTCGCCAAAAAAAAATTGGCTTGGTTTAAGTTAATGGAGAGTGGTCATGTTCTGGAATTTTGCAAGGTATAATGCACACCGATCTTTAATCAGATTTCTACACCAAATCAGAATTGTGTTAGCGATGATTTATTAACAAATCTAGTGAGTGCTTAGCAAATTTCATCACGTTAATTTAAAATTATTGACTTGGGTAGATACTGGAATAGATCTTGAACTCGAAATAGAGCTTGGCTGACATGGACCTGCCCGCTGTCATGACAGTTGAGGACTTGCTATTGAGGATTAGCTCTGATCAATGTTGGTCACAGTTGCTGCTTTCTTCTTGAATTCAATTCCTTTCATACTGACATCCAAGAGATAAATCTGTTAAAGTATCCTTATTAAGTTGATTTTGTGTGTTGGTAATAGTCTCTATTAACATGTTTCTAACTCCCGGAGATGAGTGTGTTTGTGTTCCTATTTTAGTTGTAGAATTTAAAGTGAACAGTTGCTTGGTCTTTTCTTGCCCCTATTGGTGGAAGCTAAATAAAGGCTTACAATTACAAATGGAAATCTTTTCACTGACAAGTGATATGACTGGTTGACCTTCAGGTTAATTGAAGTCATCTAGTGGAAATGTGAGCTGCATTTTGCTTGTGATTTAATTTTATTATTGGCAAATCATACAACTTTGGTCATTATTTACGAATCATACTGTTGATTGAAGTAGAAACTTCAACACATACTATTAGCTTACAAACTGATGGGTTGTTTCTTGTTGAGTGTTGAATACAATACTACCTGTGTCGGTCGTATTAACAACGCACATTATGTCATATTTTTAAAGATTCAGTAGATATGTCGTTTTTTTTTTTTTTTTGGGTGGTCAGTATTAGAGGTATGTGTAGTATTGACATTTTTGCTTAAATATGTTAAACTCTAACAACAATGGTCCTTGTGATTTGGCTAGCGTTGTGCACAGGAGTTCAGAGCTCTCTTAACTGAAGTCCTGAATTCTGAAGCGGTATCCCAAGAAAGTAATGATGGGAAAACAGTCTATAATTCATGGTCTACAGCTAAACGTTTTCTAAAATCCGATCCACGATATAACAAGGTTCCAAGAAAAGAAAGGGAAATTTTGTGGCGTCGGTATGCGGAGGATATGCTGCGGCGGAAAAAGTCAGCTCATGATCCAAGGGAAGAGAAACATGATGCTAGAGGTAGAAACTCTCTAGAATCTGCAAAGCTTCCTCTGGAATCAAGGAGATCGCTTGAGAGAAGATAATTTTTTGTTTTAAATTTTTTACCTTTTTCCTGTCTAATTAGAAGTTGAGTTTTCTTTACCCTGGAACCTTATATTGGAGCGGTCTTGTATCATTCTAAGGGCAAAGTTCCGGACGCTGTACTTAATCTGATTCCTTTCAGACCGCAGTTGACACCAGTGCTTTTTATGGCCTGGGTGGCATAAACTTCATGTCATTGCTAGAGTTTCATCAACGAGGAAGTTTATATAGTGCTCCATATAGCTCTGCCTGTGTAATGGGTTATACCTGATCATTTAGTTGTATTATTTATTCACAAATAGATATTACTAGTTAGTCAGTGGCAATTTTCCAGAGAATTTAATTATTGATTTGTGCATTATCTTTTGCTTTGACGGTGAAATATGGTTGAAGGTTAAATGATGCAGTGTACCGGGCACGAGTATTTTGATTAACTCACCAAAATTCAGTTGAAGACTGTGGATGTTCATGTGAACCTAATTAAACAGAGATGTTGCGAGTAATTTGAACAATTATTTTTCTCAAACTCGTGGGCATCTGTTTTACTTACTCTACTTAGAAAAGTTAGGTATGGTTGAATTTAAATATAGTCAATTGTAACAGAAGTGTTCAAAATCAAATCAAACTTTTTGTATTAAATCAAATTGAATTAAATCGAGCAAAACAAAAAAATTAGAAAAGTATATTCAAATTGGTTTTCTACATGTAAAAAATTACATAAATCCGTTTGGTTTTTGGTTTGATGTGAAACAAATTATATTGAACCCAAATGTTATCATTATTTTTTAATCTCCTTTATTAAAGTTGACAAATTTGATCATTATGTATATTTAATGTATAGTTTTAATAGGCAAAATGAAGGATTATACAGTAAATAATTGTTCAACTTTTTGTGCAAGATTTTGATATTTGCAAATAGTTGATTAATTGTGTGGTGTGGATAAAGGATGATTGTAGGAGGAAATATATTGTAAGTTATAAGTGGATGTTGTTTGAAGGAAAAGAAAAACAAGTCAATGATGATAAATATTTAAATTAGGTTATATCCAAGTTTTTATTATTATATAAATATATGAAAAAACAAAAGAAAAAGTCAAATCACTTAAAAAAAGGAGTACAAATCAAATTAAACTAAATTCAAATTGAATTAACTATAAATCCAAAGCTAAATAGATCTTTCATTTTACAAAATTAACTATCTAGATTTAGTTTGATTTTAGTTCAAAATCAAGTTGAACGAAATCTTTGAACACTTCTATCTAGTAGTAAATAATTGACTAGTAGGATAACTTATTATTGACTAGGCTATTCATTTAGTATATTGGACTTTTTTCATTTAAAATAGAGTAAATTTAAACAGAAGCTGAAGTTTTGTTCATATTAAGAAGCCTCATGAAAATGAATAGTCAAACTACTCAACTATTATATGCGTCTTGCACCTAGTACATGACATTGAGGGGCAAAATTTCTCTTCAGCTAGAATCGCTGGAATCTATTATAAGGTTGGTTTTATTGGTTAGAGTTGTAATATTAGTACTTGAGAAAACGTCTTTTTGATTCTCAAAGTGGCACCGAGCTACGATGAAAAAAATTCCCAACAACTTTAAGTAGTTGTTATGTTTTTAGCAATATTTGGAGTAAATAATGTAACAAGTAAAAAATTACTGAGTATCAAGTAAGAATTGCTTTTCAAATGAAAGATGTTGGCTAGAAGGCTCTTAGCATGAAGGATCCTAGTGTGACACAAATTGCATTTACACGATTCCTTTATATATATATATATATATATATATTGTTTGTTTGTTTCCTGATGCACAACTTTATGATATTTAATTCAGTTGTATGGTTGTTTTGTCAACAGTTAAGAGCCTTAGATATAAGATTTTAAAAAAAGTGATTATATTTATTATTTATTTAATTTTCTTTTATATTTTTCCAGTTTTTTAGGGTTTATTATTTACTTCTATAAATATAAAGAAGCAAGCAATTTGGTCATGAAATAAGCATCAAACTCAGATGACTAACATCAAGATATTTTCTGGTCTTGCTAAATACTTGATTCTCTGATTGTAAATGTTAACTTGTATTATTAACTTATATAACAAGAAAAGTAAAGCACTGTTATTATTTGATTGTTACTGTTAACTCGTATTATTTTTCTAATGATAATATAGAAAAGATTTTTATATGGAAAAACCTACAACTATTAATAGTTTGTTTGTTTGTTTTTTTTAAGAAAAGCCTACAACAAGTAAGAGGTGATTTGCATCTATAAACATAATAAAAAATAAACTTAGAAATAAGATAAAAGATGATTATGATTTTTTTTTACAGAATGCATAATTTCTTATATTGAAAAAATATTACTGAAAATTTTGATGCAAACTCAATTATAAATGAATTTTATAATATGAGTATTTAATTTTAGTGAATTACAAAAAATTATGTTATATATATATATTTAGCTTAAAATTTTTATATATAGCAACATGTTAATTTCTTTTAATTTTAACCTCCTAGAAGCTCAATTTTGGATCCATCCCTAGATTTGACTAAATGGAAATGAGGTGTCATGATCTACTCATGTATTATTTTTGTTATTGGCGGTAGTTTGAAGTCACTTGAATGGTCTAGCACTTGTAGCAACGTATTCTATTCCACACCAAAGAAGATGCAACTAGAAACCTCAGCAGGTTCATCCGAAATAGAGAAATCAAAACCCAAGCCCTTCCAGAATGATCATAGGCTATCCACATCCATTCCTCTAACTATCAATTAAATCTTGGTTCCTGCATTTATCTCTCATCTCAATACAAGATCATGTGAAAATAGAGATAAATTATATGCTTTTTAAGATTTGAATTAAAATAATACTTTAGTATTGCATATATACTATTTATAATTTTTTTACAATAAATAAACTTAATTCTTTTGAAAGTTCATATAATAATTTTATTTAATATATTAAAAAATATTTTAAAATAAATTAATTCAACCGATTTAACTATATCTATGGTTCAATCACTGAATTCCTCCATCTCAGTCTTTGTGGCTAAATGGGTAAGAAGTAATTCAGGAGGCCGAGGACCATAAGAGCAAAAGTCATGTTAAGGTCTTCAACTAGTATTGCAATTTCAACAGAGGAGCTCCGTGTTACTAAATTATCATTTAAATACATCAATATTATATTTGATGACCGAGGAGTGAATCAAACGAAGAGTGATTTATCACACTTCGTTGTCTGAAACCAAAACTAAAGAGAGTCTGCGCGAGTTTGTAAAACTAGGTTCTGGGAACCTGCTTTAGGCTTTACAAAGCTTTATGAAGTTTGCACACAATGAAGGTTTGAACATAACAAGATTGAAAGGATGTTTTCACAACTTTTGAAAAGGAGTGCCCTAGCGTACAATGCCACAACAGAAAAGGAAGCAATTTGAAAGAAGTATTGTGGGAAATTTTCTGCAGAATTTTTAGTCAAGAAAATAGAGGACAAGGTTGCTGTTGTTGAAGCAAGCTTGAGGTTGTCCAAAAGACAGATCATTTCTAACTATCCTTCGAGAAACACTAGGTGCGTCCTTGTTTATGAGAGGAACCTGTAGCAAATGATTTAAGGACATAAAAGAGGCATAGGATAGAATGCCCACTGTGTTTAATCACCAATTCTGTACCATTCTCAATGTGAACTCTTTCTTGTCCTGCATATTTTGAATTTGCCATGAGATTTGCAGATCATGTAAGATGGTTTGTTGCTCCTAAGTCAAGGTGCCAAGCTAGACCAAAGAGAGTTTCAAGAGTGTCCAGCATTGCTATCATGGAAGTTGAGGTTGAAATCTTTGAATTTGACTCTCTAATCTATTATATATATATATATATATATATAAAGTTTGGAAGAAAGTTTCTCTCCAAAATATTAATTCAAATCTCTTTAATTGAGATCATTTAGATATAATTTAGATTTTAAATTTCATTATATATATATATATATATTTCTAATCTTAATCATTATTTTTTTGAGTATGAAGTTAGTAAACTATTTTTAGTGTTTTATTTTTTCAAAAAATAATTGTCAAAATAAATAAAAAAATATAAAATCTAAACCATCCAAATTAATCTGAACAGTTTAAATTCCCACAATTGAGCTATTGAGGAGAAGCTCAATTGAGAGCATCCAATTTGCCAAAAATACTATTCCTAAACATACCATGTATAAGCCATCAGTTTGCATTGGGTTTCAGGCCTTTTTTTTTTGGAACATTTTTTACTTCTTCTTGTACCATTTGTAAAAACTCAATTTCATTGATTATATAGGGATTCATTATGGACAAAATCGATATAATGAATCCTTATATGAATCTTTCCATTTCCTTGAATAAATAAATAACTACAATTGCCTAACTCAGAAGTTGAAATCAAATTCCTTCTTGCAGAAGGTATGTAAACAACATTATTCAAATTCAAAATATGTCCAGATAATAATCTAAGAGAAATTGATCCTATGCATTCCACTGCAACCCTACCTGCAATCCCCAAAACAGACTTCTCTGCCTTACTTGGTATCCTCTGGTTTCTGAGCCCCTGCAAAGAATTCACAACATGGACAGTGGCACCACAATCTAAGAACCAAGAGTCAGATGAGGTTTCAAGACTATTGGATTCAAGCCAAACTAGAGCTAGAGGAGTACATACGCAAAAGGTACCTTCCTTCTCCTACTTATTCTTCAACCTATAGCAATCAACTATCTTATGCCCCATTTTCTTACAATAACTGCACTTGCCCTTGAAGAACTTCTTTTATTGAGTATTGCCATTGTCATTATTTTTCTTGAAATTCGATTTCCCAGCCTTCTGTATCTCATGCTTCTTTTCCTTCTTTTTATCGCAACTACCTAATTTGCTGCTCAAGCTTTGAGACAAATAATTCACAGATTGCGATTTATGCTTCTTTATTGCTTCTTCCTCTTGAGTCACAATCGAAATCATTTGGTCCACAGACCATTCAGCTTCTTGTGAATTGTAGGAGGTTCGCAGGAAATTATACTCAGCTGGCAATGATTCAAGAACATGGAAGACTAGAGCACTTTCTCCGATATCAATCCCATATGACTTTAGTTTGTTATAATATTGGACAAGTTTCAGAATATGCTCCCTTACTCCAGACACCCCATCATATCGCGTGCTGTGAAGTAAAGACAAATAATAATTCTTCTGACTCTTATCAAGCTTCTTGTATTATTCATTAATGGCTTTCAAATACTCAACTGCAGTATTTTTATCAGGAATACTTTCCCTAATTCCTTTCTCAATTGTGAACCTGATGGTTGCTAGAAAAAATCGATTTGAATCAAACCATTGCTTATGATAAGCTTTCTCAGTAGCATTGGATTGTGAAGTGAGATCCGTTGGTTTGGGTTCTACAAGAGCCAAATCTTTTTTTGAAATTGTAAGGTACATATTCAGGGACTCTTTCTAATCATCATAATTGGTCCCATTAAGAGTCTTCACAAGTGATAGTTGCTGGAAAGCTGAAACCGAAATTTAGACAATAAAATTGGAAATATTAATTATGTGTGCACAACATAATTATATGCAAAATTTCCAATACAATTTCAGTTATGCAACTATGTAGTATCAAAATACTCAAAGAAGACTCATATGTACACCAAAGATTCAGCTCAAGATCCATAATAAATGTATTCAATATAACCATACCTATGGGGTACAAAAAATATTAAAAACATTATACTACACGCTTATCACTAAAAGTCCAAATCCTAAAATTATATTAACAATATCGTACTTATGGGGTATATCAATCATTAATATAATATATATTATAAAAATAAGAAATTTTTTGGGCCAAAATGTAATTATAGTAAAAATTGGGGCCAAAATGTAAATATGGTGAAATATTGGGGCCAAATGTAATTACAGTGAAATATTGGGGCCAAAATATATTTACAGAGAGAATATTAGGGCAAAAATATAATTAAAGTGAAATATTAGGGCCAAATGTAATTACAGAGAAATATTGGGGCCAAAATATAATTAAAGTGAAATATTAGGGCCAAAATGTAATTATAGCGAAGAATTTAAGTCGTAATTATAGGAACTTTAAATCCAACGGCTCAAATTTTATTATTTTGCTGAATGGCCAGGATTATAATGTGAAATTGACGGACCAGATTTACTTGATCAGATCAACGGTCCAGATCGCGTCTTCGTTATTAATTGAAACACACGTTTCACTTAAAAGAATTGGACAGATCAGATCGTGTCTCAAGATTGAATGGCCCAGATTGTACTATCACAATAAATGAAATGTGCGTTTCATTTAAAAGGGATTGATGGCTTAGATTAGATCACAAATGGACAATCTGGATTGCGTCTTCAACCTCCGTCGGATCCCTACAACCCGACGTCTGACCCGCGCGCGACTCGTTTCCAAAATCTAATTCTCTTCGTCATTTTTGGGCCTCTCTCACAGCGTCGATATCAACAAAACCATCAGAAAGACAATCCATGAAGGTTTCTAACGTATTGATGCACATATATGTCGAGACACTCTCTATAGGGATAGATTAATACTTGCTGAAGATCTTAAACGAATTCGTCTGAAGATCCCAAGATTATTATATTTCTGACGATTATATTTAGCAATGCTCTGATACCATTTGCTAAATTTTAATCATAACAAACAATAGTTCAAGCCAATAATAAGAAGGATAATAAAATCGTGCGTACCTGAAGATCCTATTTAGAGCTGTTAAGAATCTTTCTGGCAGAGTTACAACCCACTTTGCCTCTTGGATTTCTTTAGAGTCAATAATCAGAATTAACAGAGAGTGAAGAGGAGTCAAAATAACACAGTGTCTCTTCTGTTGTTGAACTAGTTTCTTAAAAAGATGAACGTGTAAACGTTCATGTTGACCAGTTCAATAACTGTCAGATACTTGATATCCTTTTTAATTTCAATTATTAAAAAAATATTATATTAACAAAACTCTCTATTTTATAATTATGACTTTGTCAGTATTGTGATAGAGAACTTACTGACCTCCAAAGGCTGTGAGTTGGGCTTCTAGCCAGATGGGCTGACATGTGTGACCCACCCATCACAGATCACATATGCATATACTAAGCCCAATTTTGTCATAAACTTAATAATTTGTAACTTAACCAATTAATTTTAATGTATTACTTATCAAATAATCAATTAATGTTAATCCACAAAATATAAAATAATAATTAATAAAATTATTTCAACAGAAAATAGATGGATTATAGCTTTAATTGCTACCATGAAAGATAGTAGTAAAAGAGACAAAAGAAGAAATAATAAATTGAGAAAAGAAGATAACCTTAATTGAGTTGATGCTTATTATAGACAATCTGACTTGTAACAAGTTATTGCATGTGGACATAATTAATCAATGTTTTAAAATTCATACTAATAATTAAATTGGTAGAATTGATTCACAATACACTAGAATAATTAAAATTAACTACAGTTAAATTGATATTAAATAAAATATTGTAATTTATATATTAATATACAATATATATATATGTAAAAATTAAATATATCAGTAATTGAAGATAAAACTAATTAAATAATATATCCTAATGTATATCAAATATCACTAAATAACTCAATTATGCATAAAACGAGTTCATAATTTTACATGATATAGTATTTTTTTTTTTCCTTTGGGTCAACACTTGATATATTATTTAAGAATTGTCTCTTAGCTACAATAAAATATATGCAGGGCATAATATTTACCAAGAAGTTCTCACGGCATCTATCTTCCCATCGCCTGGGCCGATTCAAGGCGTAAACCGTGCCTAATTCACACCAATTTACCAATTGAGGTGTCTGGTTGATTAACTACTGACCGTTTCTTGAACAAGAGCTAACGGCGTATTTGGTATACAGTAATGAGCTGGGTAGAATGGGTGACGAAAATGGAATCACATTTATTAAATGAGTGTTTGGTATTGAAGATTCCTTTATGCGAAGGAGTCTGCAATCCAACTTCATTTGGGAGGAATGCGAAATTTCAGTCGAGAAAGCCAAACAATTTGACAGTCCTACCCTCCGAATATCAGTATCCACTTCACTCACGCAGCCCGCGAACCAGAGAGCGACCCAGAGACAGAGTAGCTTCCGTCCTCGCTCTTCTATAGCTTCATCCTCCACCACCTCCCACTGCTTCAGTTGGCACCATTTTCCACCAGCCACCATCATCCCCCAACTCCAGCATCACCACCATGAGATCGTTCTCAAAATCCAGTGGTTTGTTATCTGAACTTCTTCAATTCTCATCATTCTTTCTGTTCTCTTCCTGGCATTTCCTCTTCCACTTTGTTTCTTGTACTATGGTGTCTACTTAACAAATCTACTCCTCCGCTTGTGGTCGTGAGTCATTTTACCGTTTAGCACAAGCTAAGCAGATCTACTCCTCTTACATCATGATTCAATGTTCAAATTTTCGTAGTATAGCTTCTGACCAAAAGATTTTATAGCGTTGTTGAGTAGAAGAATGTATAGCTTCTACAAAAAAAGATTTTAGCACAATCCAAAAAGAAGAAACTTTCCGAAGCATGAAGGAATTACAAAAATATACTCAATTGCTAGGGGTGCAAATTAAATTAACAAGGATTTAGTGACAATAAGAATTGTCACTAAATGGATTTAGCGACAACACTCCTTACAAATTAAATTAAGAAGGATTTTGTGGTGATTTTTGAACTTGTAGTGGCGACAAATCAATTATTTTATTTTATCTTAGTGAAAACTGGTTAAAGCTGAATGTCCTTTGGTGAACAAATCAAGCTCATACAATAAGATGAAAGCTATGGTAGCAAATTCCACTTGGAGTGATGATGATCTTCTAACAAAATCTAGTGAAGAAGAGAATTAGGAAACATCAAATATTTGTCTCCTTGTCAACTCAGATTCTTAGAGTGATAATGAAGAACTGAAGGAAGTAGAGAACATTTGTGCCATGACAAATGAGGAATTTATTGATGGTATGGACGATGAGGTAAATGATATTCCTTTTACAAAAAATGAGTTATCCATGCTTTTGATATGAATGTGGAAGATTCTAATAAGATTACATTAACATCTCATCACTGCAAAAAAGGGCTTAACCATAGGTTTTTTATAGTTTTACCGCAATTCAAACCACAATTAAGCCACTTAATCATGGTTCATAAAATTGAAATTAATTTATCTGTCAGAAATAATACAATTGCAGCTTTACACAATCACAGGGACTTCTACGGTAAGTTGTAGTTCAACTGTGGTTAAACTATAGTTTAACCCTAATTCATGAACTGTAGTTAAGCCATGGCTTAACCTCAACAGCAGTTTTTACAAATTGTGATAAAGTTATTGGATTCAAACAGCTGCCAAAATTTTTTTAACCTTCCCTTTGAATTAATTTGTTCATGCTTATATTTTCATAATGTTTAGCTTGACATTTTAAAATTAGAAAAAAAAAATCTCTAATCAATTGGCCAGTAGCATTATTAAATCTACAAGACTATTGCATACGAATATACTTTGTATATAAAGTGTAGAAGTAGCCCAATGAACAGCATAAGCAGGGGCAGTAAGTACCATCTTTGTCGGAATCTGATCGGTGGGTGTAGGAAGATTGAAGAAATATCTTACAAAAGAACCCAAATGGTTAACCTGACTTAGAAATCTAAGAATGTGTATCTTAACTCCAAGACAAACATGAATGTTATAGTCCCTCATTCAGAGCAACTAATCCAAGTGCCAGTGCAACTAAATTTCGATAAAAAAAACCTAAATATCTAATCTCTGTAGACTTCCCAATTTTACTTGGCAAATAAACATTAGTAAAATATATTTTCATGGGTATGAATCTTAACTGCAGAAACACATGCCTCAATGCACAATGCACAGAATATAGCAAGAAATGAAAATGAATTGAAGTTAAAATCAGAAGGTTGTCATTCAACGTTATATATTATAGTAAATAAAATGAATACAATCTTGATGAAATATAAATCATACCACTTTCAACATCAAACCCTAGGCAAGATTTTTTATAACAATAGTATATACTATGATTTATAAATATCACCATTTCTTAAAGGTCCTAGGTTCAGATCCCAAGGGAGTAACTAAGGTGGGACTTATTGGAGGTGGCTATGCTATCCTCATTATGTAGCCTCCAACAAACCCAAAAAAAATCAATAAATGCCACACGAAATAAGAATATTCATTGCTTTTTACTGATAAATTGCTTGGTTTGCTCCGCATTCCTGTAGCTCTGGAGGTCGATCTGCTGTAAGTAAAATAAGTGGTACAAAATTTTGAATAGCTTCCACAACCTGCAAGTTATTAGTTTTCTGATATTATTCTAAGGAATCAAAATTCAAAACCATTATTTGTATCTCAATCTCAACAACCACAGGTATTCCCCAAGAAAATAAAAATAATTTAAGTTTATGAAATCAAAACTACAAATAATATTGTAAAATACGTGTAGTTGTGCTGAACAGCAGATATGCCTGTATGTATCCAATACTTCAACACCAATAAAGATGACCTAGCAAAAATTTACCAGGAAAAAGGGGATACCAATTCCGTGATGTCAGCCATACTTTCTCTTCCTCCCGGTGCAATAGAGTTCATGTACACCTAGCAAATTATGTCAACTAGCAAAAGAGCAACAAAAAATTAGTAGATATGGCAACTTGTAGTAGACCACCTTCACAGCATTGAAATACAGAATCTAAAGATACTGAAGAACTAGGAAGCCGTACCTGAAACCTAAAGAATCCACTAGAGCAGTACGGAGGATCCAACCTTAATATTTGAACAGCCTCCTTAATTTTTTCAAGTCCCTCCTCCAATGTCAATGCCGGAGAAAATGTTCGCGAAACGCAATTCTCAAAAGCCAATTCAATATCCTTTATGTTCACAATGTCATCAATTCGGATCATCGGACCGTTGAACTTCACCCCTTCCCCAACCTACCAAGACGGAAATTCACCATAAAAAGAGAAGCCAAAAAGAACAATATATATATATATATATATATATAACACATGTAAAATGAGAGAAGAATAAGTCTCAATGGCACCTCATAATTTCGTTTTCGGCAAAGAAGGTTGAAGAAACGAGAATTTCTGCTGAGAAATGCTACAGCAGTTGAAGTAGATTTTCGAGATGGAATTGAAATTCTGGTGCAGTTCGAGATTATAGTTATTGCGGACAAATCATTATCAAATGACAATGCGCGAGCCATCATTGTGATGAGGAAGGGGAAGACGAACAGAACGAAGGCACTATAGCTCGATGATTTAATTGATCACCATCACATGACTAGATAAAAAAAAAAAAGAGAGAAACATTACGCTCGTCCAAATTGAGGAATGAATGACGGATCCCCCTTTTCAAACCTAATATAACAGAAGCCCAATGAAACGACTAGTGATAGTTAAGTGGTAAAGGAACGACGGAGTTGGGGGAGGGAGGCAGGTGCAGCGGCGGTTTAGCAGGATTGGCGTTTTTTTTTTCCCTCTCTAAAAAAAATTTAGCAGTTTAATCATAATTTCATACAAACTGCGATTAAACCATGTGTCTCAACCACGGTCTAAAAACCACACCGCTAGATGTAACTGCAATTTGTGGTCCGATTAAACCTGAAGGTTTAAATGCGGTTTGTTGAACCGCATTTATTCATCATTTTTTAGCAGCAAATGAATTAAAAAATGCTCATATGAAAATTTTGAAATATTGTCAAAAATGAAAAGGATGCCTTAGAAGAAATACTAGGATTAATTGAAGAAGAATATTCTATGAATACACTCATATATGAAAATAGAAAGTTAAAAGAAAAGATTGCAAGTGTTAATAAAGATCTACAAAAATTTGCAAAAGATCATAAAAATTTAAAAATAATTCTAGGTACACGATTCTTATGGTACTATTCAGGCGTGGATAAGCTAATTTCTATATATGTCTATTTGTTGAGATGTCCACTTAAACCAGAGGCCATTATAGATGTTATGACAAAATTTAAGAAAGTATCACACCTTGGAACTAAGAGTTTGATTAGCATAGAAGATAAGCAAGCTACCTTCCATAAGCCTGACAATACTAGAATCTAGAGCACAAATCATTGGGAACTTCTAATGTTTCAATACCCGATAATAGAATCAATTAGAACCACTATAATCACACTAGTATTGAACATCATTAATTACATATGACTTTTGTAAAAATTTTGGTAGAGTTTTCTTGAAATTTAGACTTCCCAAAATTTCTACAATCAACTTAGCAAAACCAATATGATGAGTTCTACTCACATAATTCATCATATATCAATTTTTAAGGGTGGAAAATCCTATTTGTGGCTTAAGGGAGTTACATATAAATATACTACCAAAAAAACATAGATTCTTGTAGATCACCAAAAATATGTCCAAGCAAACAAATGCGGGGCTCCCCAAGAACGATGGAGGATGCAGAAGAGGGATCAAGTTCAGCCTTACTATCTGAAAAAAATGTGAAAATAAAGGGAGTGACTCAAATGCTTAGTGAGTAGATATGGTTAACTATAATGCATAAGAAAAATTTTACTTTAAGATTCTATTCAAAATAGTAATCTAACAATTGGAGCTTTAAATACAATAATTAATGTTTTCTTCTAATAAAATGATTCATCAAATACATTAAGTAGCATCTAACTAGTACCAATTGGATAAGACGCAGAGCACACAGCTTACAAGAGTAAGTAACACAGATATTGAGCAATTCGCTCGCGAAATTCATAATAGATCCATATATGGTGGCCATCCACACAGGGCTAGCAACATCCCTGCTCACTGGGAATATAAATCACAGTGCATCGTGGCCAACCTTTATTGTGGTTAGCTGTAACATTCCAGAATAGATAGATCCCAACGAGGGTGCTCAAAAAATAAATCAACATTCTTAATCACACTCACTTGCCATTAGAGCATACAAGCAACATAGGTCTTTAAATATGAAAATTTACCTAAGCTTAAAAAATTTTAATTAAACCCTTGTACTCAATAGAAAAAAATTTCAAATTTTGGTGCGTTTTCCAAGTTATCATAATACTTAAGCGAGCATTTGGAAAACTAAATAACAAAAACATTAAAGAGTTAAGTAAATGATAATAAATAAATAATCTTTAGATAAAGAAATGAAATAGAATTTACATAGCATGTATAGTTGGCATTTTCTACTCACCTCTTAAGATAACATCGAAAAGTTCCTTATTATATTCTCCATTAATTCTTTGGTTATGCCTAACTCCCCAAATACCCTGTACACCAATTCACAAAGTCTCAATATTTAAATAACTTCAATGGTCAATCATGAAATTTATCATCTTTACCTAAACACCTAGTCTTAACAAAATTCTCGGGTATAGTGATTAATTAGGTCCCTTCCACAACACCAGTACAACCCTACTCATCTAAGTTACAATTTCAACACTTTATATGCTATCCATTTCCCCTAACCACTACTAACTAGCACAAACTTAATTTATGATTCTTTCGTTTCCATTTCTAGCTTCTTATTTGGTTAGATTATCATTCATGAAACTTTATATCGGAGGAGCTAACATTTTTCTCCGAAGTGAGTGTATTCCATGAAAACACCTAATTTAAAATTCTTGAATTTTCTCTACTTGACAATAAACTATTCCAATATTTTATAAGTCTAAGACATAATTGATTGAAATAAATAACAATAGGTGAAAGTAATATATATATTGGCTTAAGTTTATCCCCATTCAAAACTTAAAGGATCAACCAAATTAACTATTAAGCCTGTGGCCCCAAAAATCTCCATAAGTGACTTGAAAGTTTATAAAATCTATTTGAATCCCCAAATAGAATATAGAGATCTTCATACACACAAACCATACTAATAACAACATCAAGGCTTCCAGCATTGAAAAGAGACAAAATGAAGGTGTAACCTTTTCAAGATTTTCCACTAACCTCTTCTCTTCTTTCAGATGAATTTTTCCTAGCCAAGTACCCAAGGGAAAAAAATAGCTCCACCTCTACTATATTGCTGGACGAGAATCAGGAGGAAGCAAAAGATGGAACCAATATAGTCTTATGCACTTTCTCTACCCTCTCTCGGTCCCCTACACAATCTAGCAGAGGCATACACACACAAGAGCAACCACATTTCCCCCTTCTTGTTTTGTTTGACTGAGAATCAAAAGAAAGAATAGATAGAGTATAATTTTCAACCAAAAGGGAGAACAACCACACATCAGAAAACAAAAGAACTTGAAGGAATGTTGGGGACACAAGATCAACAAAAATGAGCTGAAACTCAGATTGAAAACCATGCTAGAAAATAGGCAATATACAGAATATTTGCAAGGAAATGAGAAATGAAATAATGTACCAACCATGCTTCAGACTTGAGAGACAAACTTGCATGAAAATCTGCTACCCAAAATAGGTCAACCATGTAACACCTGGTTCCTTCGTAGATGTGAAAAACATAATGTTCAATTTCTCCGAAAACGTATAAAACACACCGGATATAAAAGGAAGTCCCATAAAGAGAACAATTTGAGGTCCAATAAAATTATAGTAATAATCTAGACCTCAAATAATGAGGGTCTAAAGTTAGAGGTGGCCTAAAAATGGAGCCAGAATAACTAGACGAAAATTAATAAGCGTGCAGTGGTATTTTTGTAATTTTGAGCACTTTTCAGAAAACATAAAAGGAGAGATTTTTAAATGGGAAAAATAAGTTTTTTGGGGTTCTCAGAGGCCCTAAAAATTATAGAAACTCCCAGAATAGTTAAAACCCCTTCGGTTGGTGTTTTATAATGTCGATTGATCCGAACTTTGATTAGTTTATTCGGGAAGCTTTTAGATCCAAATTGAGTGATTTCAAAGATATTTTATAAGTTAGAGAACCTAAATTTTATGATAGAAAATATGGTTCTAAAAAAAGAGTTCAAATGAGTTTAAAACAAGAAAGCCAAGAAAGTGAGACATAAATGAAATTTTTAAGCAACAAATTTAAGAAAGCATGTGATATATGTCGTGGTCCTTCTCCTCCCTCACTTAGACTAACTTATTTTCTGGCCAAAATAAAGAGAGAACTAGTAGGGAAGGATGCACTAAGAGGGAGGAAGAAGAGGAGGAAAAATCCAAGAAAAAGGTAAGAAAAGTGTAGAAATTCATGCTCTTTTCTTTAGTAAACTAGTTCTCCTCATTCTCCCCTTCATTCCTATGGTTTTAATGGCTCATATGGGACTGATTTGTTTCTAGTCCAAAGAAGAGAGCTTAGAATTTTAAGGAGAAGTTTGAAGTAATGGAAATAGCTCTTGAAAAAGTTTAGAAACAAGGTAAATTTCTTAGCTTTTCATGCTTCTTTTCTTGCTCTCTCTCATTGTGTATTTCGTCCCACCTAGAGCCCATCTAAGAGGGTATGAATTCTGGTCCTAGCAAGAGAGAATCATAGGTTTTGGAGTGTGAGGAACAAGTATATGCAAAGAAATCCAATTAAGATGCATTGGAAATAAAGTTATAAAGATTAGGGATTCACTTGCACTTAGGCTAAGATGAAGCTTCTTAATAGTAATTCAAGATGTTTAAGAGTATATGTGAGTTCCTAAGACACCTAAGAAGTCTCCAAAGTAGCCAACTCCTTAAAGAAAGCAAGAAAAATCCTTTGGTGCACAATCAAAAAGCATGTCTTGGCCTAAGTAGGTCTGGACACCTAGGGAGAATTATAATTTGTTCTAAACCTAGAATGGGACTAGATATGATGGGAGAACATCAAAGAAAGCCTTAGAAAAATTTTAAAGGCCATGAAATATGAGATGGAAGTGTAGGTTCCATAATGTGACATAAAGAAGTAACATATAGCTAGACTCCTTAAAATGAATGTGTGATGGCTCCAAGGAGTCTAAATGGAGTCAAAAGTCTTAAATTGAAAGAGAAAATGGAGCCAAGATCATGGATTCCCATAGTTGCTTCATTAGGTCTCTTATGGAACCATAAGTGTGTCTTAGAACCAAGTAAGCCTCCATAAAGTTTGTGAGAAGCTTAAGCTTGTTCCTATGAGTAATTTATGCCTCCTTTGGTGTGTCTAGGCCAAGGAAACTAAGGGTCGCCGAATAGCAAGTCTTGGTCGAGAAGGAGGAGGAAGATTTCTATGGAAAAGTGTGTGGCATTGTCTCCAAGATAGCTCTCTAAGCTTTCTCTCATACAATTTTAGTTGTTTTCTTGTATTTAGATGTGTGTATGTATGTTCATTCCATGAGAATGTGCATAACTATTTTCTACATGCCTGGTACCATTATGTGCATAAAATGTATTTTATGAATGTTTTATGACTTGAATGCTTTTGGTGAAGCCAAAAATCCCTTAACAAAGGGGAGGATGAGCTAAAAGTCCTTATGATTGGGTAAGATAAAACCAAAAGTCTCAAGAAGAGTAAGACTTAGTCAAAATTCCTTTGAAAATAGGTGAGAAAAATCTAAAAGTCCTAAGGAAAGGGGATGAGGCTAAACTAATGCTCTTGAAAGCCAATGTATGAACTTCTTACTACATGAGAATGAATTTATGTATGATTACTAGTAGCTTAATGTTCATATATGCGTTCTTGGACTTGAAAATATAGCTATTATGTATGATTGAAAGGGTTAAGAGATATTGAGATTATTTGAATCTCACTTTTCCCCCTCCAATGTCTAACTATGTCTAGGTAGGTCAAGTGAGCCAAGGAATGGAAGCCAGCACTCATGAAGACAAGGACTTTGACAAGAAATTTGCTATATAGTCATTTTGTTGACATATTAGTGTCAAATGATGTAACCATATGTTGTATATGATATGTAGACACTTGAACAAATGTAAATGCATGAATGTAACATGTGTGTATTGGTTTTGGAACCATAGGAATGAGTATGCATGTTCTTGACATCCTTATTTCTAATATAAGTTATGGAATCTTGTATATATGAACAAGTAAGGAAGTGATTTTGTGATGTATAGGTACTTAGACCTCTTAGACAAGTTTTGCAACCATTCTCACATGCCCAAAAGGTTATAACCAAGGTAGAAGAGCATTTGATGTAACTTTGACCTCATTTGGTGTCTAAAAAGCCTATTTTGGTGCCCTATATCACAAACTAACCAAATGAATGAATTTTTCTATGAAAATATATAGGTATGATTTAGAGCTTTTTGTAGAGCTAAAGATCACATTATTTGGAGTTCTAGAGAATAAATTATGAATTTTCAAAGTTGGAAAAATATTTAGATTTGGTGTGTGCACTGTTCATATGGTCAATTTCTTCTTCTATATTATTCTAGAGTTAAATGATATTCAATGCTCATAAAATATTAAAATCGTAAACAAGGCAAGATAATATTTCTATAGCACTTGAGAGCCTCATTTGGATTTATATTGAGGGAGATATAAATTTTTAAAATTGGTGGTCAGTACTAGTAATGTAGATAAACCTCTGGTAATATTCTATTGATTTTTGTGGCATAAACGCCATTTCTTTGATTTGGAACTATTTTTAGTTGAATGCAGACAACCATAGATTTCCAGAATGATATGGTTTGTTAGGTTTTGATTTTTTTAGAATTAGTTATGAATTTTTGAAGTTTATATTAGAAACCTATGATAGCAAACATAGATAGCTAGACCTTTGGTACTATTCTATTGTTAATCATGGCCCAATGGATATTTTAATGGCTTGGAATAATTTTTAACCTATATTGACATCTAAGGCTTTCCAAAAAGCTATCATTTGCTTAATTTTAATTTTTCTAAAATTAGTTATGATTTTTCAAAATTCATATTAGTAAATCCATGATAGTAACCCGAGAGTAATATATTGATTTTGTGTTATATGATCCAAAACCCGAGACTCTTGAGTTGTTTTATGTCATTTCTGAGTTGTATGGATATGTTATGATGGGAAATTGATATGGATGAGTTGATATGATCCATAAACCATGAAATGGAATTTTTGGACCTTATGTAATACAATTTTATGCCATTAAATGTATTATTTTAAAAGAAAAGTGTATGAAACTAAGTCTTGATATTGAAGTGAGATGACTAGAGAGTAAGGTATGACAAACCAAGCTTGATTTGTATCATAAAAAAGACATATAAAAAATAGAAGTAAGAAGGGAGCAAGGCTATAGTGAAAATGGAGGAAAAGATGTAAGCATTTCTACCTATCTTTTTTTCTCTGATCGAAAAGATGGAGGTAGGTAAGAGAACTGTGCAACTAAAAATAGAGATAGAAAATGACCTAAAACCCATTCTTTACTCAGGCAAATGGGGGGCATATATGGTGTAATAGAAAAATGACAGAAAGCAGAAAAAATTGGTGTATACATGCTATTGGACTCAAACATAGGGCACACGGATGAAACTTCCCTTGGCTACCACCAGACCAAAGCCTCACTCTCAACTATATATGTTAACCACTATATATATATACATTTAGGTTTTTTTACAAAAAAATATCTAGAAAAATTTGTAAAAGACCATGAAAATTTAAAAATAATTCTGGGTACACAAAAGTGGTTCTTAGGTAGAAATGATATTGGTTATGATAAGGATCAATATGATGAAAAATAAACAAAAGAAAAGCTTCAAATGTTAAATCACCTAAAATATGCTATTCTTACAACAGAAAATGTCATTTATCTTATTCATGCTTAAGCAAATCTAGAAAGGTTGTTCTGAAATGGATTCTTAAAGGTGCTTTGGCATTAAAGGAATTTAGAACTAAAATGACAAAGACCCAAAGTCCCTTGGATACCTAAATTTTCATATAATGTATTTAGATCTCTTTGAAAGTAAGAATTGGAGAAAAACCTTTAGTTCCTAGACCTTGGTTATTCATGTTACATGATAGGAAACAAGTTTTCCTAACCCAAAGGTATTTGGAACTATACATTTGGTGATAACAAGAAAAGTAAAATCATTGGTTTTGATAAAGTAAGCACAAATGCATCTCTTATAATTGATTATATATATCTAGTTGATGGTCTCAAGCACAATCTAGTAAGCATTAGCCAATTATGTAACAAAGGATATAAAGTTGCATTTGATGATTCTTGTATGTGCACTATTTGTGATAAAGGAAAAAACATAGTTCTAATTGAAGGAAAAAGGCATGATAATGTGTACATATTGCATCTTGACAATATTACTACTCAAACATGTCTTACATCATTGCATGATCAAAGTTGGCTTTGGCATAAAAGGTTGGGTCATGTTAGCTTGTAATTAATATCTAAATTCTCATAAAAAGATCTTGTAGTTGATTTACTAAAGCTTAGGTATGAAAATGATTAAATATGTGAAATATTTCAAAAAGGAAAGCAAGTTAGATCCTTTTTCATATCCAAAGAATTTGTTTCAACCAGTGGGCCACTTCAACTGATTCACATGGATTTATTTGGTGTGGTTAGGACACAAAGGCTCAGAGGTAAATCTTATGATTTAGTTATTGTTGATGATTTTTCAAGATTTACTTAGGTCTTTTCCTAGCTCATAAAAATGATTGCTTTGAAAAGTTTAAAAGCTATTGTGCATAAGTTTAAAATGAGAAAGAATATTTAATTACTTCTATCCAAAGTGATCATTGGAAGGAATTTGAGAATTAAATTTTTTTATGAGTTTTGCAATAAACTTAGTACAAGTAAAATTTTTCTACTCCTAAAAGATGAAGTAGTAAAAAGGAAAAATCATACTTTACTTGACATGGTTAGAACACTGCTTTGCCAAAATAACCTTCCTAATAAGAACCTTTGAGCTGATGCAATAAATACTTATTGTTATATTCTAAACAAGTGCCTAATAAGGCCATTTTTTAAAAGAAACTCCTTATGAGCTTTAGAAATGAAGGAAGCCTAATATTAGCTATTTCCATGCTTTTAGGTGTAAGTGTTTTATTTACAATAACAACAAGGATAACTTGGGAAAATTCAACTTTAGAACTAATGAAGGAATCTTTACTAGATACTTAAATTTAAGTAAAGCTTATAGAGTCTACAATAAAAGATTCATGACTATTGAAGAGTCTATCCATGTTATCTTTGATAAATACAACTTTCTTGAATTGAGTAAAAGCAGATCTAATGATGATGAAGATATAAGTATAAGGCAATTTGAGTTGCAAGAACCTTCTCATCAAGAATCAGATAGCATTTAGGTTGAACAAGATTCAAGTAGGAACTCAATGAAGAACCAAGAACTTTCCTGATCTGCCAAAAGGAAATGAAGAAGTTGTTCCTAATTAACAAGAAGAAAATGAAGAAGTTGCTCTTGATGGAAGCAAAATTCCTAGAGAATGGAGACATTCCTCATCCTATCCAAATGAATTCATCATAGGAAGTCTAAAAAAGGAATGAGAACTAGATCCTCTTATGAGAGGATGAATCATATGGCATTCATGTCTTAGATAAAGCCCAAGAATGTTGATAAAATCTTAGCAGATGATTCTTAGATCATTGCAATGTAAAAGCAATTAGGTGAGTTCAAAAGGAATCAAGTGTGGACACTAGTTCTTACTTTCTATTAAAAAACAAGCTAGATAAAGCTAGTAATGTTGTTAGAAATAAAGTAAGGTTGGCTGCTCAAGGTTATAATCAAATTGAAGGTATAGATTTTAGGGAACGTTTACTCCAATAGTTAGATTAGAGTTTAAAATAATCTTGCATTTACATGTTTTAAAGGTTTTGAAAATATCAAATGGATATCAAAAGTGCTTTTCTAAATGGCTATTTGAATAAGGAAGTTTATGTTAAATAGCTCATTGGTTTTGAAAGCTTAATGTATCCTAATCATGTTTACAAACTAAGAAAACTTTTATATGGTTTAAAACATACTCAAAGAGCATGGTATGAAAGGCTAAGTAATTTTTTTTTATTGAAAATGATTTCTCAAAATGAAAAGCAGATAATACCTTGTTCATTAAGCATCTTAAGCATGACATTTTAATTATTGAAATTTGTGTGGATAATATTGTTTTTGGTTCTACTGATGAAAGCTTGTGCAAAGATTTTTCTAAGTTAATGATTACTAATTTTGAAATGAGCATGATGGGGGAGATGATATTCTTCCTTGGGCTGTAAATCAAATAATTGAAGGAAGATATCCTTATTTGCCAATCAAAGTACACAAAGGAGCTTTTCAAGAAGTTCAAGAAGGATAAAGCTAAACCCATTGGTACACCTATGACTTATCCTTCAAACTTGATAATGATGAAAAGGATATCTCTATAGACCAAAAGACATTTTTGAGGTATGGTTAGTTCATTGTCATACTTAACTACTAGTAGACCAGATATCATGTTCAATATATGCTTGTATACTAGATTTCAATATGATCCTAAGGAATCTCATTTGATTACTTTAAAAAGAATATTTAAATATTTGGTAAGTACTCAAGAATTAAGAATTCGGTATCTTAAAAGTGATTCTTGTGATTTGTTTAGTTATTGTGATGCTGATTTTGGTGACTACAAAAGCATTCATAAAATCACAAGCGATACATGTTAGTTTATAGGACTTTTTCTTGTTTCCTAGTTTACTAAAAAGAAAAATTTAGTTGCTTTATCCACAATTAAGGTAGAACATTTTTGAGTAGAAAGATGTCATGCATGGATCTTATGGATAAAACAACAATTATAAGACCATGGATTGTATTTGATCATGTTGCTATTATGTATGATAATGCATATGCTATCAACTTATCTAAAAGCCCAATTTGGTATTCAAGAACTAAGCATATTGAGATTAGATATCACTTTTTAAAATACCATGTTGCAATAGGTGATAATGTGCTTGATTTTGTGTTAATTGAAAATCAATTGGCTATATATTTACAAAACCTAAGTGAAGATAAGTTTTGTAAAGTAAGGAGAGAAATATGAATGATTGGTTTATAAATGTGAATTTCTTTATTTTTTAATTTTCGTTGCATGATAATATAATCAATACATAAAATCTTTCCATACAAAATTTGTGTAGAATATTTCCATGTCTAAGTTAATTAAGAATCTAAATCATTTTTGAGAATAGATCATATATGTTTCACTAATGTTTAAACTTTCAAAAAGATTTGCATTTTCCCCTTTAAGGAAACGTGGCATGAAATCGTGATTCCATTATTCTCGATAATTTGCATGCATCTAGTGTTGTTTGGATGCATCCATCATATCGTGGCAGCTTTTATAAATTGCCTATCCCTTTTTATTGTATTACACATTCACACATTTACTCTCTTTCAGTCTCATCTTGCTTTGCCTCTGTACCTTCTAAACCTTAAAAACCTTTCTCCTACCTTCACCACCCTTCTAAGAATGGAATCAAAGGCTATTGTGCATAGGCTTAACTTTGATAGTTCCATGGGAGTATTTAGGAAGAAAATAAAGCTTGGAAGGTCTAGAACCTTTATGATTGTAAAGCCAAAGGATGCTACAACACCAATTATAAATTCTGAAGCTATGTTGTACCAAGAGAGGTAAATTAGGAGTTTTTCAATTTTAAGGGCTTATCTTGCTTTATTTTGCTAGGTAGTTTAGGTTGGGAACCTTTCCTACATCTTAAGGGAATTGTTTATCTTTAGTTGATTAGACAATTTTATGCTATCTTTCTTCTAATTTTGAAGAACCTAGAGGGTTTACTTTATTGAAAGGATGAAAAATCACCATTGACTATGAAAAAAGGTTGAAATCATTAGTTGCCTTAGTTATGAAGTTAGGAAATATTCTAGTTATCAAAGCATAGAATTTGATGGGAATAGTTAGAAGGAATCCATTGAGGTGATTTTAGGAAAGCAAGAACCCTCCATTGATGTTGATAACTTATGAGCCAACCACATGATTTTATTGCATGCTATTAACCAGTTGGTGATCCTAAAGGTTGCTATGTCAAATTCACCTACCCAATTGGAGATCTTTTATATGTGGTGTGCTCTCGATACTATTGAATGTGCCATTTGAAAGTTGTGATTAATGGAGACTTGTAGAAACTTCCATATGGAATGGTTATTACTTGCTTGCAAAATCTTTGTATGTAGATCTTACTACTTATAAGAGTGAAAATGCCTCATCTTAAGTGAAATTTGATTTTAGATTACTATTCTCCATGTAGTACAAGAAAGTTGGCTTTGCTTGGGTAAATGGTGGAAAAAATAGTGAAGAAATTGGTTCTGAAAGCAATCACAAAGGAAGGAAGAAGTTTGGTAGAAAAAGAGGAAGGAAACCTACTGTAAAGGTCAACCCTCCTACTATAAGAAAAATTGTCTAAGATTAAAGATAAGAAAAAGGAAAAGATTGATCCAAAATTGGTTGAGATCTTTGGTGAAGAAAAATATTACTCCTTACCTATTGAGAAGGATGTTGAGAACTTGGCTTCAAGTTCTAGAAGTAAAAGTTGATGCCTCCATTATGTCTTATGACACTGCTTCTAAGGAATTTGAAAAAGAGGATGCAGAGGGATGTTATGAAGGTTGATGAGTAACCTCTAGCTATAGACATTATTGATTTTCACTCTCTATTTACTAGTATGAAAGATGAAATTATGAAATAGGTTTGGAACATCAAGGAATCCATTGCTTAAAATGTTGATACCATTGCCAAGGGATTCAAAGATCTCAAGGATTACGTAGTTATGGAAATGGATGAAGACATAGGAAGTATTGCTTTGCTTCTTTGATTAATCCTACAAGGCCTCTTACTCTCTTCGACCATTCTAAAATTCACCCATCTCTTGTGCCTACCACCATTGCTCCTATTGACCCTACTAGATCTTAAGAGCCACTCAAAGACCATTTTGCATAATGCATTGCATCCTAGTTTTTACTTTTCATTTTTACATTTTGGATTACTATGGTGTTTCTTTGAACTTTGTAAGTGATGTTGCTTGGTTTTCTTAGGAACTTTTATGGTTGAATATTTTAATATTATGATGTTATGGTTATTAGTTATGATGTTCTTGAATTCTTTCTGCCTTTTTGCTTTACTTTATTTTTTATTTTGCTCTAAATGAGTTAGTCTTGTAATTAAGGTAACTCTTAGTGAGTTTTGTGCACCAAATCTTATCATACCTCTTCCTTAAGTTTCTAGGTACCTTGAGAGAAAAAACTAAGGAGGAAAAGGTTGTAAAAACTTGGTGTTGAACCTATGAGATTGCCTTATACTAAAAGTTTCTAGGAAGCTTGTAAGGAAAACATAGAGGAATGGGAGAGATAGTAAAAGCTGAGTGTTGTGCCCTATGAAGTTACATGACCAATAGGAAGTAAAAGTTAGGAAATTGAGCTTGTGTCTAGGGTTGTCTTGTAACTTTGCTTATGGCCTATTATAATAAAAATCCCTTACTTCGTACACTAATTGTAGGATTCCTTTGGCTTGACCTAAGATAAATTGGTTGTGTGCTTTCTCTTTTCCTTACTCTCTTTAATTTTTTGCATCAAGCTTTTTCTGAAAGAGTAGGATGTAAAATTAACTATGAACTTGATGCTTTTAGTAGGAATCGCATTTTTCAAAAAGGGCAAGAATAATTCTGAAATACAATTCATCCCTCTTTTGAGTTATTTCTAGACTAACACAAATCATCGTAACTAAAGGATGAAACTTTAGACAACATCATATACGTATATACATATGGAAGATCCCTTTTCAACAAATTTCCTTCAAGCATAAGGTACTGTTGCTTATGGCCTCAGACTTGATCGTCTGGTGGAGGATTACCCTTCTTTGGAGGCCTTTCGGGGGAGAGCCATTGTCCTGGTTTCCAATGTCCTTCAAGCCTTGTTGATCTTCTGTTGAGGTATTACCCTTCTTTGGAGGATTTGAAGAGCGCTTTTGTTTGTCCGCTCTTATGTTTTCATCAGGAGTACTCATGATTTTACTATATATCTATATACATCAATAAGAGATGGTTTTGATAATGATCCCTGCCTTGGATTGCAAACATATTAATACGCCTAAGTTTGTAGCAAGATCGACCACAGACCAACAGGGTGTTTCAATTAATCTTCTTTTTCATATTCATTCATTTTACTTTAATTAGGTAATGGGATCATGGTTTCCAAGAAAATTGATTTGAAAAGGGAAAATATCTAAGTCTGTTTTGAACAGCTTCTTTACAATAATTTGCAGGAATACTTATGTTACATACATGCTCGGATTTTTTTTGTGAAAAATAACTTGGATTTCAATAGATTTTTAAGTAATAGAAGAAAAGAAAGTACTATCTAATTTAGACATGTTTGAGGAGTAGGGAGAGTAATTTTCCCTAATATTTTCCATCATTTACTTCTATATATGATTCATATAAATGGACTTCAGAAAATCAACCAAAATGATTAAGAAAATATTGCTTCAATCATGCAACTAGCTAGGTGGCCTTCAGCACGTAACCTTAACGTCTTAATTACTTAGGATTTGAAGAAGGTTTAAATTTCTACGTTTAATAACAAAAGTCTGTCCCCATTATATTGCTACTATAGTTTCTCTCAAAGGACTAAGAAATTTTCCTACCAATTCCAACTGTTGTAGCGTCGTCTTCCTCTGTTAATTAACGACTGTTTTTTTTTCATATCTGATGGGAATTATAATTACTACCGAAAATAGGAGACTTTTCAGCTGGAACAGAACTAAAAAGCAAAGTTTTCTGTAAAATCGCAACACAATATTGTTTCTCTTGACTGCTTCAAATGGATTAATGGAATAATGAATCCAACGATAAAAGATTGCATTCTTTACGGAAATGATCACAATAATAAGGAAAATTTAAGAATTAATATGAAATGGAGCACGGAACCTTACTCGTATTTTGTTGCACATGGGAGAAGGAAACGGTAATAACTTAAAATTTTAATATCAATTAAGTTTTTAATAATTACCACTCAGCAGGAAAATAACAACTAACGCTCAGTTGTACCAAAAAGGAAATTATAAGGATAGAAAATATTATCTAACTAATTTTTAGAAAAAATGTTGAGCTTAAGAATTCTTTTCAAGAGCCACTTTGAGGTTTGTATTTCTCTCAGTAAGAATCTCCCTTTCTTATAGTTTTAAAGTAATATGTCCTCAATGAGTGTAACTTTTAAAGGGATTTTTCTCTACTTTTCACATTTCAAAAGGATTATTTTTGCATCTCATTTTGAATTCAATATAAAAATACTGGGTACTTACCCAATTTTTCTGTCCATTTCTTTTTCTTTTCCTCTTTCTCCTTTTTTTACCCCCTCCCACCCACGATGCCCTTTCTCCTCTTTCATTTTTTCTTTGGCGGCTCAAGTTGATGCTAAAGAACTGAGTTAAAACTATGCCTGCTGTTGAATGGTTTTCAACATATTTTGATTTTGATTAACAAAAATGTTTACTACTTGTTATAAGCATCCGTAAGTATCTAAATTACAAAAATAGATATTATAAGGTTAAATGGATGGTTTCAAATCTGGAAAGAAGTAATAATTTTATAATATATACATCGAAGGTTTCTTATGTAGTTATCTTTTGGCAGCAACAGCAGCTTTGAAAACCTTAGGTCCATCTCAGTAGCGACCGTGGCTTTAAGAAAAAAAAAAACATGCATAGGAAGAAGTACCTTAAAAATTTTTTTTGGTCAAATAGAAATTTGTTGCTTTGTTTTCAAAAGCATCAAATCCAAATCCTAAAGCCACAATATTTTCAAACAGATCCTTAGTCTGTTTCCTTTTTACCTTCATTTGGAGTTTCCTCTAATTAAGTATACGTCCTGCTAAAATGGACTTTGTTCCTTTGTCCTTTATTCTTTTCATAATATTTCAATTCTATTATCCAGAAAGAAAACAACGGAAAAAAGAAAAAGTACTTTCTTTCCCTAATCCCTATAACCTGCTGGGGCATAATTAGTTGTAAGGTAACTTCCTTTTAGTGGATTGGAACAATGTTTCCTCTCATCCCATGAAATTTTGTGTTTGTAGCCTTTTCATATTTGATAAAGCTTTTGTGTAGACTACTGGAAGTTGAAGATAAATTTAGTAAACCACAAATATGTCATGGATATATGGCCCTTAAACCATTCTCCATGATTGTTATCGTTAATTTTTAGTGGGACTTTGTAGTATATTAGAGCCAGTAAGTGACTTCACATATGGAAATGATGGGGATTAATTAGGAACTGATGTTACTTGTTAGCTTGTTCTTGGTTTTGTTGTAGTCAATGTGCAATAATTGCACAAGTACGGGCACAATGAAAAGCCCAAGCTTGGTTGTTTATTTTATCTTGGAGAGCTTAAAGTAGCTTTTTACTCTTAATTCTTTCACAGCAATCCTCTCTTTCCTTCCTTTACATGGAAGGTCATATTATTCTGGGTGCCTTGTAACATTATTCTTTTGCCTGACCTACCTTGCTTGAGAAACGTGATAATTGTGCTCAACTTCATGAAAAGGAAAATATTATGCAACAAATTAGCAAAGAAGGAGCCTATAGTCTTAGCATTCCTTGTCCTTTGGAGACTTGGAACCCTTTTCTATTCTCTTTTAACTTTTTGGGTTGTCTTGGCTCTTATCTGCACCAGTTTCCTCCTTTTGCTAATTGGATCATTATTTATTAATGTAGTGGGTTGCTTTTTTACAATACGCCTCAGATTGATCATGTTCTAGGTATATAATATTGGGAAGTTTGCATATATCTTCTGCCAATATATATATAGTGATTTTATTAAACTTGGTGTATATTTCCTATATTGTTGATAGGCCTACCAAAATCAAAAGGTTGCATTTATATAGAGGCCAATGGTGGCTTAAATCAGTGAAGGACATCGGTTAGTTTCATTTTTCTGTGTATTTATTGTTTTCATATTTAGCATAGTTAATGTAGTCTGAACTACAGATTGCTTTAGATAGCAGTGCTCTTGATTATGTTATTTAATGAATGTTGTCAATACTTCATAGATATGCAATGCTGGAGGGGCTGGCTATCTCAATGCTACACATAAAACCGAAGTAAAAATTTGGTTGCTGGTTGAAATCTTTGTACACAATGCTGCTCACATCATAGATCCAGAGTACTTATTCACCGCATTTTAATAATTAAAAGAAAACTAATACTTGGGGTAATAACAAGACCAAACAATGACTGCTAAAAAAAAAAATTTAACGAGAAATTTTAGATTACTTTCTTCGGTGACTTCTACTTATTCTCATTGTTTAGCTATTAATAAGATATCTTATATGGTTGACGGTTGGGACATTGTTGCTTTAATTTTCAATGCACTTTGGGGAGGTTGGCTTGATTACGATAAAGGGATTTTGCTTGTATTAGTCGGAAGTATCATGCCAATCTGCACGCCCTTTAATTTTCTCGTTTCTGACTTACCATTTGGTAATGTAGTGCAGTTTGTTGACTTCAAATGGTAATGATTTTCCTCAAGTTTTTTTTAATTATTATTAGTTATTACATGAAGCTTTAATTTAAATTCGTAAATTAGAGTAATTTATAACCAAAAGCCAGAATATAAATAATAATTAAGGAAAAAAAACATGGGAGCTAACTCAAGAAACTTGGTTTAAGTCTTCAATGTATGCAAACAGAATACAAGATGATTAACATACAACTTTTATATACATCAGCTTTCTCTGGTACAGAATATGATGAAATCTGTGATAAAGGGAAATAAAAACAACCTTTTTTTTTAATACCAAGGCAAGATTAAAGAAAAAACAAGACAAGATTAAAGAAAAACAATGAAAAAGGAAAACCAATGGAAAGATGCTAGCACTGAGAATGGTTACGAGTCTGTCTCGTGATCTTAGCCTTCCAAAACTCTTTCCTGTCATTTGGACTGAGCAAGGGGGAAATGATCTGAAGGATGCTATTAAGCAAATGTCCTTTTTGACAATCAAATTGTTGGGGCCGAGAGAGAATTGCTTTTCATAACCGCTTGATGAATCGGGTTGTCCACAAACATGATCTGGAGATGATGATTGTAATATCCTAGGATTTAATGGGAAGGTAAAAAAAAAAAAAAAAAAAAGAATAAAATAAAATTACAAAATAATAATAAATAAATAAATACATAAATAAATAATTTGATGGATAAATTTATAATTGTTGGGCCAAGATAATTTTTAGAATCATGGAATTTAAATTAAAAAGAAAAGTGCAAGAAGGCATGAAGTCCAGTATTAATTTACATCAAATTAAATAAAAGGTGAGAGATTAAATTTATTAGGTATGGATTAAATTCATGAGTTGGCCATCATTCTAGTGGCCCTAAGTTTGGGCTAGAGTTATAGTAATTTAGCTTCAAACTATAATGTTAGGTTCAGGCCATAATGAGGCCATCCTTGCCATTCTTTTTCATCTATGTTCCTTCTTTCTTGTAAAAACTTGAGTGTTTATATATATTTATTTATTTATGAAAATTTATTGATAGGAATGTTGAGATTACGGCTTGGATTTGGTGGTAGCTAGGGACTTTCTCATCCTCAATGTCTTGGGTTCAAGCTTTAGCAGGGCAATTGTTCAAAATATTTTTCTTCTTCCAAGTCATACTTCATTCTATCGAAAATGCCCCCACTTGCAAGGTTGGAAAGCTTAGATTTTGGTCCTTTCCCTCTCCAAATTTCCTACTGTGCGTCTGTCCATCAGAGCTAAGTTCTTAGACTATAGTAACAGGGCCTAAACCACTAGAAAAATGTTTGCCAATAGTCCTTTTACCATAACACCTTCATTCCTATACTTGTTTCAATCTTCTGCACATTTTTCCCCACTACAATTGAGCTTGGTTGATCTATTTTGGTAGCATATTTTCGTGTAAGTCTGTCCCTCAGGTTTGAATCTCAGTTGGTGCATTATTTCATTTCCCATTTGCTTTCAATTATTCTATATATTCCCTCTTTGCTGTCATGGTTCTCAGTTTGAGTTTCAGCTCATTTGTGGTTGGTCAAATGTCCTATAAGTTCTCTTTATTTTCTAGTGCTTGTTGCTCTTCCTGTTGGCTTAAAATTCTACTCTACATGTTCTCCTTTTTGATTCTCAGCCACATAGAATAGAGGTAGGAGTATGGCTGCTCATGTGTGTGCCTCGGCTAGATTGGATAGGGGACTGAGAGAGGATAGAGGGAAGTGCACAAGACTTCATTTAGCTCCATTTTTGTTTTCTTCCTCTTTTCCTCTTGATTCTCGACCAGTAGAGCACAGTACAGTGTGTAGTTGCTCCTTCTTTGGGTGCTTGATTGGGTGATTCATCTTAGGGAAGGAAGAGGTTAATGTAAGAATTTTTTTTTTTGAAAATACTGTACTTTCATTTTGACCCTTTTCAATGTTGAAAACCTTAATGCCATTATTAGTATGGTTTGTGTTGCATGGAGCTCTATATTCTATTTGGGATTCAAATAAATTTCATAAGCCTTTAAGCCACTTATGGAGATTTTTGGGACCATAGGTTTAGTAGTTGACTTGGTTGATTCCTTTGAATTTTGAACGGGGATAGCCTTAAGCCCAATTTATATATATATACCTTGCTTTTGCCTATTGTTATTTATTTCATTTATTTATGTCTTAAACTACTAAAATATTGGAATGTTTTATTGTTAAATAGAGAGAATCTAAGAACTTCAAGTTAGGCATTTTCTGGGAGTACATCCACTTTTAAGGAAATTTTAGCTTCTCTAAGATAAAGCTTCATGAATGATAGTTAACCAAGTAAAAAAGCTAGAGATGGAAAAGAAAGATTCATAAATTAAGTTTGTACATGCTAATAGTAGTTAGGGGAAACAAATAGCATATAGAGAGTTGAAATTGTAACTTGGGTGAGTAGAGTTGTATTGGTGTCATGGAAGGGACCTAATCAATCACTATATTTGAGAAATTTGTTAAGACTAGGTGTTTGGGTACAAATGATAAATTTCATAATTTGACAATTGAAGTATTAAAATATTAAGATTTTGTGAACTGGTGTAATATCCAATTCTTTGAAAACGTGAAAAGATGCGAGAAACGTAACGTTTGGTTTTTTCGTAAACATATGAAACTCATCGGATACAAAAAGGAAGTCCTCGAAAGAGAGGTATTTGAGGTCCAATAAAATTAGAATAATATTTTAGGCTTCAAATAATGATGATCCAAGATCAGAGGTACCCTGAAATTGAAGTCAGAATAACCAGATGGAATTTAACGAAAATGTATCGAAACGTAATAGCATTTTCATAATTTTGAACACTTTTTGGAAAACTCATAGTAGATATTTTTAAATGAAAAAAAATGAGTTTTTTAGGGTTTTTAGATGCCCTAAAAACTATAGAAACTCCCAGAACAGTTAAAACCATTCCGGTTTATGATTTAGAATGTCGGTTGACCCGAATTTTGACCTATTCATTTGGGAAGGTTTTAAACCCAAATTGAGTGATTCCAAAGGTATTTTATAAGTTAGAGAATCTAAATTTTATGATGGAAAAGATGGTTCTAAAAAAGAAGTTGAAATGGGCTTACAACGAAGAAGCCACGAAATAAGGACGTAGATGTCATTTTTAATGAACAATTCTTTTATGAAATTCTTCTTAAGTGGCGTCCTCCCTTTTCCCTCATTTTATTCAACCCAAATTCTGTCTAGTACCAACGGATAATTTTGCTAAGAAGGATGCACCATGGGAGGAGAAAAAGAAGAGGAAAAATCCAAGAAAACGGTAAGAAAAGTGTGAAAATTCATGCTCCTTCCTTTAGCAACTTGATTCTCCTCCTCTCCACCTTTCTTTTTATGGTTTTATTGATGAGGTTGGTTCTGTTTTGAGCTTAGAACAGAGGGGGAGAGTTCAAATTTAGAGAGGAGAACCAAAGCAAGGGAAAGAGCATCCAAGGAAAGCTTGAATCAAGGTAGATACCACTTCCTTCCATGCTTGCTTCTTCTTGTTCTCATGCATATGTGTTTCGCCCACTATATAGAAAGCCAAGAGGGGTTGAATTTTGAACCAAACCAAGGATGAATCCTAGGATTTAGAGTGTGGGAAACAAGATGATGCAAAGAAATCCAAGAAAGAACCATTGATTTGCAAGATGTCTAACGTAGGGTTTCACTTGTACCTTGGTTTATAGGAAGCTTTCTAGCCATGATTTAAGCTGTCTAAGAGTTTGTGTGAGTTCCTAAGATATCAAGGAAGCCTTCCACGTACTTTTCCCATCAAAGAAATTAAAACAAACTCCATTGGTGCCAATTGGAAGCATAACCTCAGCCTAAAGAGGTTTATACACTTAGGGAGTGTTTTGATTTCTTCCAAACTTAGTTTTGCATCATGTATGATGGGAGAGTATGAAAGCCTAGAAAGTGTAATGGAGATATAGGTTCCATATTGTGCATAATGAAGCAACATCTACCTAGACTCCTGGAAATGATTGTGTGATGCTCCAAGAGGTCTAAATGGAGTTAAGAGTCATAGATTAAAGGAAAGAATGGAGCCAAGATTATGTTTTCCCAAGGTTGCTTCATTAGGTGCCTTATGGAACCATAATTGAACCATTTGAGCCATCTAGCTTTTCAAGTGCATGTGTAACTTTAAAAATTATTCCAAGAGCGTAATTGGCTTCCATGTAATGTGTTTAGGCCAAAGAAATTAAGTTCCATCTTCTTGTGAGTGCTTGGCTGAGGGAGAGGAACCATTTTCAAGGAGAAAAGTGTGTTGTTATACACCAAGGTAGTTCTCTCTTCTTTCTCTCATGCATGAGTGAATGTTTATCTTGTCTTTGAATGTGTGTGTATGTTTTAAGCCATGAAAAATGTTTTAGCATGTATATATATTTCATGGTACTATGATGCTTTGATATGCACTTGAATGATGCTTTATAAATATGTTTTGGTTTACTTGAGTGTAGTGAAGCTAGAAGTCCCCTAATAAAGGTGAGAATGAGCCAAAAGCCCCCAAGAATGGGTAAAACAAAGCTAAAAGTCTCTAAATAGTGAGGCTTAGTCAAAAGTCCCTTAAGAAAATGGGTGAAGTAAGTCCAAAATTCCAAAGAGAATGGGTGAGGCTAAACCATTTGCTTGGCAAGCCTATGTATGTTTTATATGACTTCTTGAGTGCAACAAATGTTCTATGTATGATTATGCATTCCATGATAGCCATGCATGCATTTTTAAACTTGAATTTGCATCCTTTATGTATGGTTGAAAGGGAGAAGAGCTATTGGAATTCCTAGAATCTCATTCCTTCCTCCCCATTGCCTAATATGTCTAGATGGATCAAAAGAGCAAGGAAATGGGAGCCATCACACTTGAAAGCAAGGAGATTGATAGAGAAGTTGAAAAATGCTTGTATTATAGCCATATTGTTGTCAAAAAATTTATCTCTATGGTGTATATGATGTATAAACTCTTAAACATGTGTAATTATATGAATATGTAAGGTATGTATGAGAATTGAAAGTAAATGTATGATATTGCATGGTTTTAACATTGTATGGCAAGAATGACTCATATGCTTTTGTGTATACCTTGGAGTGGGAGAGTGAAATTGTGAGATTTGGGTTTGTGTACCTTTGAGACATTCTTAACAGGTTATTTTGATGCTTTCCTACATGCTCAAGAGGCTCTAGAAAAGCTAGAAGTAAAAATGGACCATTTGTGACCCTTACTAAGCATAAAAGTGATCAATTTGCAACCCTATGTCAAGATCTAACCAAATGAATGAACTTCCTCATGAAATTTGGCATTCATATAGGTATTATCTAGAGCTTTTTGGGAAGTTAAAGTGTATATTATTTAGAGCTCTAGAGAATATTTGGTGAATTTCCAAAGTTGGCAAAAATTTGTAATTTTGACAGTGGTACTGTGTATATGATCAGAAATTTCATCTCTATCATTTGTGGGGAAAATGGTGTCCAATGGCTATGAAATATTACAAGGAGAAACTAGACATTCATAGTAAACTATACCAATTAGAAGCACCTCATTTGGAGGTTTGAGCAGAGAATTATGAATTTTTGAAGTTCTATGTCAGTAGTAGTAACACCAGCCGAGTCCATGTACTGTTCTATTAGTTTTTAGTAGCTAAACGTGTCTGGCTTAGTCTGGGAGTATTTTTGCCTTAAATTTAACACCTGTAACTTTCAAAATTGGTATATTTTACTTGAATTGGATTTTTTACTAAATTAGTTAGGCATTTTTGAATTGTATATTAGTAAGCTATATAAAAAACGCTGGGCTATCTAACCTATGTTATTTTTCTATTGTCAAACAGGCCTAAATGATGTTTTCATGGTTTGAGATTATTTTTATCATAAATTTAACATCTAGATATTTCCATAGAGTTATGGTTTACTTAATTTTGATTTTTCTAGATTTAGTTATGATTTTCTAAAATGGCACTAAAAATCTATCAAGCTGGACTCGAAATGAACTTGTATTATTTTGTGTATGTATCTATGAGCTTAAGCATTTGACAACATTTTGAGATGGTTTTGAGTTGTATGCATGTATTTAAATAGGAGAATGAGATGGATGAGTTCATATGGCTCATGGGATATGAAATGAAAATTTTATCCGCTAAGCAACGCAAAAATAATGTAATATTTTAATGGAATTTTTCTTGGAACCTTGCTATATCAAAGGAATGCAATTAGAGATGAGATAAGATGAACTATTTTAATATAGTGTTACAACTAGAGATAGGGTATTCGGGAGAATTAGTCACAACTAAGGAATTAGTAGAGAATACAATAGGGAATTCTTCTGTGTCATCTTAAGAGGTGAGTAAACAATGCTAAATATATGCCATATACATGTTCATATATATACCATGCAACTTCATTTCAAGCTTGTGACTAAACTCTTTTTGATTAATTGTATTTATGGTATTATCTCTATTTTAGATTATTTTATTATATGAATGTGTATTTAAGCATTTCCAATCTTTGGGAATTTACACCAATGTTGGAAATTGTCTCTATTTGACTAAGGGAAAGTTTAATTCAACTTTCTTGAGTTCTTGGCAAATTGGGATAGTTAATGATCTACACTATTTACATGATCTGATGATATGTATGCATAATAAAAAAATTTGATTTACTTTAAGCATATACTTATGATATGATTCTTGCAAAAGCTATTTATTTCAAGGCCATGTAGCTAATCACAGTAGTGGTTAGCTATGGTGCATTGTGATATGCACCATAACTAGTAAGGGTGTTGCTAGCCTCGTATGGTTGGCTATCATACATGGATCTATTTGATTTTCACTAGTTGATTGCTCAGCATCTGTGTTATTTACCTTCATGAGCTATGTACTTTGCGTCTGATCTGTTTGGTACCTACTGGATGCTCTTATTGTATTTGATGAATGATTTCATTAGAAGGATTCATTAATCATCACTTTTAAAGTTTAAATTGTCGAATTACTATTTTGAGTAGAACTTTAATGTGAAATCATTCTTATGCATTATAGTTAGCCTTATTTACTCATTGAGCATTGGACTTGCTCCTCTTATTTTCAATTTTTCAAATAGTAGGACTAAACTTGATCTCTTTTCAATGCCTTAGGATCAGTCATCCTCCTTCATTCTTGGTGAACCTTGCATCTGTTTGCATAGGCATATTTTGGTGCTCTACATGAAATCTATTTTGTTTTGTAATATGTTTGTATATAGCTCCATTGAGCCATAGATATGATCCCCCACCCCTAGAAATTGATGTAAAGTGGATTGTGTTGAGAGTAAAACTCTTTTTTGATTGAATTATGTGGTTGTGTTGATTGTAAAAATTTTGAGAGGTTCAAATTTCAGGGAAGCTTTGCCAAAATTTCCAGAAAATTCTTATGTAATTGGTTATGTTTAATACAAGTATTATTTATAGTTATTCTGATTGATTCTATTATTGGGTATTGAAGCATTAGGAGTTTCCAATGAATTGTGGTTTGGGTTCTAGTTTTGTTAAGCTTACGGAGGGTAAGTTGTTTATCTTCCATGCCAGTCACACTTTTGGTTTTAGGGTGTGACATACCTTTTCTCCCTTTCTCGCTAAATGTATAGTAACTTTTACTAAAGGGACCCAATTACAGTCATCTCATTTTGTCTACATCCTTGTATTTTTTTTTTTGGAATAGTCCAAATAAACCCATGTGTCCTTCATGTCTCCTCTTCCATGGTTATGTGCTTGTTATTCTTTCATTTTTAGCATCTTCTGTGACTATAGCAAGAGCCTTCCTTGAGCTTAGCTCTTTCTACTCTTTCCATCTCCTTTTGTCTCATCAAGACTAGAAGCTTTAGGGAGTGTAATAAATTACAATCTTCATCCATTTGCTGTTATCATTTAGGTCATAAGATGATCCATGTTTTTTGTGACCTTGAGGCAAAACGATAAAGCTTGTTTCTCCCTTCTCTTTCATTTTTTGTTATCGAACTCTAGTGATGTGAGATACGTCTACTTTTCTCCTAACCAAACCTATTTGGACTTTGATGGAGGCCATACCCAATAGCACGTTCCTTTCCGTTATTATGCCCTATTATGTAACCATGGAGATGAGTGATGTGCTTGACGTTCTAGCCAAACCTTTACTTAAGACATTGCTAGGAGTTAGCCCCAGGTTAAGCCATACCTCCCTTGCTACAAATCTATTCCAAAATAGAAAGTCTTCCTTTGGGGCCAATGCGTGGATTGACCAAAAATAGAGTGAGTGTACCATGGGTGGACTAATCAAAATTTGAATATTTGGAACATTCCTTTTGCCATGATGTTTGGGTTTCACTTGTAAATGGAGCCGGATTCTTGCCCGTCTTTGTTCTAAACATCTTAAGATAACCCTTCCACTTACACTTTCTTGTCTAAAAACTTATGTGAAGTATAAAGTTATATATAGTTAACATTGAAAATAGGTAGAATAAGTAATGAAGCAATTAGGATAGGTTAAGAGCTAATGTTAAATATTAAGGAGTGTAATTGTTTAAATTGAACTTGGGAAATATTATAGACCAATTCTATAACTAATCAATGCAAAGTATAAAACAATAACGATTGCAAGGTTTTAGATAACTAATTAGTGAACTAAGATGAAGAGCCTAATTATTCAAATTCCAAATAAGAGATAGTAGGGAATTAACTAACAAACTAAAGTAAGTTTGCTTTCTTAATAGTGGGAATTCCAATTATTATGATTATGAAAAGCTAACCCATCTTCTAAACTGTTATGCTATTGTAAGATTAATATATCTCTTAAAATTTAATTTTAAGTGAATTTAATTTAAGGTTGATATTAAAAAAGACTATGCTTGAATTAAGAAATAACTTGGATGGAAAACTAATTAAAGGAAATTGAATGTTAAGTTAGGACTAACATTAGGATTGGAGAATTTATAAGCGAGTAAAACTAAGTAAAATTGGTGGGGTCATAAACTAGGAAGAGATGCCTAGTGACTTAATTCCCTAATCTCAACACCTTAAGATGAATTCTAAAACCCTTGAATGTATGAACAAAATTAACTACTAACCTAAGCCCATAATAGTGGCAAGTAAATTAAATTAGGTAGTTTAAAAGGCTTTGAGGTAGTTAGAAATTTATCTAGGCTAAGTTAACCTAATAACTTGGAGTGTAGAGGAAGTTTATACTTTATTATGTGAATTCATAAGCATCATTGGACTTGTGTCTAGGAATGTCTTTAGACTTCCCTGGTGGAGGGAATTATTAGTGGTATAATAATGTATGGATCAGAAACCCTTCTACAAGCATTGTGAGTAGACAATAAAGCATGATCCGCTATTAATTTCCTTCTTGATTTTAAAATTTTCAATTTTTTATTTGTTTCCTACATGTCTATTGGGACAAGTTTCCTAGGTAGTATCTTCTTCCATGTGAATATTTTGGGTATTAAATCTTCTAGATTGTGTTATGATAACTATGATTGTGTTATGAAATTGTGTGCTATCCCAAGTATTATTTTGAAAAATGGAAACACTGAAATGCTTATATTGGTATACTTATGTGAGATTTGCTCAATTAATCTATGGCTTTGAAATGTTATATTTTGAATGTGGAATTTTATTGTGGAATAATTTATCTAGAGATTTTGATATATGGACTTTGTTTATTATATATATATGTATATAAAAGGTAGGATTATGTAGAACACTAGTTATTAATAGCAGTTTTGTTAGCCTCTAGTGCACCTTGAATATTACCATGTGATTTCTATTACTGAGTACCTGAAGGGTAATAAGCTAGATGCTTTCTAAATGTTTAGGAGTTGTAGAGATGGTAGTAAGCAAGGATAGTAGTGGTGCTCCCACTTGTGATTTTTGCCTACAATGCTTTGAGATTGAATATGTGGTTATTTATCCACGTGGGCTGTATGCCCATGTTTGCATCTATTAGAGGTTATAGTTCTACGTAAACTTTCCTAATAAAGTGTTTTGATTAAATTGTTTTTTAATATAACAATTATTTTCTGTTCAGCACTATATTTTTAAATGTTTGAACTTAAATTTTAATTGTTTGCCATAATTTTTTTCCTATTAATTTATATGTTGATTAAAAATATGCTTATATGCTCATTGTATATTAATGCATTAATAATATAAGACACTAATTTTTCTACTAATTCAATTCTTTTAAATTTTTATACATACCAACTAATTTGTTTCTCTTTCTATTTAAAGATTTATAAATATGAATTTTTATAAAAATTATTTTATGCTATTCCATATTTATAATTTTTGTAAATTATTATTGTATCAAAACTTATTTTTGTTTAGAGAAACTTTGTTCCTGCTCATCCCTTTAGCTATCGTGCTTTAATTTTTTACTCACTAAGTACCATGGCTTATTCTTTTATTTATTTTCATTGATAGTAGAACTATGTCTAATGCTCCTTTGGTTCAGCTTAGCAGTGTGGATAGTGAAGAGCTAGCAATGGGTTTGTTTGGTATAAATAATATGTTATGTTTGTATATTTGTAATCTATAATTTGCTCCATAGACTACAGGTAGGATCTCAAGCCTTTGTAACATGTCTTGTTGTGAGGAAATTGAGAGCAAAGCTTTCTTTATTGTAAATTGTTGGTTATGAATATTTTAGATCTTTTAGGATATCCTACATATAGGGGGACTTTTCTTTTGGAACTTCTATGAAATGTTGAGAATTGAATCTTGCTATAAATTTATGAATATGATATTGCATGTAATGAGAAAATTTAAGGTATGACAAAGGAAAAACTATTTGGTTGGATAGGCTTATAAATGCGAGCTTATTTCATATTTTGTGCCAGTTCATCCCTAGTTTTTGGCACATGACAATGATTTAATGGGTTGGGGATAAAATAAATCTTTGAAATCCAATAAAGGATCTTTTTGATGACCCATAAAAAACTGAAGGATTAACTTGGAAACTCTTATTGATTGACCATGCACCATTTTCTTATGAATTGGACCTAGAAAAAATTAAAGTGCAAATTCTAAGGCTACTTCTACCTTTCTTCTTCCTTTAGTAACTTGTGATAAATGACCACCTATTATATTGAAGATCATGCTAAACATTATGTGAGTTTGAAGAGTCATTGTTTCTCTAGAGATTATGATTTTTCCCCATTATCCTATGCTAGTTTGTTGCTTTTGAGGCTAGTAAAGATATGCAACAAAGTACTACTAGGATTTGCTATCAAGTCCTTGTGAATGATCTTATTTCTGGTGGAACAAATATAATATAGACTTGTAATGATGAATTTCGTGTAATATTCCATTTGCTTATACTCAAAATACCTTGAGAACCATGTAAACAACCACTATATGATATCCTGGTCTTAGAAAACATCCAATGTAAATTGAGAGGAGACATGAACCATATAGTTCTGTCAAAATCACATTAAAGGAAGATATGGTTGACATAGTCAGAGACATTATTGTAGAATTGGCAATCTAGGGAAGTGGTGAGCTTTTGTTCTTATAGAACTTCAATGATGGATAAAGCCTTCTTAAGGAGTTCCCAAATGGATAAAAATAGTTTGTGTGGAATTTTCCATATCACTTTCCAGTTAGGGAAATGTTGAGACCTTATCCAACCCTCTTCACTTATAAGGCAGTTGTATTCTTCTTTTGTTGTATAACTACCTCTTGTCGGTTCCTTACGCAAATAAGATGATCCTCCTTGTCCAAAAGAGAAAAAGTTAAGTGGTGGATTTAACTTTGATTGCAAGAGAATGGACATTATTGATAAGAGAAAAATTCCAATATAAATTGTTATGCAAAATAAGGTCAAAGACTTTTTGGATATCTGAGTCTTGACTTGGCTGCATAAGCCGTTAAGAGTGGCTGTATAAGCCGTTAAGAGTGGTGGTTGGTGGATAAGCTTTATATCTCACCCCGTTTCATGGGATTAACATTTCAGGTGAAAGTTCTTTGGGTAAGGATAAAGGGAAGCAAGTGGATGAAAATCCATGAGCTCCAATATATGGGAGAAGGCTACACTTAGGCTAGCTTATTTAATAGAGATGCAATTTTGTTATTAGTTTACATAGCATCATCATGTATTCATGTTGCCAAGTGTAGGCGTTCATATTTTGTTTAATTGAAATGTAACCGTTAAGGATTTAAGTCTCATTATAGTTAAATATTAATGTATGAACTTATAGTATCATATATATAGTTTTGTTGAAATTGTGATATGGATTACCATATGGGAATTGTAGTCATATGATGCCTTAGATGTGGACATAAGTTATTGTTGAATGGAATCTCTATGGAATGTGCATAGGATGTTAATTACTGCTAATGCATGTGTTCTTGCTGTTATATATTCATGAATTTGCTTATATGAGCTAGTTGAGCAAGTAGGAAGTAGTATTTAAGTTTTGCAATAGTAATGGATGGATTGATGGGTAAATAGGGTAGATAAACACCATTAGAATTACATAAAATAAGGGAAGGTGGACCTGGAGTGTTTCTAAGATGAGATTTGGAGTGTAAGGGGCGAAATTTATGTAATGTAGTCACAGGAGAGAGTCTCACTGCAGCTAAGAAGGTTTCGTCGCAGCCAAATGAGAGACAGAGTCGAAGGGTGCCACGGCATAACTAATCTCGCCGCAGCGCAAGGGTGGAAAACTGACCTGGGGAGTGACAGTGGCGAGGAGCACCATGGCTTAATAGATCTCACCATGGCTCAAAGTGGAAAAAGAAATCGCCCAGGAGGGTGACAGAATGGGAACTCGCCGCGGCGCAAGTCGAGGAAATAAAATAAGGGTTGGACAGAAACAAAACTTGCCACGGCGCAAATATATTACACCAAGGCGAGAATCGTGGGAGTTGAGAATAGTAGTTCCAGGAGGCGTTTCCTCCGCGGCGCCACATAGGTTGGCCGTGGCGAAGGTCCAACTCGTCGGGGTGACAGATTTGTGAAATTTGTCCAATGATTTCGGAGAGCAACTTGGCCACGGCGGGGAAGGTATAGGTCATGGCGCAAGTCCCCAACCTACTCCTTTTAGTCTAGAAACCCTAATTTCTTCAACGGTAATGGTAAGAGATGATATAAAAACACTTGTGGGAGGTTATTGGATATTGAAACTGATGGACGGTTGAATCATAAACCCCTTATGGTAGTAGGATTTCTTTTATGTAAATTTTGTTTTGTTGAGGTGGTATGGTGATGACCCTAACATCAAGGTTCAAATTTTCCCCATATTTTCACAATGTGATAAATTGTAACCACTCAAACTTTGATAATTAATTATTAATCGTATATTTAACCATAATTACAATGATTAGAAGGGAGGGTTATCACAGTTGTGATCAGACTTTTGTATGCATTGAGCCCATGTTGTACTCATTGGGGAGTTGGTGCCATGGATAGGTGAAATATTATGTCGCGTAACTTTAAAATGAAATTAGGTTGAATTAAAATTTATAGTTAATGGCACAACTTAGGTCATTTGCTAAAGAGTTTTTGCTTCTAATTATTTGTGAAAAAGTTCTTTAAGTAACAATAAATGAAAAGTGTTTAGAGGTTTTGAATTACTAAATTTTAATTAAATTAAACAAAAATAATAAGAACCAAAAGCTTAAGACTAAGTGTAGTTAATAACTTAGAAAATGTGGTAACTAGCCTTTAGATGGTCTTCTTAGAATTCAATTATCCTTGCTCCCTTTTTAATGTATCAAAATTGGACTTAAACTCTTCCCTCTTAGTGTATTTTTCATAAGGATTCTTGAATTACCATTCAAGACTCAAATCATTAATGCTTCAAGGAACTTGCAACCACAAGAAATCTTAAAAAATTCATAACTTAAGCTAAGAATGAGAATACACCAAAACAGAACCTAAATGCTTATTAAAGTAGTTGAACAATCCACTTAAAATTGCTAATTGACCAATTAGCTAAAGGAATTCCTCTAGTACATTAATCACACAAAAATTCAGCCACTTAATCCAATAACCTTTGCATTAATTAGCCTAAAAATAAGAGGAATTGACATGTAAATTAGACAACCATTAAGCTTGGCATTTCTACAAACACTTAGACATCAAAATCACCATTCAATTATGAGATTACAATTAAATCACAAATCAATTTAATCCAGTACATTCAACCACTAAATTCCCTAATTAACAAGTTAAACCTAGTCAAATTAATAAAGGAATTATTGTTGAAAATAAAGGATGGAGAGAAGAGAGTTTATCCAATTTGGAGATGCAATCTTGGAACTAGCTAACAAGGGAATTTTAGGCTATCATGGAGAAGATGAATAGAAGAATTTGGATGGAAGGAGCTACAGCTATGGCTTGATCTACGTTGTGTTAATTGCTTCGTTCACGTCCCTCGAGTTGCATCTCTGGAGGTGCTTCCATCTAGCCCCATATTCCTGTCAATTCGCCCTCTTTTGTGTTCTACCTGAATATTTTTTTAATCCTCTCATGTGCTTTTCATTTACTTCCTCACGTGTTATTCTTCTGATTCAACCTTCCAAAACTCGTGACTTCTTATTCCTTCCCACGTCAGCTTCTCATTTTACTCTTCACATGCTACAGTTCTGCATGTTCATGCATGTGTTAATCTCATGAATGACGTGGTTGAACTGTGCATGAGTGGCAATGTATGAATGGATGATTCTGCATGCATATGCAAATGAAATGAGAGCTTCCCTCTTAATGAATCATGTGGTTATGTGTTGTTGCTGCCACGTATGTCTCACTTGCTCCAGCCTTCAAAATCATGTGGTGTGTGTTGTTCTTCACTCCTTGGAACCCGTGGCTTCATTTGTATGTCCTTCACGTTAAAACCAAGTCTCCTCTTTTCTGCTCGTGCTTCCTATTCTGTTTTTCCCATTCCATGTGCTAGAAGCTGCCTCCTCGAGTCTGCTCCATCTTCTTTTGTTTATTGTTCACGTGTTTCATCTTTTTGCTCGTGTGCTACCTTAACATGTTTGTTGCTCCCTACTTCTCACCAAAACAGAGCATCATGCTTTTGGACCCGTGATTGGAGTGAGGTTCTGCTTCTCCTTGTTTCTTCTTCTTCACATTCTACCTAACCCATGTTTAGCTTCTCTTTAATCCCTAGCATCACATGCCTATGGTTTCTTGAATCATTCCTACATGACTGCTCCTTCATTCCTCCCATGCCAAACGCATAGCTTCTCTTTCAACCCGTAGCTACGTGTTGTTTCCTCAACTGGTGGATGAATGGAGAGTGTCATGTTAATGTGTGGATGTGGTTATTCTACTGTGCAAGTGTGTGTTAAGAGTGTGAGATGGCCATATGCAAGTGAATGTGTAACACCATAATTTCCTAACTCAATTTATGCTACTTTCATATCTCATGTCATGAATTATGCAAGAAGGTAGGAAAAATGACATTAAAATAATATATTATTTAGCGTTACGTCACATACAAAAATTTCATTCGGTGTCACGTGAGCCATATGAGCTTATGTATCACATTGTCATATTTAATTATATGGATAAAACTCATTTTCATCACCAAAAGTGGCCTACAACTCGTGGAAACCAAAGGGGAGCATAAAACACATATGTATTTTCGGCCAAAATTCCCTTGCTTCTGTCACAAATTTTGGAAAATCATAACTAATTCTAAAAAAATTAAAATCATACATTCTTGGCCATTATGGAAAGCTAAACATGCTATTTTATATTAAAAATATTTCAAAACCATGAAACACAACACAGAAGATGTTTGACATTCGAAAAGGTCTAGAGGTCTGGTTGTCCATTAGTGCTGTCACAGGTTTTTGCAGCAAACTTAAAAAATGTCCAATTTTTTTCCATAAAATTTCAATCCATGAAAATGATATCAATCTAGAAAGCTACAGAATTTTGATAGAGGGAAAAAATAACTTTAGACTAGTTCAGGCACACCTAGTCCTCAAAACTCAATCAAATAGTACTTGAGATCAGTCTGAACGCCTAGTACTAGGAAGAATCTTTAAAAATTCATATCTCTCTCTCTAGATATCAAAATGAGGTGCTTTTAGTTGGCACAAGTCACTGGGAGTGTCTAGTTTCTCCTTATAAAATTTCGTGGCAATTAGACATCATTTTCCTTATGAGTGATAGAATTCAATTTCAGACCAATGCTACAATACCAATGACCAAAACCAGAAAATTTTTCATTTTTATAAATTTACCAAATATTCCACAGACCTCCAAAAATTACCTACTTTAGCTTCCCAAAAAAATCTCAATAAGCTCTAGATTCATGCTAAATTTCAAATCAAGAAGAGCTCCTTTAGATAAAAAGTGACATAGCCTCATGAAATGGTCATTTTTGCTCCCTATCAAGAGTCACTTTGGTCCAAATGGCCTCCTCTTGAGTTTGGTACCTCTTGGGAAAGTTTAAAAGCATAATTATGACTTGTAGGAACTGCCCAAGTGGTTCCAAACCCCATGCATCTTAATTTGGCCACTCCACATCCAATAATACATATGTAACCATAACCACATGAGGCAATTTTCATGATTTGCATTGATTTAATGTCACACATGGCAACATAATATTCATACATTATATTACTATTACTCAAGGTCTTACATTACCAAAATAATATATACAAAGCTTCTTTGACATTCCATTACAAGTTAGACTACAAAATGAACAAAGTATAGCCATTCAATGCTCTTGGCTTGCATTTCCTTGGTTTTGAGCACCACCTAGACATTTCAATAGCAAGAGGGAAAGAGAAGTGAGATTCCAAGAATCTCAATAGCTCACACACCCATTCGTCCACAAATTCAAGGTATACATACATCAAGAATACAATTATGCAAGCATAAAGTGTGCAAAGCCACATTTCCATGTCACATTAATGCATCAAACCATTTCCATGGCCTAGGGACTTTTGGTTGTGCCTCACCTCATATATAGGACTTTTGGAAGTACCTTGCTCTTGGCCTAGGGACTTTTGACTTAGCCTCACCCATCCAAGGGACTTTTGGTCTAGTCTCACTCATGCCTTGAGACTTTTGGCACATCCTCACCCACTTTAAGAGACTTTTGGCATCACCTCACCCTTAAGTGTCAATCTCACATTTAAAGGCATTTAAGAGCACACATTAGTACCAATGCAATTCCATGAGACCATGTGGCATATTACCAAATCATAAGAACACATACAAGCACACCATGACATACATATGTAAACAAGAAAGTATGAAGAATAAGGTGGAGAGCTACCTTTCAATTTATGCAAGCTTACTTTGCTAATTCCTTTCCCTCCTTAATCTCACAAGAGCACTTAGGTGGTTGATTATTCTCTTGGCCTAGACATCACAAGGAACACACAATCACATAGTTGAAGCAAGCCAAGACATTAAACTAAAGCTTAAACACACACTTGGTTTCATACTTGGCATTCTGGTTTTATAATTAGTCTAATGAAGCAACTCTTGGAATTCAATTTCTAGGTTCCATTCTCTTGTTATTTCTAGACTTCTTGGGCTCATTTAAGGTCCTTGGAGCCATCATACATTCACTTTCATAATTGGAAATCCAAGTTGTTTCATAAAGCACTATTATGGATGCCATTGCTCCATATAGGCCCGTTGTGGCAAGACACCAATCGCAAAAGTGTGAATAGTAGGTTCTTAAGAGCACCTTCGCCGCAGCATAGAAGGCTTAAGTCACGATATAAGGTTTGAATTTTTGATTTTGAGCTCTATTAGCCACTTATGCCATGACACAAGTGTACCAAGTTGCGACATGAGTCTCTAAACTTGGTTTTTAGATTTCAGTAACCAACTTGGCTGCGGCGAAGGTCCCTAAACTCTTATTTTTAACTTAGAAACCTTGAGATTTGTTATGATAATGTTATGCAATGACTTGAGGATATTATATGAGGATTTGTGAGTCTAAAATCAATGAAACATGAATCAAAGGTCTTGAATGATAATTAGAATTACTTGTGGACTCAAATGGTATTGGTTGTTTGGCTAATAACCTTAATAATATCAAGATTCAAATTGCCTCAATTTTTCCTAATTTGATTAATTTTAATGACTTTAGGCTTTGATTTATGATCATTACTACATAATTAAGCCTAATCACAACAATTAAGAATTATGATTGTTACATATAACTCCAGCCTGAGTTATTTAGTTTCAGTTGATGTTTTATGCCCCGATTGTAGTATAAGACATTGTTATTATTTGTATTTTCCTATGTCTGTGAGTTTGGGCTATTGTATGACCATTTGATTGGTTTGGATGGTCAATTTTATAAGGGGAAACTCTGCCAGATTTTCCTTAGAATATTATATACATTTTTACATTTAATGGTTAAACTGTTTAGACATGGAAATTATGAAAAAGGTAAGTGCTTGTATATTGAAAATTTTGGAATTAGTATTTTTCCTCTATTAAGGAATGGACTTGCTATTGAACCAATAAGATAAAGAAGAGCTAGATGGTTAAGGTGTTATAGTTATCCTTCATTTTCTTTTCTGAAAACAAAGGACATAGGTTAAGTGGGGTACATCATTGGAGTTTAAGTTCAGAGGATCACTCTAAAAATCTAATCACTTTGTCATAAGAGTCAAATATAAAGAAAATACTTGAGTAGTTTATAATGAAAAACTATAAATTAACTTACAAATATGCCATGGCCAAAGGCCACAATTAAAGCTTAGAACTGTCCAATGACTTTATCTAAGAAAATGACACAAAAAGATTCCTGTACTTTTGTACGATTGAAAATTTTAATGTAAGTAATGATGAATAGATGACTTGCCACTTGATGTGGGTCTTATAAGCCATTTTTTTAGTCCAACTGAGCATTGAAACAATGACAAGCTATCATGAAGAACTTGAGATACTTGAGGGGCATTGCTCATTATAAATTATGTTATAAGGAGAATGACTTACAGTTGGTAGGGTATTCATATGCTAATTAGGGTGGTGATTTGGCCAAAGGCAAATCCACATTTGATTATGTATTCTTGCTCCACCATGGTACCATTTCTTTAAGCAGAGCATTGTTAGCCACAGAAGCTTAATCAATTGCATGTAATGTAGTAATGTAATAGGCAATATGGCTATAAGAATTCTTGAAATGTTTTGGGATCTTTTGGTGGGCCAATGGATCCAATTCTATTATAATAACAAAGTTTTTATAGCTTACACTTAGGACCCCAAGTATCATAGAAAAATAGAACATATTAGCATGAAGTTTAACTTTATTAGAAATATCATAGCACAGAAGGAAATCGCTTTATTGAGCATATTGAAGAGTTTTGTGTTTTTCCTTCAATTGAATGTTTCTTAACATAAGGTATGAAAATATTTTTTTCCCAAAATAAATGAATATGGAGTTTCTCATTTATTAATTAATTTCATACATTAAAATAAACACATACACAATATGGTAGTATGCCATACATGTTTATAAGGTTGGCTCTTTGACATAAGCAACTGCCTTGGATGCTTATGAGAAGTGAGCGAAGGTAAGATATTTGTGTTTCTTAAGTGTTAGGAAAGGCTATCAAAGGGTACTAAGAAACTATTGAAAACATAATAAGATTAATCATGTTGCTTTGGTGAAAGAGAAGATGAGATCTAAAGAAATAATGTCTTATGAGGATTGAATTATAGATACCCATAGTCCATAATACTTGTTGCCAAATATAAGACCTCCTATAGACAACATGAGAGGTGAGTAGAGTGGAAGGACTTAAGTTGATCAGGTATAAGGTGTATTTGGATCAAAATCTATACAATATAAAATAGAGGAAATTGACAAACATTCTTATGGAAAAAAGCTACTTTGTAGCATGTGTTTCATACCACATGTGCTTTATGATCACAATTTAGAAAGCAAGTGAATAAATCTCTATTTTATTGTTATGTGAGTCCCAAAAATGAACAACAATCCTTTTTACTAAGGCCTTATGATTTTCACAGTACCATGAGATGATGGGTAAGTGCATACTACCATAGTATGTTTCTAAAGGTAATGATAGTACGACCTAAAGGAATAATGTTAGGAAAGTAACTACTTTTGATCTTAGTGATATGTGGGCAAAAAGAAGATCAAGTCAAATACATGCATACTATGCATGTGTCTAACATTAGTTTGTTATAGAGCTATTTCAAGGAGCATCATATGTGAATATAAAGCATATTGAAGATTACAACAATAAGGCTCTAAGTAGATAAAACTCATTAGGGATTAGAGATGCCACATGTAAATATATATATATATATATAGACAAATCTAAGGTATCTTAGGTGCATTCATGACATATCAAATAAATAAAAAGTTTGAAACATCTTATGCTAGTCCTGAAAAGAATTGCTATATAAGAGCTTCCAAACATAATGCCCAAGAGATTATAATAAGGCACTTAGTGTAATATTCCATTATTCTAAAAGCCTTAAACCAAGGAGATTACAAAAGGAAGTCTCCTAAATGGAATGGTTAAAGGCCAAACAAAATTATAGTGATAATTTAGACAATTAAAAATGAGGATACGAGGCTAAAGGTGTCCTAAAATTGGAGCCAAAATAGTTAAACAAAATTAAATGAAAAGCAGTGGAACTTTTGTAATTTTGAGAAACTTTTAGAAAACTCAAAGGAGGAATCTTTAAATGGAAAATTTGAGTTTTCCAAAGTTCTTAAAGGCTCTAAAAACTATAGGAACCCTAGAATAACCAAAACCTTTTCGATATGCAATTTAGAGCATTGGTTAACTAAAACCTTGACTGATTTGTTTAGGAAGGTTTTTAATCTAATTTGGGTGATATCAAAGGCATTTTATGAATAGAGGGCCTAAATTTCATAATGAAAAAGATAATTCTAAAAAAGGATTTGAATGAGCTAAATGGAAAGAACCAAGGAAAAGGACAAAATTAGAATTTTTAAAGTGTTATAACTTAATCTAGCCTTTTATATATCATGCCCCACTTCTCCCTTATGCCTAAACCAACTTTGCTCTATCTCAAACTAGATTCTTTGACACCTTGAAGTGGGGAACCAAAAGGGAAGAAAAAGGGAGGGAAAACCAAGTAAAAAAGGTAAGATATCAAGGCTTTTCCATGCTTCTTGCTTTATCACACTTCTTCTACTCTTTCTCCTCTCTTTTCCTATAGTTTTGATGACTTATTTAGAGTTATTTTATGGCTAGTTTAGCAGGAGGAAGAGAGAATTTGAAGGAGAAATTAGAAACTTTAGAAAGCTCCTTAGAAAAACTTGAAAACAAGGTAAAAACCTATGGCTTTCTTGCTTGCTCTTACTTGTTCTTCTTGAGTATGATTTTGGCCATCCCTAGGCCCATCAAGGAGGGAAGGATTTATAGTCATAGAAAGGTAGGAATAAGTGTTTTAAGGTATGAGAAGTAAGAATATGCAATTAGAACTAAAAGAGAAGCTTTAGAAATTAAGTTATGTTACCTAGGATGCTTATTGCACCTAGCAATTTTTGAAGCTTTCTAATGATAGTCTAGCTTATGTAAGAGTATGTATGAGTTCATAAAAGGTCTAGGAAGCTTCATGGATGCCAAAACCCCTAGGAAATTCAATAAAACTCCATAGGTCCTTCACCTTAGGCTATGTCTTGGCCAAGAGAAGATGATGCACCTAGAGAGATTTTTCTTTGATTCTAAGGATAGAAATGATCTAGATATGAATAATAAACACTAAATGAACCATTAGTTTGAATTTAGAAGTCATGGTTTATAAGATGAAAATTTAGGTTCCTTTTTAAGGAATAAAGAAGCAACTTGAGTTTAGACCCCTTGAATTGAGTTTGTGATGACTCTAATGAGTTTAAATTGAATGAGAAATTGGAACTAAGATCATAAATTCTAGAGGTTACTTCATTATGCTCTTATATGGAACCATAACCATGCCATAAGTTAAGATAAGCTTGCATAGAGTTTATGTAAGGCTATAATTTGTGCCAATTATGTAATTGTGTCTCATTTGATATGTCTAGGCCATGCAAATCAAGATCCTCCTAGGTGTGTGTGTGAGGCTGAGAAGGGGAAGGAAAATTTCAAGAAGAAAGCTTATTATTATTTATTTAAAGTAGCTATCTATCCTTTTTTGTATGCATTTCTTGAATGTTTGATTGTCATTGGTTGCTTATCTGTATGTTTGAACCATGAGATATGTTTATAGCTATTGATCAAATGCTATCGTGCCATTATGCTTCTTGAAACATGTTTTCAATACAAGATGACTGCTAATGGGTGAGGTCATGCCAAAAGTCCCTTAGAATGGGTGAGGAGAAGCCAAAAGTCCCTAAAAATGGGTGAACCAAAGCCAAAAGTCTCAAGAAAGAGTGAGGCTAAGTCAAAAGTCCCTAAAAGTGGGTGAGATAAATCTAAAAGTCCCAAATGGATGAGTTTTTGTATGAACTTTGGCAAGAAAATAGGTCTCATCTAAATCTTTTCACAAGGCTAAAGAACACTATTTTTGGAGCTCTAGAGAATTTATTATAATTTTTCAAATTTGGCCAAATTATGCAGAAATTGTTATTATTACTATTCATGGGTTAGTTTAGTTTTCTGTGTCACTTAAGGCCCAAATGAAGTCCAATATTAATGAAATTTCATAAGAACATAGTAGACATTATAAGATTTTTGTAGCCACTAGAGCATCCCATTTGGAGCTATGTAGAGGGTGATATGAATTTTTGAAGTTTCAGGTTTGTTGAAGAATGACTACCAGATCTGAAGTACTATTCCATTGAATTTTGTGGGCCAAACATGGTTTTCTTGATCTAAAATTTTTATCAAAACTAGATAACATCTTGAGCTTTCTAGAAAGCTATAGTTTGTATGATTTGAATATTTTTAGAATTAATTATGATTTTCCAAAATTCATATAATAATATGGAATTCAATGGGAATTGCAAAGTGTAATGTGATTTTGAGGTGTATACCCTGAACCCCGAGTTTTGAGCTTCAATTTATGATATTTCTAATTGAAAAAATGTTTTAAGGACGGAAAATAAGTTTGGTAAGCTCATATAGTCCATTAAGCCAAGCATGAATTAATTTGGCTTTTAATGATGGAAAATTCCGTTGCCAAAAGTGCTAAATTCATGAAAATGAACACTTTTAGCTATTTGTGATGAAAAATAAATGTTAGCTACATATGGTGTTACACTTAGTCTGAAATTTGAGAAAAGAGATGTATATATTTCCTTTTCAAAGAAAATTCTATGTGAAATCATCCCATCAAAAGTGGGTAAGAGAAGTTGGATTTTAGAGTGCCCATGATGGGTTGACCCAATAAATGACCCAACCCTGCGTATTAATTAATTAATTAATTTGATTGATTAAATTGTTGGAATAATTATTATTTAAAATTAATAAGGTATTTAAGTATTGGAAAAATTAATTATCATCTTAAAATGTAACGATAATTAATTATTATTTGATAATTAATTTAGATCTTTAATTTTTAAAATTTAAGATGGGCTATCATATCCTATCAATTTAAAGATATGTTGTCGATATGTGTTATCAAAAAATATTCTAACATATAAGTTTGTCATCTAATCTCTTCCTAAGAGAGGAAGAGAATATACATATAGATAACAATGCATCTACAATGATAGCAAAAATTAAGAGGGATTCAGGTGCACTTATTATGGAAAAGAAATTGTGGTTCCTATTGTGATTACAATCTAAATCATGTAAGATAGAAAAATTGAAGATCAACTTCTACTATACAGGTAACCACTCAAAACCTTCATGACCCTTCACCATGTACGACTTTAAACTTTAAAATTTTGTGTTCTTTTTATCATATAATTTGAAAACATGATATTCAAGAATAAAAATATTTAATATCTAGTTAACAAGGAACTATACAAATTAAGAATAATAATTCATTTTTTTAAAAAAATTGGCATTTTCAGTGTCTCTCTCTCTCTCTCTCTCTCTAAGGACGAGAGAGAGGAGGCTCTTTGTGCTACAACAAAAACACTGAAATTTGCTTGAATACTCGTTGGAAAAAAATCACAATTTAATCAGAAATAACATAATTCTGACTGAAAATTCAATTGCTTTGGTCTATTGGATTTGGGCTAGTTGATTTTTTTACCAACCAAAGTTTAGTAGCAAAATAGTGCATTACCTACAGATAATCAGCTAGGAAATAGTAACACAAATTATAGAGACAAAAGCTTACACATGCTAACTTTTGGTAGCTTTTTCAAGTAATAAAATGAAATTTTTACAAGAAAAAAATAATTTAATGTAATATATATTAATACATTTTATTTGTATAAAAAATTGTATTTAATAGAAATTAATTATTATAGATCATTAATACAAGGTTATTCATAACTATGTTAATAATATATAATATTAAAAATGTTAACTTGTACAAATAACAATGAATAAAATTAAAATTTTAAAAAAATGGAAAATTTGGTTAATCTACTATAAAAAATTATTGATCAAATCACAGTTGGACTAATTCTGACTGTTAGTTGGAATTTCCAAATGACTATCATTCAGAAAGTTTTTAACTAAACAACAGTTAGAATTAGTGTAATTACAATTTGGTTGGACTAATTCTGACTGTGATGCAATTAGAATATTTATTTTTATAACTTAATTTTATTAATTTTGATTTATTATAATTTTTATAATTTTAAATTTAACTTTGACCCACATAATATTATATGGCATTCTTGTTAATTTTTTTCTAAATGATAATTCATATTAATTATTTGTTAAGGTTACTAATTTATTATTATTAATAATTTTAAAAAAATCATATTTCATTTTGTAATTATTAGAATTTTAATTTATATTTATTTTAAAAAAAGTTATTTTCATTTTTATTGAGATTATTACATTGTTTCTATTTTTTCAAATTTTATTACTTTATTTTTCTATTTTTTTTTCAATTATACTTCGTGTTCTTCTAGTTCTTACACTTCCATCATCTAGGACATTTATAAGTAACTGCAACTAGGATATTTATGGTAGCTATGGTTATATGTTAACCATAGTAGAGTTTTATCCTCGTGGTTTTAAATAACCATAGCTAGGATCACTATAATTACCCACCCTAACCCTTCCACCATCAATTTCATCTGCAGCCATCCCTAACCCAAAGCTCCATCCCTTCTACAATTCTCATGCCCTAAATCTCCATCTCGTCGCTAGCTTTCCCTCCCCAAATCTTTATCACGTCCTATCTCATTTGTGAACTTAAGGAAATCTTTATTCCATCCTATCCCATTTATGAACTTGATGTGTAGATCCGTCCCATTCTTAACTCTCCTTCCAATGGTAAGTGAACATGTAGATTCATGAAAAATGGCAAGTGAATTACATTTTTTTGTTTCTCTTTGCTTCTTTGGTTCTTTTCATCCTTTAAATTTCATCTCCTTTTTGATTCTCCACAACATTGATATTTACACTAGTGAAATTTTAGTCCATTACAAATATGTTTTGCTTGTTCATTGTTTTTGATTTACTAGTGAAATTTGAGTCTATTACTAATTTATTGCTATTGCTTGTATGTTGTTCTGATTTATTGCTATTAGATTGATTACTAATTTACTACTATTGCTTGCTAGTTGTGTGGACCATTTTGAAATGAAGTGAAATAGATAACAAAAATTTTAGATACTAACACAAAAATCAAAGGAAAAACCAATCAAATTGTCGAAGGAGTCATTGTCTTACTCCAAAGAATCAATAAATCAAACACATACTTTGCATATGGATATGACATTCCAAAGTTTTGGCACCCCCTTTTGTAATGTTCGGTTTTCATTAAACGATGGAAACATATACGTTTTCAAAGCAAGCCCCTCAAGATGAGTTATTTAAGACAAAAAAAAAATTAGAATAAAATTCTAAATAATAGAAAATGAGGATTTGAACCCTGAGTTACCCAGAAATTGGGGCTGCAGTAATTTAAAAAATTTGCTGAAAAGCCAGTGGTATTTTTGTAAATAAGTGCAATTTTGGAAAAACACATAGGAGGACTTTTTAAATGAAAGTTTTGAGTTCTCCGAGGTTCTCAGAGGCCCTGAAAACTATGGGAAGCCCCGAGACAATTAACACCCCTTTGGTGTATGTTTTCCAATGTCGGTTAACCTAAACTTTGACTGATTTATTCGGGAAGGTTTTATCTTCGAGTTAATTGATTCCAAAGGCATTTTACTAAATTGTGAACCTAAATTTTATAATAAAAAAGACAGTTCTTAAAAAGGAGCTAAAACGAGGCTAAAACAAAAATGCCAAAATGAAGGGATAAAATGGGAATTTTGGAAATCTTTATAATCTTGAACCTTCTATATGATGCACATCCCTTCTTCTCCCATTTTGATCAACTTGCTTCTGCCCAAAAATAGAGAGGAAGACCAGAAATTTTAGGTGCACAAGGGAGGAGGTAAAAGAAGGAGAAAAGGCTAAGAAAAAGGTATGAAATCAATGGATTTTTTTAGTTCTTCCTTAAGCAAAGTTGTTCTCCTCTCTTTGCTCCACCTTCCTATGGTTTTGGATGCTTAAATGGTTCTATTTTGGCCTTGAACCAGAGGGGAAAGTTTAGAAATTCAAGGAGAAGGATAGAACAAAGGAAGAACCCTTTTGAAAGAACTTGATTCAAGGTAATTTTCTTTCAAGATGTTGCTTCTTCTTCCTTAGCTTCTTCTCCCATATTTCGGCCTCATACAGATTCAAGACAGGGGGGAGGTTTTTGACTTAGAGCAAGTATGAAACACATAAATTAGGCTATGGGAAAGTAGAATATGCAAAGAAATTGGAAGAAAAATCAATGAAATGTAAGAATGGAAAGTGTGAAGCTCTTGAATGGGATGTAAAAATTGATTTAATATATAAACTTCCTTGCATGTGTGAGTGTTTATTTGAGCTTCTAAGACCTCTAGGAAGCCTCCCAAGTGTGTCTCCCATCAAGAAAAAATCAAGAAGTCTATGAACCCTTCTTCCCCCTTATGTTTCACTTAGGCTAGTTAAATAGGTTAGGAAGTGTTTTAATTTATTGTAGCCTTGGTTTGGGATTTTATATGATGGTAGAAGGTTGGAGGAACCCTTAGGAAAAATTTAGAAACCATAGAAAGTGAGATAGCCTTATATGTTCCATAATATGACCTAAAGAATCAACATGTAGTTAAGCTCTTTGTTTCAATTGTGTGATGACTCCATGAGGCTTAAAAGGAGTCAAGAATCATATATGAATAGAAAGAATGAAGCTTAGAATTTATTTGATGGGTGTTGCTTCATTAGGTGCATTCTTGGAACCATAAAAGGGTTTATAGATAAAGTTAGTATGTGAGGGAGATGTGTGGCCTTAGAATTAATTCCATGAACCTAATTGGCTTCCAAAAATTGTATTTAGGCCAAGAGAAATCATTCCCACACCTTTGTGTGTGTGAAGCTGAGGAAGGGAGAGCAAATTCAAAAGAAAAAGTATATGGTTACACCCAAGGTAGCTCTCTCCACCTTCTCTCATGCATGAATGTATGCTTGGCTTGTCTTTGAATGTGTGTATGTATATTTTAAGTGATGAAAAGTACTCTAGCATAATTTCATATGTCATGGTACCATGATCATGCCTTGTGTTTTCAAATTATGTTTTTTATGCTTGCTTGGGTTTGTTTGAGTGTGGTGAAGTCAAGAACCCTTAGAATTGATTGAGATAAAGTAAAGAGTCTCCCAAAAGTGAGGTTAACTCCCAAGAATAAGGTTGAGTCCAAAAACCTCTTAAAGAATGGGTGAGGCAAGTACAAAATTCACAAGTGAATGGGTGAGGCTAATCCACTTACTTGGCAAGCCTTTGTACGCTATGTATGACTTGTTCAAATGTTAAGAATATCTCTTGAATGATTGCACACGTGAATATACCCATGCATGCATTTGTGAGACTTGTTTTGCATCTTTTATGTGTGATTGAAAGGGAGATGAACTATTGGGATTTTTTGAATCTCATTCCCTTCTCTCCAATATTCTAACATACTAGGTGGATCAAGTGGACAAGGTAATGGAAGCCCACACCTTGGAAGATGAAATTGTGATAAGAATATGTTTAAAATTTGTTCCTTTAAGGCCATATGAATGGCAAATGGTGTAATCCATTATTGTATATGTCCTATGATGTTATGAACATGTATAATTATGCTAATGTATCATGTGTAAATGAGAGCTAAGATTGTATGTATAGAAATGTGCATTTTGGATATGTAATGGCAAATTTGCATTATGGGAATACATGTGTAAATGGAAGTGAAATGACCAAATTAAGATATATGAGGTTTGGAACCATTTGTTCAATTCATACAAGTCATATTCATACTTTTAAACTTGTCCAAGAGGTTCCAAACATCAAGGGAAGTCATTTGGACACTTTGGTATCCTATACGGAGTAAAAATTTACCATATTGGGAACTTATACCACTTTTTGTCCAAATGAACTCTTCTTGATATGAGATTTTGCATGAAATTAGAACTTGTTGAGAGATTTTTTGGAAGCTAAAGTGCAGAATTTTTGGAGGTCTATGGAATATTTGATGAATTTTCAAAATAGAGAAAAATTCTGATTTTGGTTCATGGTATTATTCACACTGGTCCGAAAATAAATTCTATCACTCAGGAGGAAAATGATGTCCAATTGCCACAAAATTTTATAGGAAGAAACTAGATACTCTTAGTGACTTGTGCCTACTAGAAGTACCCCATTTAGATATCTAGAGAGGGAGATATGAATTTTTAAAATTTCTACCCAGTATCAGGCGTCTAGACTGACTTTAGGTACTATTTGATTGCTTTTCGAGGTCTAGATGTGCCTAAATTGGTCTAAAGTTATTTTTCCCTCTATTTGACATCTGTAGCTTTCCATATTGGTATCATTTGTATGGATTGGATTTGTTTGGAATTAATTGGATATTTTTGAAGTTTGTAGCAGAAAGTCGTATCAATACTAGTGACCAGTCAGACTTTTGCTCCTTTTTGAATGTCAAACATATTTTGTGTTATGTTTCATGGTTTGGATATATTTTTACATAAATTAGACATGTGTAGCTTTCCAGAATGATAAAGAATTCATGATTTCAATTTTTCTAGAATTAGTTATGATTTTCTAAAATTTGTGATAGAAAAGGGAAAATTTTGGCCAAGGCTATATGTACGAATTTTATGCACCCCCTTGCCTTACACGAGCTCTAGGCTAATTTTGGTGATGGAAAGGAGTTATATCTATATAATTAAATATGAGAATGTAATACATGAACTCACATGGTCTACGGTACACTGAATGAAAAATTTATACGCGGCATAATGCTAAAATACTCATTATTTTAATTGAATTTTCTTACTCCTTCATGGAATGCATGATGTGAACTATAAGAATAGTATGAATTAAGCTATAAAATTATGGTGTTACACCTTCCATTCCTGCTTGCCTCGATTAAAAAAACTAAAAACAAAGGGTAATTTCCTCTTTTTTTAAAAAAATAATGTTTCCATGTTTACATTGTATGATTGATAATGGAAAGTAAGTGTAAACTTGAAATCATTATACAAAGTAGAGTAATAAAAAAAATGATTGAGAATACAACAACTATAACACCCCAAGATTAATTAAGACTAATTATAAAGAATTATGGAATTGTAAAGGAGAATTAGGGAAATAAAATTCTTAAGGAAATGGATTCAAATTTTGGGCATATGGAGATAAATAACAATTTTTGGCCATTTAAGTAAAAATAAATTAATATTTGAGTCTGGACTTTATTAAGAAATTAATTGAGTAAGAGGAAGTGGATAATGAATGCTTTGGGCCATAAGATTAGCTTAGCAATGGCAAGAACCAACTATCGAAGCCCAACATTAGTTTTCTTGGAGGCTCAACTTATTTACACCTACTTAGCCCCAAAAGCTTTGGCCCAATGTTAAATAAATCAGACCATGGGAAATATGAGGCCTATTGGGCTAGCCCACTCACTCTAAAACCCTAGGAGACTAATCATTTCATCATTTGAGCACTGAAGTTTAAGGGTTCTGTAGAGCAACAGAGCTATTTTTGCATAGTAAGAGAGGAGGCCAGGGTTTTCTACATATTTCTACTATTTCCCACTTCTAGAGGAGGAATTTGCCAAGCTAAGTTATATGAAACTTAATCATCTCTTTGTCCTCTATGTTTTGGTTTGAATAATTTTCTGGTTTAGTGAATTTTTCTCCATTACCCAAATTTGAAACTTGCTCATTTGGTGACTCCATTATTGATTTTCGAAGGTAAAGGCTGGAGGGGTTGTTAGGTAAGTATCTTTTCTTCATTTTGAAGTGTTTTCTATTGGTTAGTGACCCAATGGTTCACTTATAAGGTGAGCTTTGTTTTTGTGTGAAAATACCCAGAAATTATAGTTGAATATTAAGGTTTCTAGTGTGGGTAAAGTTTAAGTCCAAATTTGAGACCCTTTAGTGATTGGGTAAGTGACTTCTAGGTATTCTTAATAGTTTAATTACTTAATGTCTAACTTCTACTACAATTAGTGACTAAGTATATGCTTTGATTTTATTTAGGACCTCTAGGTATGTGGAAACTTACATTTGACTTTAGAACTTTATGCAATTAAGTGAGGTAACTAGGGTTCGAATTTTAATTCCTTCAATATGTGCTTTATTAATATGATATTTGCTATATAAATATGTTTTGCTTTGCTAAATGACTGGTTGGCTATTTGATTTTTGTGTTTGGACCATTAGTGAGTCCTTAGTGGAGTTGTGGTACAGCTACCACTTGTGCATTGTGTTTCGATCAGACATTGAGTTGTGATTAGACTCATGAATGCACTGTGTAATAACCAATGATTTAAAAACTAAATTGAATTTGATGAACTGATGCAGTAATACCCTAAAGTAGAGCAAATTGAGGCTAATAAGCTTTGGATATTAATAAGAGCATCTAAAATGTGGTTTAGAGCTAGGGTTAGCCCAAAACTAGAGCTAAAACGGCTAAATAGAGAGTTATAAAAGCCAGTGTCATTTTTGTAATTTTAGGTAACTTTTAAGAAACTAAAAAAAAGGATCTTTAAATGGAAAACTTGAGTTTTATGAGGTTCTTAAAGGCTCTAAAACCCATAGAAATCCCTAGAATGGTCAAAACTTTTAGGTTTGTATTTTAAAGTGCTAGTTGACTAAAACTTTGATTGAATAGTTCAATAAGATTTTAAATCTAATTTGGGTGGAACCAAAGGCATTTTATGAATTAAAGGACCTAAATTTCATGATGAAAAAGACAGTACTAAAAAAGGATGTGAAATGAGCTCAAACAGGAAAACCAAAGTTTAGGGACATTGTTGAAATTTTGAGAATTGTTATAAATGGTCCTCCACCTCTTAAATAACGTCCTGTTTCTGCCTTCCATCTTAACTGACTCATTTTCCCTCTAAAACAAAAATAGAACCAGCCTTAAGAGGTGCACCAAAGAGGGAGCAAAAGGGAAGGAAACCAAGTTTGAAAAGTGTAAGAAATTATCTCTTTTTCATGCTTTTCCTTTCATTAAAGTTCTTCTCCTCCTCCTCCTCCTCTTTCTTCTCATGGTTTTGGTGGCTTAATTGGTGTTGTTTCATGGTTAGTTCAGTAGAGGGAAAGGAGGATTTGAGAGAACTCTTGGAAGCTTGAGAAAGCTCTCTTGGAAAGCTTTGGAACAAGGTAAGCTTTGTTATGAGAAATTGCTTCTTCTTGGCTTTTCTCTTCCTTTATGTTTTGACCAGAACAAGGATCTTGTGTAGGGAGTTTTATTTGATCCAAAATTGATAGGGTTTAGGGTAAGGAATAGGAATATGCACTTGGAACCAAAAGAAAAGCTTCAGAAATTGAGTTATGGAAAGTAGGTTTTATTTGCACCTGGAAATTTATGAAACTTTCAAAGGGTAGTTTAACTTGTGTAAGAGTATGTTTGAGTTCTCAAGACATCTAGGAAGCTTCATAAGTGGTAAATTTCCTAGGAAAACTAACAAAACCCCATGGGCTCTTAATATGTTCTATGTCTTGGCCAAAGAGGGCAGATGGTACTTAGGAAAAGTTTTCTTTGATTCCAAGGATAGAAATGACCTAGAAATGAATAATAGACACCAAAGGAACCATTGGTGTGGATTTAAAAATCATATTTTGAAAGTTGAAACTTTAGGTTTCTTTTATGCATAAGAGGGAACTTGATGTTAGGCTCCTTAATTGAGTTTATAATAACTCTAATGAGTTTAAATAGAGTTATTTGACTTAGATTGAGTGAGAAATTGGAGCCAAGATTATGAATTATATGAGTTGCTTCATTATACCCTTGCATGGAATCAAAAGCATGCCATAAACTAGAAATAGCTTGTGTGAAGTTAATGTGAGACTAGAGATGGTTCTATTGATATGTTTGTGTCTTGTTTGATGTGTCTAGGCCTAGCAAACCAAGCCTCCTCCAAGTGCGTGTGTGAGGCCGAACCAAAAGGCTAAGGGAATCAAAGGAAAAGTTGTACTTCTTGATTCAAGGTAGCTCTCCATCCTTTCTTGTATGCATTTCTTAGTTATTTGATTGTCATTGAATACTTGTATGTATGTTTGAATTATAAAGCATGCCTCTAACTATTGGTTTGATGCTATGGTACAATTATGCTTCTTGAATTGTGTTTGGAATGTGACTTTGCTCTTGATGGGTGAGGTGATGCCAAAAGTCCCTTAGAATGGGTGAGGTGAAGCCAAAAAGTCTCTAAGAATGAGCAAGACAAGGCCAAAAGTCTCTTAGAATAAGTGATGCTGAATCAAAAGTTCCTAGAAAATAGATTAGGCTAATCTAAAAGTCCCAAATAGTTAGGTAAGGCTAAACCAAAAGTCCCTAGAACTTGATTTTGATTTTGACATATTTATATGATCTTGATAACATGTTTATGTTTAATTCTTGGAAGCTTTTGGTGCATGTTTGTGTTCTTTGACATGATAATATGCCATTTATGCCTACTTGAAAGGGTAAAAGAGCTATTGAGATTTTTTGAATCTCACTCTCCCCCACTTTCCATCTACCTTTGTCTAGGTGAAGCTCATAGAGCAAAGAATGAGAGCCAAGGAACATAATTTATAATACTTTGACAATAGTATAGTTTTTTATATAGATTAATGTCAAAGTATGTATGTACAAGTTATATATGATATGTAAACCTTTAAGCATATGTAAAAGTACATGAATATATTGTATGTAATGAATTTGGCACCAAATGTATGAGAATGTATGATTTTGACATCCTTGAACCATGGTGTGCTTGTGTATAAAAGCATATGGGATGGTGAATTTGAGTTCCATAAGGATTTAGACCTATTATAATGCTCCTATATATTTTAATTGAAATTTTGGATATACTCAAATGGTTATGGTTCATCTAGAAGGCCATTTGCTACCATTTGAAGCCATATGGTTACCATTATAAGCTATATTTTGCCTCTAAACCAAAACCTGACCAAATGAATGGGTTTTGGCATAAAATTTGGCGGACATATAGATCACATTAAAAGCGTTTCATAGAGTTAAATATCATAATCTTTGGAGCTTTGTAGAACATCTTATGAATTTTTAAAGTTAGCTAAATTATGTAGAAACTGTTAGTCACTGTTCATCTGGGCAGTTTAGTTTTCAGTGTCTTTGAAGAGCCAAATGAAGTCCAATGATCATGAAATTTTACAAGAATGTATTTGACTTCATAAGCTTTCCATAGCCACTAAGAACACTTAATTTAGAGCTTTGAATAGCGAGATGTCTACTGTAGTATGAGAAACAGACCCTAGTTATTGTTCCATTAAGTTTTTAGGACCAAATGATATTGTTTTGATCTAAAATTTTTACAGTAGTTAGATAATATTTTGAGCTTTCTAGAAAGTCCAACTTGTATGATTTGGAGTTCTCTAGCTTAGGTTATGAATTTTTGAAACTAGTGGCAGAATTATGGAATGACATAGGATGGTGTACTTGTGCTAACTTATGATGTTTGACCTTAAACTTGACTTCTATGCTTCTTTTGTGATATTTTTGGTTAAGAAAGTATATTAAAGATGAGTTAACATCAAATCATATCAATTTAAGGGCTGAGATAATATCTTATCAATAAGGTCTAAGATTTTGTATTCTACACTGTGAAATTTGAGACCTTGTCAATAAGGTTTTTTGTTAATAGTACAAATTCTCTAACAAAGAAAGTTATAGCATATGATATGTGATGGTGTAACATTTTTGGTATCAGAGCAATCGTTCAGGCAACTTAGCTCTGTGTTTAGCTCTTGAATTGTTTAAGTGGTATGTGTTATGGTGTGCTTGTCAGGAAATGGCTTCATACATGGTTGAATTGTAATGGTATGCTAAGGTTGTGGTTATTTTCTAGATAAGATGGTGAATACTAGAAGGGAAGACTAGCTAGGATTGAATAGGTTGAACCTGAGGATCCTATGAGGACTATTATGGATAGATTAGACCAATAGCAAGCTATGATATAGCAGTAGCATGAAATGATAATGCAACTGCAAAATCCCCTAGCTAGGCAAGAAGACATGAGTAGATACGCCCCTGAACCACAACCACCTTTCTTTGATAATCCACTAGTACCCATTCAAGAGCTGGTACAGGTCCAATTATCTAGTTAGAAGTTGCTTAATCAGTTTAGAAATAATGGTCCACCCTCATTTGACGGAGAATTAGATGCAGACAATGCCGAGGGTTAGGTTATGTAGCTTAAGAAGATATATAAAGTGATGGGCTATACGTCAGAGCAGAAAGCTATGCTCGCCATATTTATGCTAAAGAAAGAAGCTGATAAATGATGGCATGGCACAGAATCTATTATGCAAACTAAGAATATCCTGATCACTTGCGAGAACTTCTTGGTGGAATTCTATGAGAAATATTTCCCTTGCTCTGTCAGAGACCAGAAAAAGATAACGTCTATGGGATTGAAGCAGATACATGATATGTCAGTGGATTAGTATGTGGCTAGATTCATTAAGTTGTCTTGGTACTCCTCCTATCTCTATAGATATGATGACGAGAGCTAGAGATGTGAGAGATTTGAGAAGGGATTAAAGCCCTTTTTAGACATAGAGTTACTCCATAGAAAATCAAAACATTTAATGCCATTGTGTAGATTAACAAAGTGATAGAAAATAACCTACAGGATATCCTACCAGTAGTGATTGGTACAAGTTAGAAGGGGGCTTCAAAATTGAAAAAACTAAGACTAATAGATAGTGTAAGTGTAACACCTAGCAGTAGAAAGAAAGGCAAGGTGTAGTGGAGTAGAAAGCCACAGAGGGGCAAGAAAGTGCAGCCCAATAGAACTCAGTCATCTATAGTGACATGCTTTAAGTGTGGGAAGCTGGGGCACTTTGCTTGGAATTGTCCTTAGATAAAGACAATGCCTCCACCCAGGCCACAGACCTAGGGTAAAGTGCTAGCCCTTACTCAGTAGGAGGCTAATGTATCCCCTAGCTTGATCAGAGGTAATATTATAGTGAATTGTTTTCCTATGATGGCTATGTTTAATTTAGGTGCTAGCTACTCGTTCATATCTTATGATTGTGTGAGGAATTAGGTTTGGCTATTGGTACTTTGCCTTTTGATTTTTCTGTTACCACTTTTACTGGAGGTTATGTTGTTACTTCTCACATATGTTTAAATGTCACTATATAGTTTAACTATTGTCATACTACCATTAATTTGATTTGTATGCCCTTTTAGGACATTGACTTGATTATTGATATGAATTGGATGATTGTGAATAATGTTGTACTTGATTGTGAACATAGAACCATTTTCTTACTTGCTTGTGGGACCGTACCTAATATTGGGGCTGAATTATCCTTTTTTATTATTGTCCAAGCTGAGAGATATATAGAACATGGATGTTAAAGGTTTCTAGTCTTTTTCTCTATGCAGGTTGAGGTAGAGGAAAGGATAGAGATCGTTGTAGTTAAGCGATTCCTATAGGTTTTCTATAAAGATTTTTATTTTAGTGGCCTACCTTTTAAGAGAGAAATGGAATTCCTTATAGATATAGTGCCTAGGGCTGGAATAGTGTCTAAAGCTCCTTATAGAATGGCTCCCACTAAACTTGTAGAATTGAAAAAGCAGATAGAAGAATTATTAGAAAAAGGGTTTATATGCCTTAGTGTGCCACCCTGGGGAGTACCTATATTGTTTGTGAATAAGAAAGATGGTAGCTTGAGATTGTGTATAGATTATAGAGAATTGAATAAAGTTACTATCAAGAATAAATATCCTCTCCCTAGAATAGATGATTTGTTAGATCAGTTAGTTGGGGCATTTGTATTCTCCAAGATGGATCAGAGATCTGGGTATCTTCAGTAAAGGGTTGAAGTTGAAGACATCCCAAAGATGGTGTTTTGAACTAGTTATAGGCATTATGAGTTCTTAGTGATGCCATTCAGTTTGATGAATGCACTAGCTATGTTTATGGATTATATGAATAGGGTATTCAGACCATTTTTAGATAAATTTGTTATGGCATTTATAAATGATATGCTTGTATTCTTTAGATCATTTGAAGAGCATGAGAGACATTTGAGAATAGTCCTAAAAACCTTAAAAAATAGGAGGTTATATGCCAAACTTAGTAAATGTGAATTTTAGCTCACTAAGGTAAGATTTTTAGGTCACATGATATCATAGACAGAGGTCGTGGTTGATCCCTATAAAGTAGAAGCTGTGTTATAGTGGGATAGACCTAAGACTATCACCAAGGTAAGGAGCTTTCTAGGTTTGGTAGGATATTATAAACGATTTATATAGGGCTTTTTTTAGATAGCCTTACTATTGACGTGGCTAAGTAGGAAAGAAACACCATTTGTGTGGAATGACAGAGGTGAGGGGAGTTTCCAAGAGTTGAGACTTCAATTGACCACTGCCCCTATTTTGATTATACCTGACCCTAGTAAACCATTTGTGGTTTATAGTGATGCCTCAAGAAAAAGAGTTAAGATGTATGTTGATGCAATAGGGTAGAGCAGTGGCATATACCTCTATGCAGTTAAGGCCTCATGAGGATAATTATCCTACACACGATCTAGAGTTAGTTGCAGTGGTGTTTACTCTTAAAATCTAGAGGTATTATCTGTATGGTGCAACCATAGAAATTTATAGTGACCATAAGAGTTTGAAATACCTATTTAATCAGAAAGAATTGAATATGAGACAAACTCTTATTTTTAGCCTCTAGAACTTAGTTTTCATAATGTTAATGGTATGTAATAACTTGGGAGCAACTATAAGAGGGTTGTTGAGTATAGAATCAATGCTAACATGAATTGAAGGACTTAATTGATAACTTAAATCTCCTATAGGCTTAAGTTGTTTTGCTTTCTAATAAATAAGCTTAAGGATAATAAGCTTTAAATTTTCTTTGTATTTCCACTTCTAACGAAATATTGACAATATTTCACTTAAAGCATAAGAGGTTAAGAGTTAATTATGATCAATTAAGGTGTTTAGAAGTTAGGGTTGTTTCATTTGGTATCAGAGTAGTGGTTAGGAAATTATGCTTGATTTTGGACTCTGCGGTTAGGAAACTTGGCAAATATGATGCATGCATGCTAGGAATAGGAACATTGTGGTCTGAGGATGTTTCTTATACTTATATATACCTATTATGGGTAGGGTTGTGTTTGGATTACCCTTGGATTGTAGCTTAATGAGGAAGCCTCTGTTTGTAATTGTGGCATTGCAGGGTGTTATGGTTGCACATAAGGAAATTATTGAGATGTTGAGGGAGGTGCAAGAGGCTATGGCTATAATGGCCAATTGAATGACGGAGCAAGTTGAGGCCTATGAGGCTATTATGAGGGCAATGACTAATTGGATTCAAGAGCAAGTCAAGGCCCATGCAGCCACTGTCTAAGTGTTCCAACAGCTGCATGAGACCATAAACAAATAGAATTAAGAGGTACCAGTTGGAAATTAGGTTAGTGCTAGTCAGAACCTTAGTGAGGGTCATCAAAAGGAAAATGATGATATCTCAATTGTATTGGCCAAGTTTAGGAAGGTTGATCCTTCATTGTTTTTGGGGGAGTTGGACACCAAGAAGGCTAAGAGATGGCTGGTGCAACTAAGGAAAATTTTTAAGGTAATGACATGCACCATCGAGCAAAAGGCTAGACTAGCCATTTACAATCTTGAAGGTAAGGTGAAACATTAGGGGTAGAGTACCTCTAGGTTGCTAACCCCAAAAGGGATAGATATCCTTGACTTAGGAAAGCTTTCAAACCACTTTTGAAGGCAAATACTTCCCACCATTAATGTTGGCTAATAAAGAAGTTGAGTTCAATTTCCTTGAGCAAGGAGAAATGAATGTAGACTAGTATATAGCAAAATTTATTCGATTATACCATTTCTCCTCATACCTAATGTAAAACCACATTTATAGAACTCATCTCATATAAATTCTAGGCTTCCTTCCATGAACAACACAAGAGGAGGAAGGAAAACCATTAAAAATAATCAATTTAATTGTGTTACGTCACAGAATAAATTTTTCATTTGATGTTTCGTGGGCCATATAGACTCATCCATTCTCACATTTAAATACACAAATACAACTCATAACAACCTCAAGAAGTGGCCTAGAACTCATGCAAGTGGAAGGTACACACGAAAATATAGTGTGCAGCCTCGGGTTAGAATTCCAGAATTCTGACATGAAATTTGAAAATTCATAACTAATTATAGAAAAACCAAAATCATGCGCACTATACATTCTGGAAAGCTACAGATGTTACTTTATGATAAAAATAATTCAAGACCATAACAGGGACATCTAGCCATTGGACATTGATGGAACAGTACCAGAGGTCGCCTGTCTCTACTGGTACTATCCTCCAACTTCAAAAATTCATATCTCCTTGCTCAAATGTCCAATTGGGGTGATCTTAGTGACCATGGAAATATTATTATATCTAGTTTATTCCTATGAAATTTTATGAGCATTGGACACTATTTGGCTATCGAATGACACAGCCCAAGTTACTAACCATATGAATAATATCTGCATTAGTTTAGCAGAAAAATGCCAACTTTGAAAATTTATAATTAATTCCATAGAGCTCTAAATAATTTGGTCTTTAGCTTTCCAAAAATCTCTAGATAATATCTATATGCATGCCAAATTTTATGGGTAAAATCATTCATTTGGTCAGATTTTGACATTGGGTTGCATAATGGTTATTTTTGTGTCTTATATGGGGTCCAAATGGTCCAAAATTGCTTCTAAGACAACCATGGCCACTTGAGTACGTGAGAAAGCACCAAAATGGTCTAATAAACTTGTCTCAAAGGTGCACAAACTCAGATTTCTCAAACTCACTCATCCACCCCAAGATATACACAAGAATGCATATATCAAGTCTTGCCATTCCATACCCAAATCATGCTACATCATGCATGTTGCACCAAATCTCATTCATACATAATACATTTACATATTTACATATGCTCATAAGGTCATATAACATATACAATGAGGAGATACATCATATGCCACTCATATGGCTACAAATTAGCATTTTCACACACTTGGTTGTCAATCTTCATTCTCTAGGCTTGGTGGCTTCCATTCCTTGCCTCACTTAGTCTGCCTAGACATGTTAGACATATGGGGAGGAAGGAATGAGATTCTAGGAATTCCAATAGCTCTTCTTCCTTTCAATGACACATAAAGAATGAAAATCTATATCTAAAAGTGCATGTATGACTATTATGGAACATGTGAGCATTTAAGAATCATTCTTGGCATTTTAAAGAGTCATGCATAGGCTTGCCAAGTAAGTGGATTAGCCTCACCCATTCTCTTCAAGGATTTTGGACTTGCCTTACCCTTTTTCTCAAAGGCCTTGAACTAAGCCTTCCTCTTGGGAGACTCTAAGCTTTGTCTCAACCATTCTTAAGAGTTCTTGGTTGATCCTCACCATAGCTAGAGGTTTCTTGGCTTCACCACACTCAAGCAAACCAAAGCAAAGTAATAAGACATCATTTGAATGCATAAAACAACATCATGGTGCCATGGTATATAAAATCATGCTAGAACACATTATCATGGCTTAGCACATACATACACACATTTAAAGATAAGATAACATTTATTCATGTATGAGAGAAAGAAGAGAGAGCTACCTTTGTTACAATGCAAACTTTTTCTCTTGAATTTGGTTACTCTTCCTCGGTCCCACACACATAAGAAGGTAGAGATTATTTCTCTTGGCCTAGACACATCATATGGAAGCCAATTATACTCTTGAATCAAATTATAAAGCCATACATTCACTAAAAAAGCTAGGTAGTTCATATGACTCTTTTGTAGTTCCATAATGCACTTAATGAAGCAAAATTAAGAAAACATCATCTTGGCTCTATTCTCTCCATCCGTTTATGATTCTTGACTTCATTTAAACCTCTTAGAGTCATCACACAATCAAATCAAGGAGCCTAGCTAGGTACCTCTTTAAGCCATAATATAGAACCTATGATACCATCTCACTATCCATGGCTTTTAAAATTTTTTCAAGCCTTCCTTTCATCCTCTTCCATCATATATGACTCAAAAATAAGTTTGAAACAAATTAAAACTATCTCTAGGTGCTCCAACCTCTCTAGGCCGTGGCTATGGAGCATGTGAGCACCAAGTGAGCTTGCTTTATTTTCTTGATGGAAGATGCATATGAGGAGCCTTCTAGAGGCCTCAAGAGGTCATCCAAACACTCATTTAAGTTTAGGAATTATTATATCAAATCAGATTTTTGGTGGAACACTTGAAACCCTAACTTTGTTATTTTGAAATCTAATGGCTATTTGATTGTTTCCTTCACATATTCTTGTTCTCCTTCCTCATTTTCCTAAGATTCACCCTTGGTTTAGCTAGAAATGTAACTCCTCTTGGCTGCTCTCATAAAGGGCGAAATGGAGAGAAGAAGAGCAAGGGAGATTACGTTGGAAAATGGCAAAATACCTTGGTTTTCTTGGCTTTTCTTGCTTGTTTCTCACTTTGCTTGGCCTCCTCTCCTCAAGTCTGAATTTTCCACCTCTATTCTGCCCTCCATACAGACCCAAAAACTTTAACAAAAACATAGAAAGAAAAAGGGGAAAGAGGAGAAAGAGATTGGTGAAGGAGAAAGCATGAAAAACTATAAAATTCTTACACTTTTTACTAGGTTTTTCTCTTCCTTCTTCCCTCCATCTTATGCACCATTCTCCTCTACCATTGGTTCTGTTTTAGCCCAAAAAATTTGTTCATAAGGAGTGGGGCATAAGTGGGGGTGTTTTTATAAGCCTAGGGGTTCATTTAAGTAACTTTTAAAATTTACAATTTAGTCCCTCTTCTTAGTTTTGTCCATTTGGGCTCATTTCAACTCTTTTTTGAAAACCTTATTTTTCATCATAAAATTTAGGTCCTCTAATTCATAAAATGGCTTCGGTTTCACCCAAATTAGATTTAAAACCATTCCAAACTATTTAGTCAAAGTTTCTATCAATCGATGGCTGAAATTGCTCACTGGAGGGGTTTAAACTGTTATGGGGATTCCCATGGTTTTCAGGGACTCTGAGATCCTCGAAAAGCTTAAATTTCTCATTTAAAAAGACCTTCTATGAGTTTTCTAAAAATTACCTGAAATTACGAAAATACCATTACATTTCGTTGCATTTTCATTAAAATCCGTCTAGCTATTCTGGCTCCTATTTCAGGGCACCTCTGGCCTTGACTCATCATTATTTGAGGTCTAAAATATTATTCTAATTTTATTGGTCCTCAAATCACTCTATCCAGGGGACTTCTCTTTGTATTTGGTAAATTTCATGCGTTTACGGAGAAACCGTACGTTACGTTTCTCAAGTTTTCTCTCGTTTTTAAAGAACTAGATATTACACCTAAAATGTTTTAATGATGAACCATGGAAGGCCAATAACTTTGAAAAAGGCCATAAACCAAAAGTAAAGGATAAGATTGCATCTCTCCAAATTCATAACTTTGATGAATTGGCGGAGAAGTGTAGGGTGATTGAAAAGGCCATGATGGATAGTAGGGCCAAAAGGAAAAAGGCAATGGAATATAAGCGTGACTGAGGCATGGAGCCTTTTAGGGATTGAAACAAGAAGGGAACTAGTAGTGGTAGTGACCCTTAGGGTAGGAGGCCATTCCCAAGAAGTGGTCCCTAAAGGAAGAATATGGAACCCTAAAAGAGTTCAGTTAGTGTGCTATTAACTTGTGGCAAGTGTGGAAGGAATCATGGAAGTAGACCATGCCCCGTGTGCTATAATTATAGGAAGCTCAAACACTATGCATAAACTTGCATGATATCACGAGAGTCGACTTCATCAGTCAAACCACTTGCACAAGGATGGGTGTTTGCACTTATACAACAAGAGGCTAGTAAGTCCCCTAATCTTATCTGAGGTACTATTCTTGTTTATAATCATATGGTAGATGCATTGTTTGAGTTAGGTATGACCTATTCTTTCATCTCATATGACAATATTAAGCATTAGGGTCTTAAAATTAGCATGTTGCCATTTGAATTATCTATGTTTACCCTTATTGGATATTCTATGATTACATTTGATGCGTGCCTGAATTGTGTTGTACAATTGGATAGCCGTTGTACTAACCTTGACTTGATTTACATCCTTTTGCATGACTTTGATGTGATCATTAGTATAGATTGGTTATTGGCTAATAATGTGATACTAGATTGTAACTGTAAGGCTGTTTCCTTACCTGCTAAACCTACTAATATACTTGAAACTTGTCCTATGACTGAGCTTGCTTACGTGTTTATTGCCTAAGTTGGTAGGTACCTTAGGTATGGTTGTCAAGGGTTTCTAGTCTTTTTTTTCCTGCACATTGAAGTTAAGAATGAGTTAGAGGATATACCTATGATTAAGGAATTTTCAAAAGTTTTTCCTAAAGAGATTAGTTGTCTACCCCCAAAGAGAGAGTTAGAGTTTTTCATTGATTAGTTCCTAGTATGGGATAAATCTCTAAGGCTCCATATAGGATGGCACTTGCTAAGCTTGTTGAGTTGAAAAATCAAATAGAAGAGTTGCTTGAAAAATGGTTTGTTAGGCCTAGTGTGTCCCTATAAGGAGCACTGGTGTTGTTTGTTAAGAAAAAGGATGGTAGCCTTAGACTTTGTATTGATTATAGGCAACTAAACCAAGTGACTATTAAGAACATACACCCTTTATCTAGAATTGATTATTTGCTTAACCAATTAGCAAGAGCATCAGTCTTTTCAAAAATTAACCTTAGGTCAGGATACCATTAACTTAAAGTGAAAGTGGAGGACATACCTAAGACCACTTTTAGGGCTCAATATGACTATTATGAGTTCCTAGTTATGCCATTTGGGTTAACCATTGGCCTTGCCATTTTTATGGACTGCATGAATATGATTTTTAAGCCATACCTTAACCGATTTATGGTGGTATCCATTGATGACATCCTTATCTATTCCAAGAGTAGTGAAGAGCATGAAGAATATCTTAAGATAGTTCTTTAGACCTCAAGGGAACATTAGTTGTATGCCAAGCTGAGCAAATGTGAATTTTGGTTGCGGGAGGTTAAATTTCTAGGTCATGTGATATCGAAACAAGGGGTGATGGTAGATCTTAGTAAGATGGAAGTAGTGCTAAATTGGGAGTGACCCAAAATAGTGACTAAAATCTATAGTTTCCTAGGTCTAGCCAACTACTATAAGAGGTTCATTAAAGGGTTTTCTCAACTAGCTATACCTTTGACTAAGTTAACTCAGAAGGACTAACTATTTGTGTGGGATATTAGGTGTGAGAATGCCTTTCAAGAAGTTAAGGATAAGTTGACCACTACACCTGTGTATCTCTAAAGAAACCTTTACGGCTTATTGTGATGCCTTTAAGAAAGGTTTAGGTTATATTTTGATGCAACAAGGTAGGGTGATAGCCTATGCTTCTAGATAACTTAGATCTCATGAAGAGAATTATCCTACCCATGACCTAGAGCTAGCGGATGTGGTTCTTGCCTTTAAGATTTGAAAGCACTATCTTTATGGTACATAATTTGAGGTGTATATTGACTATAAGAGTTTGAAGTACTTATTTGACCAAAATGAGTTGAATATGAGACAAAGGAGGTGGATAGAGTTCTTTAAAGATTATGATTTCTCCTTAAAGTACCATCATAAAAAGAAAAATGTTGTTGCTGATGCCTTGAGTAGGAAATCTATTTATGTGGCTATGATGATGCTGAAGGAGCAAAGGTTGATTGAAAAGTTGAGAGACTTGAACCTGTCCATGATTATACACTCTAATAGCCTTCTTTTGAATGAGTTAAGGATATAAAGTGATTTTAAGAGAAGACTTAAAGAGGCCTAAGAACTAAATTAGCATTTGGATAAGATTGAGAGCAATTGGGGAATGAAGAGGTCAAGGATTTTGACCTATCAAATGATAGTTTGGTATGGTATTGGGGTAGAGTGTGCATAACCAAAGATGAAGAGATAAGAAAGATAGTGTTGTCTAAAGTTCATAAAAGTAGGTACACCATTCACCTGGGCACCACTAAAATGTACAAAGACCTTAAGAAGAGTTTTTAGTGGCCTGGAATGAAGTTAGACATAGCAGAGTTTGTTGCCAAAGGGTTAAGATTGAACACCAAAAACCTACAGGATTGTGACACCCTTTAGAGATCCTAAAATGGAAATAGGATAGTATATCCATGGATTTTATGATGGGATTGCCTGGGACACCTTGGGTTACAATGTTATTTGGGTGATTATAGATAGGCTGACAAAGTTTGCCCATTTTCTACTTATTAGAGCCATTTATCCTTTAGATAGATTAGTACAACTATTTAGGAGATTGTCATATTACATGGTGTTCCTAATAGCATTGTGTCAGATAAAGACCCCAGGTTCACATTGAAATTTTATTGGTTTATACAAGAAGCTTTAGGCACTAATTTTAACTTTACCACTGCTTATCACTCTCAGTCAAATGGATAGATTGAGAGAACCATTCAAACTCTTAAAGATATGCTTAGAGCTAGTATGCTAGAGTTGAAGAAAAATTGGGATGTATATTTGCCTTTAGATGAGTTTGCCTATAATAATAGTTACCATTCTGGTATCCAGATAGCACCATTTGAGGCACTTTATAGGAGAAAGTGTAGATCATTCTTGTGTTGGGTAGAACTTGGTAAGAAGAGTCTTTTAGGTTTGGACATAGTAGACTAAACCACTCTTTAGATAGAACTAATCAGGAAGAAGTTGTTAGTTGTCCAAAATAGGCAGACGATTTATGTGAATAAGAGAAGGAGACCATTAGAATTTGTGGTGGGAGACCATGTCTTTCTTAAGGTTACTCTAGTGATGGGCATTGGATGATCTATAAAGTCAAGAAAGCTCAATCTTTGTTATCTTGGTCCTTTTTAAATCCTTGAGCAGATAAGACCCATAACCTACAAAGTGGCTTTGCCCCTAAATTTAGTCCAATTGCATGATGTGTTTCATATATCCCAATTAAAAAAGTATTACCCAGACTCTTCGCATGTCATTAAGCATCATAATGTGCATCTATAAGATAACTTGTCTTATGTGGTTGAGCTAAAAGGGATAGTGGACTCTAAAGTCAAATAGCTACGTAATAAGAATATCCTTTTCGTAAAAGTGGTATGGAAAGGATTAATGCCTGGTGAGGCAACTTGGAAAATGGAGGAAGCCATGAGGAAGGATTATCCAGCACTCTTTGAGTAAGGTTCGCCTAATTTTGAGAACAAAATTCTTAAAAAGGGAGGAGAATGTAACACCCCAAAATTAATTAGAAATAATTATAAAGAATTATGGAATTGTAAAAGGAAATTAAGGAAATAAGAATCCTTAAGGAAATGGATTCAAATTTTGGGCATATGGAGATAAATAACAATTTTTTGCCATTTGAGTAAAAATAAATTAATTTTTGGGTCTAAACTTAATTAAGGTATTAATTAAGTAAGAAAAAGTGGATAATGAATACTTTGGGCCATAAGATTAGTTTAGTTATGGCCAAAACCAACTATGGAGGCCCAACATTAGTTTTCTTGGAGGCCCAACTTATTTACACCTACTTAGTCCTAAAAGCTTTGGTTCAATGCTAAATAGATCGAACCATGGGAAATATTAGGCCCATTGGGCAGCCCACTCACTCTAAAACCCAAGGAGACTAACCATTTCATCATTTGAATGTTGAAGTTTGAGGGTTCTACAGATCAAGGGGCTATTTCCACATAGGAACAGAAGAGGTTAGGGTTTTTTACACATTTCCACCATTTTCCACTTTTAGAGGAGGAATTTGCCAAGATGAGTTATATGAAACTTAATCCTCTCTTCTTCCTCTATGTTTTGGTCTGAATAGTATCTAGTTTAGTGAATTTTTCTCTATCATCCAAATCTAAAACTTGCTCATTTGGTGACTCTATTGTTGATTTTTAGAGGTAGAGGCTATAGGGGTTGTAAGGTAAGTATCTTCTCCTCATTTTGAAGTGTTTTATATTTGTTAGTAACCCAATGGTTGACTTATGAGGTGAGCTTTGTTTTTGTGCAAAAATACCAAGAAATTAGAGTGGAATATTAAGGTTTATGGTGTAGGTGAAGTTCAAGTCCGAATTTGGGACTCTTTAGTGATTGGGTAAGTGACTTCTAGGTAATTATTGATAATTTAATTACTTGGTGTCTAATTTTTGTTACAATTAGTGACTGAGTATATGCTTTGATATTATTTAAGACCTCTAGGTGTGTGGAAACTTGCATTTGACTTCAACACTTTATGCAATTAAGTGTGGTAACCGAGGTTTGAATTTTAATTCCTTACATATGTGCTTTATTAATTTGATATCTATTGTATAAATATGTTTTACTTTGCTAAATGACTAGTTGGCTACTTGATTGTTATGTTTAGACTGTGAGCGAGTCCTTGGTAGAGTTCTGGTATGTTTGCCACTTGTGCATTGTGCTTTAATCAGGAACTAAGTTGTGATTAGACTCATGAATGCACTAAGACTAGGTTATGCTCAATAGGTAGTTAGTGCCATGGATTGGCCTTTCCCTATATTATTGGCCATTAATATGAGGTATGTAATTACTAGTATGGAATAGCAGTCACTGGTAGCTCAGTTAGTTTATTTGTTGACATGATGGATGATTATGATATTTATCTTATTAAAATGCATTTATACTGATTGAATTGTACATATGTTTGGAATTATTCCTTGGTTACTGAGATTCATATCTCACCTTATTTTATGGGCTAACAAATTTCTGGTGAAGGTTCATCGAATAAGGGAAAGGGGAATAAGTAAATTAGCACCCCTGACTTGGAGGCCATGTGTGGGCTCTCTACACTAGAGCCATTTTGTTTAAAATAGATGCTATCATTTTTGTAATTCCTTTTGTATAGAATCATAATGCATTCATATTTTAAAGCGTAGGCTTTTCGATGTTCTATAACTAAGATTAAATTTAATAGGAAGCTAGACCTTGTAGTACTTGGAATCTAATGTATGTACTTAATTATTATTCGATATGGATTATTGCCAATGAAGAACCATCCCTTAATCACTTGAGATTGTGATAATGCCCTGTGTTATCCCAATCAGTATTGTATGGTAGCTTAGTTAAAATATATATATACGTATATGAATGATGTTGTTAGTGGCCTTGGTTACCAATTGCTATCGTAATATGTTCATGTGCTCATATGCATAGTAGTACTCAATTATTATACATTCCATTTAAGCTTATAAATAATGTGGAGTATTAATTATGGTATTTATGAGTTAAGAGGTTGAGAAAACCATGTGTGATAGCTAGGGAGGCTCTAGAATTCACTTAGAACTTGTAGAATATGGCTAGGAAGTGAGAAAGTAAGAAAATAGGATCAGAAGGGGATAAAGTCGAAGCTAAAACTACTTAAGTTGTGGCCAAGAGTCATCCAAAGGAGAGGAGGGCCGCAGCGCGAGGGCAGTTTGTTGCGATGGGCGTTGGGTGATAGGATTGGGAGGGCTTAAGAAGAGACTATCACCACAACACAATGTAGGCTTATCGTGATGAGAATTATGTTTTAGGGAAATAGGAACTTCACAAGAGTAACTTTGCCACAGCGCGGAAGGCTTTGGTCATGGCAAGGATCGTATAATTTTGTTTTAAAGCTCCAGAAACAAGTCAAGTTGCAATGCGAGTATACTAAGTCATGGCACAAGTCCAATAATCTAGTTTTTAAGTTCCAGTAGCCAACTTAGCTGCAATGAAGATGTCTAAGTCACAGCTTAGAATAATAAACTCTTATTTCTAGCCTTTAGAACTTAGTTTTCATGATGATAAATGTTGTAATGACTTGGAAGCAACTATAAAAGGGTTGGTGAGTATAGAATCAATGGTAACATGAATTGAAAAGACTTAATTAATAACTTAAATCTCCTATAGGCCTAAGTTGTTTTATTTTCTAATCAATAAAGCCCAAGGATAATAAGGTCCAAGTTTTCTCTATGTTTCCACTTCTAATGAATTATTAATAATATTTCACTTAAAGCATAAGAGGTTAAGAGTTAATTATAATTAATTAAGGTGTTTAGAAGTTAGGGTTGTTACAACAGCCTTCTTTAGCTAAGATGGCATTGACTTTCTTATGAATAAAAAGGAGGGTTCCTAATTTGAACCTCATCCTCTTTTTGTCCTTTAGGTTTATAACATTTGTCATACATTACTGAAAAGAAAAGAAAAGATTAAAAAGGAAGATACGTCATGATCTCCATTTAGATCTTCACTCCTATGGCATTAATGGTAAGCATAAGCTTTTATCATGTCTTTCATTTAGTCCTTTAAACATGATATGAGCTACAAAATGCATGTGTATTTCTTTAAGCATGTGCCTTCCAAGGAAGTATGCAATTATTTGAAGTAAAAATAATCTCTTTGATTTACTCTTATGATTTAGTAACTTTATTTTCTCTGGCTTATAAATGTTAATAGAGAATCTCCACTAACATTAAATATATATATATATATATACATATTTATCTATGTTAATATTTATTTATTTTAAATATTTGCTTATGTATTTATTAGTTGTTGGGTTTTAGTCTTGGCACATGATTACAAGATAGGTAGAGTTTGAGTATTTTTTTTAGGAATAAAGAAGCCTTGGATAACTAAGCCTCAAAATACTTGAGAATATTTAGAGGGACTTTGTAGATTTTTATATTTTGCATTTGCCAGTGGGAGTGTGAAGGGTAAAATAATATGCCTATGTCCTAAATGTAAATTCAACAAATGGCATATCAAAGAAGAGGTGCATGACCACTTGGTTATTATGCCATTTCTACAAAGATATACTTTTTAGGTCATGCACGATGAGAAACATGATAGATAAGAGCCGCTTGCAATGTCTCCAACAATGCCACAAATAAGAGAAGAGTGAACTTTTAGAGATGACTTCATAAATGACATGGTCTATGATGCATTCGGGGTTCATCATGTAATTGAAAGTGTGGATGAAGTCTAGGGGCTAGCTCCATCCTTTTTCCTAGTGATAAATGAAGATACTAATGAGTTTTAATAGTTAATCAGGGATAGACAATAGAATCTATACAAAAGGTATAAGAAATACTTGAAATTATCTTTTTTGGTGAAATTGTATCACATTAAGTGCATGTCTAGAACTAGCGCCATGGCTATGTCCTTAATACTAGAGTTATTGGTAGATGCTTTTGAACATGCAAAAATTTCATGTTCTTTTTATGAAGTTAAGAAAACCATTAAGAATTTAGGGCTTGACTACATAAAGATTCATGCTTGTCCAACTGATTCTATACTTTATTGGGGCAAGGATGAAAACATGAATATCTGTAAAAAGTGCAACACATATAAATGAAAACCAAAGAGCAAAGGTGAAAAGAGACCAAAGAAGCCTACAAAGATCTTTCAATATTTTCTATTGAAGCCATGGTTACAAAGGTTGTTTATGTCATCTAAGATGGTTAAGCATAGAAGATGGCATGCTATAGATAGGAATAGCAATAACATGATAAGGCATCTAAGAGATTCAAAGAAATAGAGGAGATTTGACATCATTAACACTCAATTCATTTTAGATCCTTAAAAGGTACCCTTGGGCTTAACAACTAATAGTTTCAATCCATTTGGCAACTTGAGTACAAGTTACAGCATTTGGCCAATAGTTTTTATATCGTACAATGTAATGTTCAATTTTCCTAGAAACATTAGAAATGGACCAATTATAAAAGGAAGTCTCTTAAACAGAAAGGTTTGAGCCCAAATAAAATTAGTACAAAATTTAAAAAAAATTGAAAATGAAGATCCAAGGCTTAAAATACCTAAAAACCAGAGTTGGAGTAGTAAAATACAATCCAAAAAAATCAGTGGTATTTTTGTAATTTTGGACACTTTTTAGAAAACTCAAAGAATGAATCTTTAAGTGAAAAAATTGAGTTTCCCGGAGTTCTTAGAGGCCCTAAAAATCATAAGAACCCCTAAAATGGTTCAAACCCCTTCAATTTATATTTTAGAGCGTCAATTGGCCTAAATTTTGACTAGTTTATTTGGGAAGATTTTAAATCCAATTTGGATAAAATCAAATGCATTTTATAAGTTAGAGAATGTAAATTTTATGATGGAAAATACAATTCTCAAAAAGGAGTTGAAATGAGCCTAAAAGGAAAGAACCAAGAAAAGGGAACAAAATGGAAATTTTTGAAAAGTGTCGTAAGTAACCTCCCTTCTTATATGTCACACCCCATCTCTCCCTCATTTTAACCGACCTACTTTCTGTCCTAAACCAGAGGAGAGAAGCCTAGTAAAAAGGTAAGAAAACTATGGATTTTCATGCTCCTTCCTTCATCAATCTTGTTCTCCTCCTTCTCCTCTCTTTTCTTATGGTTTTAATGTTTGATTTGGGACTGTTTTCGGGCTGGTTCAGTAGGATAGAGTTAGAGATTGAAGGAGAAGGCCAAGGCATAAGAAGGCTCCTTGGAAAAGTATTCAAACAAGGTAAGAATCATGACTCTTATTGCTTCTTCTTGTTATTCTTTAAAAGGGTTAGTTTTAGCCAACTATAGAACACTTAAAAGAGAATGAGTTCTAACCAAAACCAAGCAAGGAACAAGGGTTTTAGAGTGTAGGAATTAAGAATATGCAATTGGAATTGAATAAGAAGCATTAGAAATCAAGTTACAAAACCTAAGGATTTAGTTGCACCTTGGCAAATATGAGACTTTCTAGTGGTGATTTAGGTTGTCTAAGAGTGTGCATGGGTTCTTAAGACACCTAGCAAGTCTCACAAGTGCCAACTCCCTAAAGAAAATTTAGCAAAGTCTATGGGTGCTCCTTGTTGTACATGTTTTAGACAAACTATAACCAAGCATCTAGGGAGAGTTTTAATTCATTCTAAGGGTAGAAAGGGACTAAGCATGATTAGTAAACATCAAAGAAAGCATTGCAATGAAGTTTGTGAGATGGAGGTGTAGGCTCCATTTTGAGACATAAAGAAGCAATTTGTATCTAGGCTCCTTGAATTGAAATTGTGATGGCTTTAAGGAGTCAAGAGACTTGGATTTAATGAAAAATGGGAGCGAAGATTATGAATCCTAAGAGTTGCTTCATTGTGTGTTGTATGGAAACATAGTAGAGTCATATAAGAGAGTAGGCATGCATAAAGTTTCTATAAAGCTAGAGTTTGTTCCAATAATTGAATCATGTCTCATTTGATGTGTCTAGGCCAAAAGGATCAAGTCTCACCTAGTTGCAAGTGTTTGGCTGAGAGAGGGAAGGAATAAGCAAAAGGAAGAGTTATGTTCTTGCTTCAAGATAGTTTTCTAACCTTTTTCACATGCATTTTTTGGATGTTTGTTTGTCATTGAGTGCTTATGTATATGTTTGAACTATGAGATACATTTCTAGCCATTAGTTATATGTGATGATACCATTATGCTTCTTAAATGTGGCTTGAATGGGTATGATTATGCCAAAAGTCCCTTAACATGGGTAAGGATGAGCCAAAAGTCCCTAGAAATGGGTGAGACAAAGCCAAAAGTCTCAAGAAGAGTGAGGCTAAGTAAAAAATGCCTTGAAAGTAGGTGAGGCAAATCCAAAACTCTTAAAGAAATTAGGTGAGGCTTGACTGACACCCTTTAGAGCCTATGTTTGACATGTATGAGTTCATATGACAAGGAAAATGATTTATGTATGTTCATTAGTAGCTTAAATGCTATGTATGAATTCTTTGATATATAACTGCATCCATTATGTATGTTTGAAAGGTTAAAGAGCTATTAGGATTCTTGAAATATCACTCTTCCCCAATATATGTCTAACCATGTCTAGGTGAATCAAGTGGACTAAGAAATGGAGCTCAAACATCTTGAAGAGCAAGAGTTTGACAATGGAATAGATATTTAAGCATTTTGATGGCATTTTTATGCCAAGAATTGTAATCACATAATGTATATGTGATGTAAACCTTTAAGCATATTCAAATGTATGTAAATATGATGTATGTATCCATTTTGGAACCATATGAATGAATATGTGAGTTTTTGCCACTCACATGCCCTTATGTTGTTGTGTATAAATGCAAGTGGCAAGATGAGAATGAGCTCCATGATGATGTGAACCATTTGAAATACTTCCATAGGTTGTAGTTATGCTTTTAGACTTGCTCAAGTGGTTGTGGAAAGATGAGAAAGACATGTGGTGCATGTTGAACCCTTTATGGACTTTAATTTTGACCACTTCTTAAGTTAAATCAAAGTCTGACCAAATGGATGAGTTTTTCCATGAAATTTGGCCAACAAATAAATCTCATCTAGATTTTTTCATAGAGCTAAAGAGTACTCAATTTGAAACTCTAGAGAATTTATTATAATTTTTCAAAATTGGCCAAATTATGCAGAAACTGTTAAGGGTATTGTTCATATGGTCAATTTACTTTCCTATGTCATTCGTGAGCCAATGAAGTTCAATGCTTATAAAATTTTACAAAAACAAACTAGACATCATAAGCTTTACATAGGCACTAAGAGCACCTCATTTGGAGCTTTGTAGAGGGAGAAAAAGTTTTTTGAAGTTCCAGGTCTTGTAGCTGTCTGAGAATAGACATAATATATTATTCTATTACTTTTTGTGTGTTATATGCCATTATCTTGGTCTAGAATTATTTTTAATTGATAGTTAACATCCATATATTCCTATAAAAGCTATCATATGCATTATTTGATTTTTTTAAAATTAGTTATAAATTTTCAAAATTCATATGAGAAATCTAAAATACTAACTCGAAAGAAAAATCTGGTTTTCTTGAAATGTGGTTCCAAATATGAGATTCTTGAGATGAATTGTGATGTTTATGACATGAATGAATATGTTATGGATGAAAATGAAATTTGTAAGTCCACATGCTCCCTAATGTCATACCATACTTCATTAGCTTCCTTGGACTAGAATTCATACATAATGCCAAAGAAAAGAAATAAAAATAATAGTATTTTCTTCCACTTTCTTTGCATTTTCTAATTTTCCACACTCTAAATCATAAGATTCTTGATTGTTCTAGGTCAGAAATTCCTCCCCTCTTGCTGTTCTGTATGAAGCTGAGACACCCACTCAATGAGCAAGAAAGAAGAAGGCAACAAAGGTAGATGAATTACCTTGATTCCAAGCTTATCTCAAGAGCTTCCTTCCTTGCTTTAGCTTCCTTCTTGAGATTTTAAACCTTCCTCCTTTGAACCAAGCTCAAAATAGATTCATAACATCCACTAACACCATGGAAAGGGAGAGGACAAGGAGGAGAAGAGAAGTTGTAAAGGAAAAACTAAGAAAAGCCTTAAATTTCTATACCTTTTGCCTTGCTTTTCTCTCTCCCTTGAAGCTCTCCTTATATGTCCTTCTCCCTAGGTTCTTTCTCTATTTTTAATAGAACCATAAGTCGATTGGAGGAGAGAGCAAGTGGGACGCCTAATATAAAGAAGAATGGAGAAGAAATTGTTTAAAAAATTGACCCTTAGATCCCGTGTTTGTAGCATTTTCATTTTAGACTTATTTTAGCTCTTTTTTTAGAATCGTCTTTTCCATTATAAAATTTAGGTCCTCTATTGTATAAAATGACTTTGGAAGCACTCAATTTGGATGTAAAAACTTTCCCGAATAAAATGATCAAAGTTCGAGTCAACCGACATTCAAAAACATACATCGAAGGGGTTTGAATTGTCCCGAGGGTTGCCATAGTTTTCAGGGCTTTTGAGAACCTAGGAAAGCTCAAATTTTTTGTTTAAAAATTCCTCGTATGAGTTTTCCAAAAAGTGCCTATATTTACAAAAATGCTACTATACTTTCGATAAATTTTTTAAATCACTCTGGTGTAACACCCCATAATTAATTAAGGTGTTAATTATGGATTAGGTTAATTAGGAATAATTAATATGGAATAATCGGGTAAGTTAAGCAAATGAGAATTTTGGAAAGATAAATTATTAATATGGGTTTGAGATTTAATTGGGAAAGAAGTTTCATCTAGGTCCAAATTAATATAGGAGATCATGATCAGAGGCTAATGGGGGCCCAATAAGCTAGGTGCAGGCCTAATATAATGCAATGTGATAGAGCCCAAGATCCACCTTGTATAGGCTCTTATAATTGGCTCAATAACCCTTGTGCAGACCCAAAACCTTTGAGCTCTTAAAACTTATTCTGGCCCAATGGAATTTTAGTAGCCCAATGCATAAGAGTTGGCCCAACAAAGCTAAAATTTGAAGCCCAAATAGAGTTAGACCTTAGAGCAACCCATGACCCATATTTGACCCAACAAAACCCAACTTAAACCCTAATGCTTCAGCCACCTCTCCATTTGCTAAAACATAAACACTCATCTCAAAATTCGGAGGTCCAAAGGAGGCTCGAGGGTTCTTGGCATAATTCTACATTTTCCCACTTCTAGAGTAAGATTTAGCCAAGGTAATAGTTATATAACTTAATCCTCTCATCTTTCTCTTCATTTTAGTCTAATTAGTTTTTCATTTGGAGTATTTTCACCATACCCAAAATCTGAAATATGGGTGTTTGAGGATTTTCTTGATGAAATTCGTAGGTTGAGGTTAGAGCTATCATCAAATAGGTATGAACTCTTTTTTTTTTTTGAGGTAATTCTGCTGATTTGAGACCCTAATGACTTGATTATAGTGTGGGTGTTAATTATGTACGAATTTGCTTAGGAATTTAGGTGATATACTAAAGTTTCTGGTGGGGGACATACTCATTTCGAATTTGGGGATTTGTGGTGACTGGGTAAGTATTCTTTAGGTAGTTATTAGCATTTTAAATTCTTTGGATACTTATTACAACTGTTAATGATGAATTAGAGTAGTAATTCTATGTTGCTATGATTATAGAGAGATTTTGGTACCATTGGTGGCTGTTGCAATTGTCTACAGGTGAGGTAACCGGGTTCATGTTAATTCCATGCATATATATATATATATATATATATTTTAATTTCATATTTGCTGTACATGAAAGATTTGAAATATTGAATGAATTGGTTGGCTATCATTATATTGTGATTAGACCTTGTGAGTCCATGGTGGAGCTGTGGTGCAGCTGCCACCCGTGCATGTGCTTCGATCGGGCACCGGGTTATGATCAAACCTCAGATGCACTGAGCCCTGGTTGTGCTCAATGAGGAGTAGGTGCTATAGACGGGCCTCTCTCGGTGTTAATGGCCTTTAACATGTGAAAATATGATTGCTAGTATGGGATGGTAATCATGATAGCCTAATTATTTCATTTATTGATATGACTGATATTTTTCCGATGCTTATGTGAAATTATGCTTATATGCTAATTAAACTAGAATATATGATAGAATTACCTTGGTTACTAAGATTTATATTTCACCCCGTTTTATGGGATTAATATTTCAGGTGAAGGTTCTTCGGGTAAAAATAAAGGGAAGCAAGTGGATGAAAATCCATGAGCTCTGGCATATAGGGAAAAGGCTACACTTAGGCTGACTTATTTAGTGTAGATGCTAAATTTTGTATTCCCTATGGTATAACATCATCATGTATTCATGTTGCCAAGTGTAGGCGATTATATTTTGCTTGGTTGAAATGTAACCATTAAGGATTTAAGTCTCATTATAGTTGGATATTGATGTATGAACTTATAGCATCATATACATAGCTTTGTTGAATTTGTGATATGGTTTACCATTTGGGAATTGTAGTCAGGTGATGCATTGGATGTTGACATAAACTATTGATGAATGAAATCTCTATGGAATGTGCATGGGATGTTAATTATTGCTAATGCATGAGTTCTTGCTGTCATTAATCTATGATTTTGCTGATATGAGATAGTTGGGCAAGTAGGATATAGTATCTAAGTTTTGAATTGGTAATGGAGAGTTAGATGAGTAGATATGATAGATAAATACCATTAGAGTCATATAAAATGAGAGAAAGTGGTCCTAGAGTGTTCTTAAGATGGGAATTTGAGTGTAGGGGACGAAATTTGAGAGATGTAACTACAGGAGGGAGTCACGCCGCGGCTAAGAAGGCCACGCCGCGGCTAAGAAGGCTTCGCCGCGACCAAACGAGTGACAGAGTCGAGGGGCGCCGTGGCATGATGAATCCCGCCGCAGCTCAAGAGAAGAAAATTGGCTTGGGGAGTGACAGTGGCGAGGAGCGCCGCAGCTTGAGAAATCTCGCCATGGCACAAATCAAGAAAAATCGCCCAGGAGGGTGACAGAACAGAAGCTCGCCACGGCGCAGTAGGTTCTGCCACGGTGCGAGTCAGGAAAACTAGTTAAGGGTTGTACAGTAGCAAAACTCGCTACGGCACAAATATATTCCACCGAGGTGAGAATCTTGGGACTTAGAACAGTAGCTCCAAAGGGCATTTCTGCCACCATGCCATGTAGTCTTGTAGCAGCGATCGTCTAACCACAGCGAAATGTGTGAAAATTGCTCAATGATTCCAGTACCTATCTTAGCCATGGCACGGGACCCCAAACCCCTACCCTTAGCCTAGAAACCCCAATTTCTTTAACGATAATATTAGGAAATGATATAAGAATACTCGTGAGAGGTTTTTGTATGTTGAAACTGATGAATGGATGAATCATAAACCCCTCATGGTAGTATGATTTCTTTTATGCATCTTTGTTTTGGTTGTGGTTGTTTAGTGATGACCTTAGCATCAAGGTTCAAATTTTCCTATATTTTCATAATGTAACAAAATGTAACGACTCCAAACCTTGATCATTAACTATTAATCGTGCATTTAACCATAAATACAATGACTAAAAGGTAGGGTTGTTCACATCTGGCCTTGGTTTCTAGGCAACTTAAGACTCAAATCCTCATTTTCTATTATTTAAAATTTTATTCTAATTTTATTTGGCCTTAAATCATTCATCTCAAAGGACTTGCTTTTATACAAACTCAATTTTGACGTTTAATGAAAAATTGGACGTTACATTTTCCACTATCCTTAAATAAATTTCATCCTCTGATACCAACATGTAATACCATACTCCCTTTATCTCTATATTCTCATATTTAAGCTCAATTTCACATGGTGCCAAAGAAAAAGAATAAAAATAATAGTATTTTCTTGCATTGCATAGTATTTTAAAAATTCATACTTTAGCCCATAGACCTTGTGGACCCATCAGTAGCATTCTCTACTTATTCTTCATCCATACAATTCATACATATCATAAAACAATCCATAAACCATGGATTTGGAACCAAAAACCAAAACAATTACAATTTACTTATGGGTCTAGAATTCAGATTTTTGGCACCTACTTTAGAAAATAATAATTAATTCTAGAAAAATCAAAATTATGCAAATGATAGCTATATAGAAAGCTCTAGATGTCAACTATAGGTTGAAAATCATTCCAGCCTAAGAAAACCTAACTAGACTATGATTGACATTAGAAAACTTAAAGGTCTGGCTGCCCATGTTTGCTATCACAAGTTACTGATATGAACTTCAAACATTCATAACTAATTCTAGAAAAATTAAAACCTAAAAAACCATACCAATCTGGAAAGCTATGAATGTTAACTACTGGGAAAAAATAAATCTAGACTAAAACAGGAGCAATCAAGCCATAAAAACTGATGGAACAATAACAGAGCTTTGACTACATCTCTAATATTGATCTAGAAGTTCAAAAATTCGTTTCTCCCTCTCTATAATTCCAAATAAGGTGCTCTTAAGTGCTACAAAAATATTATCATGTCTACTTATGCTTGTAAAATTTCATAACCATTGGACACCATTTGGCCCACGAATGACAGAGGTAAAGAATCTGACCATTTACACAGTAATAATGCCAATTTTGTCAAAATTTACCAAATTTGAAAATTTACCAAAACTTATTTAGAGCTCTAAATAATATGCACTTTAGCTTCCCAAACAACAGTAGATGAGACCTATATGCATGCCAAATTTCATTCCAAGAAAAGCTCATTTAGTCAGATCTTGATATAGCTCACGGATATGGCAAATTTGGCACCATATAAGGGTCAAAATTTGTCCAAATGGCTTCTTACTTCTTCTACCACCACATGAGCATGTTTGGGAGCATAAACACAGCATATACAAGCTTCCCAAATGGTCTAAACTACCATGCATCAAAAACCCACCATGCCACAAGCCATAATACACATTCAAGAGTGGTCCTCCTAGTACCCAAAACATATATTCTCATTGAATTGGTTCCAAATTTGGTTCTTACATAACATATACATACTTTTACATTTGCTCAAACATTTACTTCTCAAAAATAATGTGTACATATAAAATTTGATATTTCTTTACATCAAGAACTACATTAATGGCAAAGTATGGTCTATCAAGTGCCTTGGATTCCACTTTTAGCTTCTTGTGCTCCACCTAGACATGTTGAGATAAGAGAGGGAAGGAAATGAGATTCAAGGAATCTTAATAGCTCATACACTTATTTAAGTAAGCAATCAAAGTATATAAACATGTCAAGGTACACAAGTAGGCATCCAACATCATTAAGAATCATTCAAACATAATTTACATGACATGAAAACATATCAAAGTTATGAATAAGCTCTAGGGACTCTTGGTCTAGCCTCACCCCATTTTTGAGACTTTTGGATGAGTCTCACCCTTGATCTAAGGATTTTTAACTTGGCCTCACTCATCTATGAGACTTTTGGCCTTGTCTTACTCATGCCTAGAGACTTTTAGCTTCACTTCACCCATCACAAGGGACTTTTAGCACCATCTCACCCTTTAGAGCACATTTCACAACCCAAAACATAATTCAAGAAAACATATTGGTACTAATGTAACAAGAGAACATCAAATGGCATGTTTCATCATGCAAATGCATGTACAAGCATACAATTATAATTACATATCCAAGAATGCAAATAAGAAGGAGTGAAGAGCTACCTTAAAGTAAAACACAATTTTTCCCTTGGTTATTCTCTCTTCTTTTTAGCCACACACCCACAAGTAGATGAAGCTTGATTTCTTTGGCCTAGACACAACAAATAGGATCTAATTGCACCCTTGAAACAAGCCATGGCATCACATACACATTCAAGAAGCATACTTTAATCTATGGCTCTATTTTTGTTCCATAAAAGGCCTAATGAAGCAACTACCATAATTCAAGTTCTTAGCTCCATTTTCTTCTTATATCTAGGCCTCATGACACCATTTGGAATCCTTAGAACCATCACACACTCATTTGCAAGAGCCTAAACTCTCAATCTATAGCTTTTAGATTTTTTCCAAGGGTTTCTCTCATATTCTTCTATCATATAAAGTCCTAAACCAAGCTTGAAACAAATTAAAACACTCCTTAGCTGCTTCATCTTGTCTTGGCTAAACCTAAGGTGTGGTTTGGAGCCCATAGAGTTTCCATTTTTTTTCTTGATGGAAGGGGCACTTGGGAGACTTCTTAGGGGTCTTAGAAAATCAAACAAACACTCACATAGGCTAAGGAATTCATGGATAAAACAGAATTCACAATATGTTCAAGGATCCCTAGCTTCCCATTCTTGAAATTCACTAGCTTTTCTTCTATACAAAGCCTCATAAGGGGCCATTTGAATACTGGAATGGTAATTATTATTATACGCAAATTTTGCTAATGGTAAATACACATTCTAGTTACCCTTCATCTCTAACACACATGCCCTCAACATGTCTTCTAGGGTTTGTATGGTCCTCCTAGTCTAACCATCTATTTGGGGATGATATGTAGTACTAAACCACAACCTGGTCCCTAAGGCATGCTGTAATGACCTCCAAAAGTTTAATGTGAACCTAGGGTCTCTATCTGAAACTATCTTGCTGGGCTAATTTATCTAGAGTGTGAGTAGCCCTAATAGCTAAGAAGTGTGTAGACTTCGTCAATCTATCCATAACTACCTAAATAGCATCATGTCCAAAGGATGTTCTAGGTAACCCCATAATAAAATCCATAGCTATGCTATCCCATTTCCACTTGGAGATATCTAGGGGTTGCAACAACTTAGCGAGTCTCTAATGTTCTATCTTTACCCTCTGACACACTAAGCATCTAGCTACATAATTTGTTACATGATTTTTCATTCTTGGCTAGTAGAAAACTCTTTTCAAATCTTGATACATCTTGGTGGCACCTAGGTGGATAGTATACTTACTCTTATGTGCCTCTTCTAAAATTATTTCTCTTAACTCATTCTAGTTAGGCACACATATTCTACCCCGATATATTATCATATCATCCTCAGACATCTTGAAATCTGAGGTCCTACCCTAGGAAATCTCACTTCTGACCTGTCTCAGGAACTCATCCTCTCTTTAGGCATCTATGATCTGGGTTTTTAATTCATTCTCAATTCGGATTTTACTTAAATATAATCTAACCAATACCATATGACAAGAGAGGTTTATATTTCTAAATTTTTCTATGAGCTCCTATTCCCTAATCATCATATAGGCTATATGGATGGACTTCCTACTCAGGGCATCAGCCACCACATTGGCTTTGCTTGGATGATATTTCAAAGTGTAATCATAATCCTTCAGGAATTCCATCCATCTCCTTTGTCTCATGTTCAGTTCCTTCTAGTCAAACAAGTATTTCAGACTTTTGTGGTTACTATAAATTTTTAAAGTAGCACTATACAAATAATGCTTTTAGATTTTAAGAGCAAACACAACCACGACTAACTTTAGGTCGTGTGTAGGATAATACTCCTCATGAGGCCTCAACTACTTAGAGGCATATGCCATTACTCTACCCTACTGCATCAACACACATCCTAACCTTTTCTTGAGGCATTACTATAAACCACAAATGGTTCACTAGGGTCAGGGATAATCAGTATAGAGGTAGTGGGAAATCAAAATTTCAAGTCATAGAAACTCCTCTCATATTTATTATTCCACATAAAAGTTGTCTTTTACCTAGTCAGCCTCATCAATGGTAAGGCTATCTGAGAAAAGCCTTAAATGAAACCTAGGAAACTCCTAACCTTGATAATGGTTCTCAATCTATCCCACTATAATATAGCTTTTACTTAATAAGGATCAATTGTAACCCTATCTCGTGATATCACGTAACTTAAGAATTTCACCTTAGCCAAAACTCATATTTATTAAGTTTGGCATACAATCTCTTATCTCTCAAGGTCTTTAGGACTAGTCTTAGATGCCTCTTGTGCTCTTCAAATGATCTGGACACTATGATATCATCAATGAAGACCACCACAAATTGATTTAAATATGATTTGAATACCCTGTTCATATAATCTATAAACATTGCGGGCACATTCGTCAGCCCGAATGGCATTACTAGAAACTTATAGTGCCCATATCTAATTCTGAAGACCGTCTTTAAGATGTCTTCAGTTCTCACTCTCAATTGATAGTACCCAGATTTAAGATCTATCTTGGAAAACATAAATGCCCTAGCTAACTGGTCAAAAAGGTCATCTATTCTAGGGAAAGGATATTTATTCTTGATGGTAACCTTGTTTAGCTCTCTGTAATCTATACACAATCTTAATCTACCATTCTTCTTCTTCGTAAATAACACCGGAGCTCCCCAAGGTGAAACACTAGGGCGTATGAACCCTTTCTCTAACAACTCCTCTATCTACTTTTTCAACTCAACAAGCTTGGTGGGAGCCATCCTGTAAGGAACGTTGGACATTAATCTAGCTCCAAGAACTATGTCTATAGGGAACTCTATCTCTTTCTCAAGGGGCAAACCACTAAAGTTAAAATCTTTAAGAAAAATCTCTGGGAATTCCGTGACCATTGAGATCTTCTCTATCCATTCCTCTACCTCAACCTGAATAGAGAAAAAGACTAGAAACCCTTGACATCTATGCTTTAAATGTCTCTCAACCTGGGCAGTAGTCACAAAAGATAACTTAACTTCTACCTTAGGTATGGTCCTACAAGTAGATAAGGAAATAGTTCAGTGTTCACAATCAAGTACCGCATTATTCGTGGCCATCTAATTCATGTCAACAATCAAATCAATGTCATGGAAGGGCATACAAATCAAATCAATAGTAATATGATAATAATTAAATTGAATAGTGACATTCAAGCAAGTATGGGATGTAACAATGTGGCCTCCAATGGGTATAGTGATAGATAAGTCAAATGGTAAAGTACTAACTGCCAGACCTAATTACCTCAGATAATCCTAGGATATAAATGAGTAACTAGTACCTCAATCAAACATAGTAACTATAAGAAAACCATTTCCTATGAACATACCTTGGATCAAACTAGGGGACACATTAGCCTCTTGCTGAGTGAGGGTGAACACTCTGCCCTGGGTCTATTGCGTAGGTGGAGGCACTATATCCATTTAAGAGCAGTTCCTAGCAATGTACCCTAACTTCCCACACTTGAAGCATGTCACTAAAGACTGCTGGGTAGATGACTAGGTCCAAGGAGGCTGCATCTTTTTGCCTTTCTGTGGCCTTTTATTCCATGACACTTTGCCTCTCCTCTTGCCGTTGAATGCCATACTAGAGCCCTCTTTAGGTCTCGGTCTCTTTAGTTCTGGAGCCCCCTTTGACTAGCTGAAGTCACCGCAGGCATGATAGCTGGTAGATTATTCTTAATTACCTTACTGACCTCCACAAGGGTATTAAATTTTTTAATTTGCTATAGAATAACTCAGTCGCTAATCAGGGGCTTTAACCCAGTCTTAAATTGCTCCCATCTCCAAGGCTTATCATCATACCTCTGGACGTAAGAGGAATACCAAGACAACACAATAAACTTGGCCATATACTGATCAACAGTCATCTAATCTGTTTACTTCAACCTCATAAATTTCATCTCTTTTTTTCTCATCGAACTAGGGAAGTATTTTTCATAAAACTCCATTAGAAAGTTCTCTTAAGTGATTTATATATTCTTGGTTTGCATCATAGGTTTTATGTTGTGCCATCATCTATCGGCTTCTTTCTGTAACATAAATGTGGTAAGTTGAGCTTTCTGCTTTGTGGTACAATCCATCATTAAAAATATTTTTTCTAACTCTATAACCAAGGCCTCCACCTTATCTACATCTAACTCTCCATCAAATGAGGGTGGACTGTTCTTCTTGAACTAATTTAACAATTTCTAAATAAATGGAAGAGTCTGGACTGGCTCTTGAAAAGGTGCAGGTGGAACGCCAGAGATAGATGGCTAGGGTACAAGGGTTTCTCTCCTTGCCTCTTCTTGCCTAGTCAGGGTATCTTGCGACTGCATTATCATCTCATGTTTTTGCTGTGCAATATATCTTTGTTGTTCTAGCATCTCCTGCTACTGGCTTATCATGGTCTCATATCTGTTAAGCCTCTCCATAATGGTACGTAAAGGGTCCTAAGACTCATCCCTCTGAGCCCTAGGTGGCCTGCCCCTAACCCGTTTAGTCTCTGCCATCTTATCTAAAAGGAATCACAATCTTAGTGTACAATTACCTTTCAAGCACATATTCACATGTATTTCATCACTTACATGGCAATTCACACTAAAACATACGTTAATCACACCATTCAAAAGCCAAACACTGAACAAAAGTACTTGAACCTTTGCCTTGATACTAAAAATGTCATATCGTACTTTGTTAGCTTCCTTAGACTAGAGTTCATACATAATGCCAAAGAAAAGAAATAAAAATAATAGTATTTTATTCCACTTTCTTTGCATTTCTAGGTTTCCACACTTTAAATCATAGGATTCTTGCTTGTTCTAGGTCAAAACTTCCTCTCCCTAGCTGTTTTGTATGAGGTCGAGACACCCACTCAGAGCAAGAAAGAAGAAAGCAATAAAGGTAGATGAATTACCTTGATTCCAAGCTTATCTTAAGAGCTTCCTTCCTTGCTTTAGCTTCCTTCTTGAGATTTTAAATCTTCCTCCTCTAAACCAAGCTAAAAGCATATCCATATTATCCACCAAAACCATGGAAAGGGAGAGGAGAAGGAGGCGAAGAGAAGTTGTAAAGGAAGAACTAAGAAAAGCTTTAAATTTCTATACCTTTTGCCGTGCTTTTCCCTCTCCCTTAAAGCTCTCCTTATGCATCCTTCTCCCTAGCTTCTTTCTCTATTTTATACAAAACCATAAGTCAATTGGAGGAGAGAGCAAGTGGGATGCCTAATATAAAGAAGAATGGAGAAGAAATTGTTCAATAAAATGATGTTTACGTCCCATGTTTGTAGCATTTTTTTAGACTCATTTTAGCTCCTTTTTTAGAACCATCTTTTCTTATTATAAAATTTAGATCCTCTATTGTATAAAATGGCTTTGGAAGTACTCAATTTGGATTTAAAACCTTCCCAAATGAAATAGTCAAAGTTTGCGTTAACCGATGTTCAAAAACATAAATCAAAGGGGTTTTAACTGTCCCGGGGGTTTCCATGATTTTCAGAGCCTGTGAGATCCTCGGAAAGCTAAAAATTTTCATTTAAAAGCCCTTTTGTGAGTTTTTCAAAAAGTGCCTATATTTATGAAAATGCTACTATAATTTCGGCAAATTTTTTAATTTACTCTTACTCCAATTGTTGGGCAACTCAAGACTCAAATCCTTATTTTTCATTATTTAAAATTTTATCCTAATTTTATTTGGCCTTAAATCATTCTTCTCAAAGGACTTGCTTTTATATAGATTCAATTCTGACGTTTAACGAAAAACTGGACATTACATCTAAAGCCAAGAATGATTTAAATGGCTTTTCAATTACGCAAATTTTCACTACTTGCAAGTGTGATATTCATGTAATTGTGTTAAGATAAGCGTATGTGATATGATTTGAAGGCTAGGGAGTTATGGTATTACATATAACCTCACTCATAGATGTGTATGAAGCAGAGTTTATTCATTCTGTCAATGATAGTTTTGGGTAGGAGAGCACCAAGAAATGATATAAATGTCTATCTATAACCTATAATTGAAGAGCTAATTGACTTGTGAATGTTAAGATTAACACTTATGATGCTTATAACAATGAAGTGTTCAAATTGCAAGTAGCTTTAATGTGGACTTTTAGTTAATTTTCAAGGCTTAGAACATTGTCTAGGTGGAACGTACATATAGGGTTAGTTTGTTTATCTTGTAATTTTGACTTAACAACTTTTTGCCTAACACATGGTAAGAATTGGTGTTTTATCAGTCGTCATTGTTTTCTAAACCCATGACATAAATTTAGACCAACCCAAAGTTAGTTTGATGGGAGGGAAGAAAAGAGAAATGCTCCAATTCCATTAGATGGCTTAGAAATATTGAGTCAAGTTGAGAATATTACTATTATTTTTGGAAAAGTGTTTGAAGTTGAAGGGTGAATAAAAAAGCTTCAAAATATTAGTGGAGATAAGGGTGATGTTTTAACAATGGCATAAAAAGAGTATATTTTTTACTCTTTCTTATCAAGAAAACAATTTGCTATGCCACAATTTTAACATGATACCTATTGAGAAAAATGTGTGTGATAATGTGATATTTACATTGCTTAATGAATCTGGAAAGTTGAAAGACCATTTACAAGCATAGAGAGACTTACAATAATGGACATTAGAATCAAGATTCATTGGCAATTGCTTTGGGAAGCCAAGAGCACCTTGGCCGAGTTTAAGAATTAGGACTAAATGCTTACCCATCTTAAGTGTTTAGCCAGTATACATCCTTCTAGATAAGGGTTTGATAAACACATATTTCTATCTATTTGATTCTCCTAACTTAGACATTTTAATGATTAAATATGGTTTTAAGACTTTAATTAGATAAGATTTTGTTTTAGAAGCCATTTCTACATTTTAGGAATTTATTTGCAAAATTATGGAATTTTAATGCATAAATCTTTTTAAATGAATTTTGTGAATATTTCTATTTCATTCTTTCCATTATTTTTGCGCAGATTTTCAATGCAAAATTGAGCTTGAATGGAAATTGATTTAAAGAAAAGATGAAGGCTTCATGTGTACAGTTTGGAGGAAATAGAATGGAAGCAACGTGGAGAAGAAGTGGTAGAATATGGGAATAAAGAATGTATAAAGAAGAAGCTTGAGGGGAAGGAGAATGAGGCAGCTCACATGTGAAGAGAAAGAAGGCACAAAGCCTCGGGCTGGAGCACTTACAAGAAAGCAACGTGGAAAGGAGTGTAAAGCAAAAGCCATGCATGTAGGAGGCAGCATCAAAGAAAGCTAGAGGAGAAGCCATGAGTTCCAGCAGCACACTCATTCAGTTTTGAAGGAATAAGAAGTTCACGTAAGATGAAACAACAAGCTGGAGCTGAGAGCAAAGCATACTACAGCCATTAAGGAGCTTGGAAGCCACGAGGAAGTAGCTTGGGTTTGGAAGCTCGAGTTCTACTTGCATGTGAGTAAAATAGACGAAAAAGGAGAAGCAACTGTAACATGCAGACTCATTTACATGGATGGCTACAAGTTACTGAAAAAGCACGAGTCAAAGAAGCAACAAGTTGCTGCACAACCAAAGAAGCTTGCATGAGCTGGTGAACAGGAGCTGGAGAAAGGCGAGCTGAACGAGGAAGCACCAGTTGAGCAGAACGCATGCAGAATGAAAGAAGAGAGCACAAGCAGCAGATTTAATGGTTTATTCTTGCATGCAAAGTTGACGTGGATAAAGGATTAAATGAAAGGAAGCAACACAAAACAGAAGAGGATGAATAAAGGAGCTTGGAGAACAACGCAAGACCAGTAGCTGAGCAAAGCATGAACAGAAGAAACAAAAATACATAAAAGACGCTGCAATACTGGTTGTTGGGTTGAATATCCTTCTCGGTCTAGGCAGAGGGGTGAAACGCAGAAGGCATGAGCAGAACGAAGAGAAGCAGAAATAACAAGAAAACTTGTGGGAAGGAAGACGCTAGATCGAGAAGCTTAACGTGGTGAAGGAAAGAGAGAAGAATGAGCTGCATGCAGCAGAACCAAACGAAGCACGAGGGAGAGTAGGAGCTTGCATGGGACGTGAAAAACGCATGAAGAAGTTACGGGCATTAGGAGAAGCAGCTGAGCACGTGGAGTTTAAAAGAAGCAAGTGGATTATTATATTCATAATGGGACCCACTCTCATATACACACCCATGCAGCCCCAAGCATAAAAGCACGTAAAAGAAGAGCAGTTAACACGTGAAGGAGAAGAAGAGAAGCACGTGAATTTTAAAGGAGATAGAGGTTTCATTCTGCATGCCTCCTTCATTCATTGGATCCCTCCATTCACGCCTTTGATTCATTCACGTCTCTCTAGCACATTCACGCATCTATAATTTCGGAACTCTTGCCTATTTATTCAGCATTCATCAATCCATTCAGGAGCCCATTCAGCCATTCATTCATCCATTCATCTACATTCCATCATTCAACTCTCCACTCCACTCCATTCCATCATCCAACATCCCATGAAATTCTAATCCACCTTGAGGCTAGCTAGGAGGAAGCTCTTGGAGAAGCTTGAATCCATGGATGAACATAGAAATTTTGGCTAAGACTTTTCTATTTTCTTACACTTTTTCTCTTTCATTTATTGTCTTGGTTAAGTTGTATTTGATAGGGAATTTGTGTAATTGTAATTAGTGGCTGGTTAGACACTAATTAGGAACTTTTTTTTGTTGATTAATTGATTTGATTAATTTCAATATTATCTAATTTCCCATGTGTGCTTCGAAGTTGTTCGATAAAATACATAAGTGAGATTATGTGCTTGAATGTTTAATTTAAAGATTCCTTAATGTTTAGTTGATTAATTAAATATTTAGGATGATTCAAAGGCTAATCAATTAGTTAATTAATCAAATTAAGTGTTTGAGATCTTAAAGACAAGATTTAACAGTTTAATGCGGGATTGAGGTCTCAATTCAACGTTAGATCGTTAATCTCTTGAATCTTGAGTGGTTACCCAAGATAAATTGTTATGAACACAATTATGAACTTTTAGGCCAGAATTAATCTCAATTGGATTAGGATAAGGATAGTGGATACCAAGGGACGAATCCAAAGCTAGTCACAAGTCCATCTTTCACCCATAATTCACCCAATTAGGTAACAATTAGGAATTTTAATTCAATTTAGTTTTAGGTTAGTTTAATTCAATTAAAACCCCCTTTAGTTTAGGAAATTTTAGAGTCTTTTAATATTTGGAAAACTCAATTAAACATTGAACTCCAATTCTAAGGGAGATGACCTAGGTTGTGCCACTAACTATATATTTTATCAATCTAGTATTATTTTGAGGGTTGTGCGACGAACCACTCAAAATTTGGCGCCGTTGCCGGGGAATTGGATTCTCAATTGTTTGAGAAAGCTTTCTAAGTGTTCTAGCTCTATTTGTGTTCTATTTTGGTTTAATTTTTTGTTTTGTTTTGAACTTGGAATTGTCTAATTTCGGTGTTACGCGTCAAGTGTCCTGCTTGCTGAAATTTTTGTTTAAAGTGCCCAGAAAATTCTCAAACTTTGTTTTCCAAGGTTTTTGAGTGTTTTGAGCAAAACTAATAGCATAGCTATGAGGTGCACCATTTTTTTGGCCAAATTCCAACGTTTAAGGCACTTTTTCGAATTTTTTAGTATTTTCTCGAATTTTTTTGGAATTTTTCAATTTTTCTAGATTTAATTTCTTTATTTTTTGTGAGTTTGTTTTGTGTCATTAACCTCTGTTTAGGAGTGTTTTTTATAGTTAGGTAAGTCTTAGCTTCATTTGAATTTTATTTTCTTGAATTAGAATTAATTTTAGTTATAATTTGTTAGTGAATTGTTCTTGCGCTGAATTTAACTGTGCTTCTCATTTTTTTTTTTTTTGCTTTAAATGGATCCTTATTATTCTAATCAAGGTATCTATGATTCTTGTGCAGAGCATAAGATTTTTCAGAAGTTGGATGACGCCATGTCAATGCTCCAAGGCCTTCTTGAAAGACAAATACAAAGCCAACAATACCAACAAGTCCAACAACCATGCTACCAACCATACCACAACTTCCATGTACCAGAGCTAGAATATCATCCTGATAATTACCATAAGGGGTACATGCAACAAGAAGTCCAGAGGGAACCAAGTGAGGAAGAAAGGATGAACCAGAGCTAGAATATCATCCTAATGGAAGCTTGTATTATTCAAAACCAACAATTAGAGCAAATGGTCCAACGGGGAACTAAATGGTTGCAACTCCAAGACCAGTAAATGGCAGATAATCTCATGAAGGATTTAGAATTTCAAATGAGTCAATCGACTTCAAGTGCTAATGAATCAATTGAAGAGCAAATTAGAAGGGAATGTATAGAGGAGGAAGAGTCCTATTCATCGGGTAATATCCTTCCATATTCTAATACTTTGCAATTGGTTGAAACTGAATCTAATTTGCTTGATAGCACTGTGATTCTTGATGCATATAATGTTGTTGATTCTGAATTGCATGATGAGGAAGTTAATGAGGAAATTGTTGTTGAATATCCTGATTTGGTTGATTATGGTCACTCATTGAGCAAAATTGACACATTTGCTGATGTTCATGATTTCTTGTGTACTGATGCACTTGGAATTTCTACTCCTAGCTGTGATTGTAGTTATGAATTCATGTCTGAATCTGTTAATGATGAATTTATTGAGTCTAGGATAGTAGATAAGTGTGGGGGTGACCTAGAATGTAATGATCATTATGTTCCTAGTGTGGAACTGGTTGATAAGTCTGTTGATGATGCATCTACTGAGTTTAGGGATAGCATACCATCTGGATCATGTGATATAAATGATTTAAATGATTCTGTTGATTGTGTGTGTGCTGGACCCACTATATATGACATATGCTCTCAAATTAATGCTTTCATTGAGTCTAGTGAGTCCCTCACATTTTCTAATCAACATGATTCCTCACTAACCTGTGATGGTATGACTGATGAAACAATGAATGTAGCATGTGATAAGAATATAGACATTGAAATTGTTGGATAGCTTATTGATGAATCAGACTTAACCCTTAAATGCTTATGTGATGATATGCATGCATGTCCTATGTGTGCTAAGATTAATGAGTTTCTGGAATTTGATAAGTCTGTTGAATCCATGGAGTCCTTTACTTGCACTAAAACTATCAATGAAATTGATTCTCTTGATCATACTAGTATTGATGAGGGCATGCATAGTGATACTACTGATATTGAAAATCCGATTGATCCTTGTGCTGTTATTGATACTAGTGAGACACTGAATTTTGTTATTGATTATTGTTTAGAATCTTGTGAGCTTACTGATGTCTCTTTGGTCAGGGAAGATACTATTTCTGTTGTTGAGAGTCCTGAACAAATTCTTAAAATTAGTGAAGTAATTTCCAACAAGCCACTGACTCTCCCAACTGAGAAAAAGCAACTGACAGACACCTTGAACTCAAAGGACTGTGAGAAGCTACAATTAAATTTTTCTATTGATGTAATGACTCTTACTGATGGGAGTCCAGTAGATTTTATTGGCTTTAATAGATTTTTAGAAAGTTTTGATTTTAAATTTCCTTTCTTTGATTTTAAATGTCTTAAATTTGATTTTTCTTCTTTTCTTGCTCCTGAAATTGCTGAATCTAACTTTCCGAAACTACTGATGGTTGAGGAAGTCCATGAGTCATCACTACATGATTAATCCATCTTGAGGCTAGTTAGGAGGAAGCTCTTGGAGAAGCTTGAATCCATGGATGAACATAGAATTTTTGGCTAAGAATTTCTTTATTTTCCTACACTTTTTCTCATTCACATATTATCTTGGTTAAGTTGTATTTGATAGGAAATTTGTGTAATTATAATTAGTAGCTAGTTAGACACTAATTAGGAAGTATTTTTGTTGATTAATTGATCTGATTAATTTCAATATTATCTGAATTCCCATGTATGCTTCGAAGGTGTTCGATAAAATACATGAGTGAGATTATTTGTTTGAATGTTTAATTTGAGGATTCCTTAATGTTTAGTTGGTTAATTAATTATTTAGGATGATTCAGAGGCTAATCAATTAGTTAATCAATCAAATTGAGTGTTCAAGATCTTAAAGACAAGAATTAACAATTTAATGCGGAGTTGAGGTTTCAATTCAACGTTGGATTATTAATCTCTTGAATCTTGAGTGGTTACCCAAGATAATTTGTTATGAACACAATTAGGAACTCTTAGACCAGAATTAATTACAATTGGATTAGGATAAGGATAGTGGATACCAAGGGACGAATCCAAAGCTAGTCATAAGTCCATCCTTCACCTATAATTCACCCAATTAGGTAGAATTTAGGAATTTTAATTCAATTTAGTTTTAGGTTAATTTAATTCAATTAAAACCCCATTTAGTTTAGAAATTTTAGAGTCTTTTAACATTTGGAAAACTCAATTAGGCATTGAACTCCAATTCCAATGGAGATGACCTAGGTTGTGCCATTAGCTACATATTTTATCAACCTAGTTTTATTTTGAGGGTTGCGCGACGAGCCACTCAGGGTTCCAGCATTTGGGCCTTCAAACACAAAGTTGCAGAAAGAGGTAAAGGTTTTCAAATCACAATAACAACAAAAGAATGAATAGATGAATTTAGTTTTGGCATTCCTCCATCAGAACTTTCAGGGTCAGTTATTGCTTGAATTTGCGAGTTTAGGTAATCTTGGGATAATTTTAGAAGATTCCTCATTTTACCTAATTTAGATGAATGATGTTTATTTTAAATTACCCTTAATCTCATACTTATTCGCTTCACTTTCATATTAAAGCACCAATAGTCAAAAAAGTGCAAACCCTGGACCTGTGGCTCATTTGTAAGACTCACCTGACATACATAATTAGTGGTCTATTTTTTTGACCATTTGAACTTTGATTGCATTCATACTTTATATTTGTATTTTGTATTCGTAGTTTGAATTTCTATAGCAAATTTTATTAGAATATCTCTGATATTGTTGTTGTATTGGTTAGACTACTTTGTAAAACTATTATTATAGCAGGGTAGTTTACATATATAAGGTTGTATATTTTAAAAAATATATATATAATTCATCAGCAATTTAAACCATTATTAAAAAAAATTGTATGACTCAATTTTAATAATCGTAACTAAACCAAGCATGATTGTAATTACATAATCACAACTAATACATTCTTAGCTAATGTTAGCTGTGGCTATTAACCTACAGCTAAGATAGCATTCCAGTTGCTATTATATAACTGCAATTAAACCACAAGGTAATAGTAGTTACTCAAAATTGTAATTAAAACTCTTGCTGCACATAGTTCAACTATAGCTTTTATAACCATAGCTAAATCCCAAAAAAAAACCACAATTAAGAATTTTTTCTTGGGTAGCGACAACTGACGAAACCTTCAGAATTATAAAGAATGCGTGCAACAGAAGACATAGAAGGGCAAATGTAGAGGAGTAAATGCAAAACATTCAGGAATATAAAAAACATACATAGCAGAAGAGACAAAAGACCAAACACAGAAGAGTAAACATCAATTGAATAGAGAAAGAGTAGGAAAGAAAATGAAAACAGAAATTTTGAGCAAAGAAGAAAAAAAACACACTATATGTATAGAAAGAAAACAAAGAAAAATTATATGTGAATTTAGAAAATGGAAAATTTTATAATTGGTGCGAGAAATTCAAGAAAATTTAGTAAATTACAATCAACATTTCACATTTCGCAAATTTTCAATTTTTTAATAAATGCTTTTTTTTAATTGTGGCTATTTTTTAATTTCATATATATATATATATATATATTAAAGTTAATATATATACACACACATTAAACTTTTTAATAGATCATATTAACTTAATTGATACACATTTTCATTGAATTTCTTAAAAATGATTAGAATGTTTTTTTTTTAAATTTACAGAAATTAAAATTGAGAAAATTGTAATAAAAATTTATGTATATAAGCATTTACAATTATGTACAAAAATTAATTACATAATAAAAAAAATCAAAATTTACTTGTTATCATCATCATCCTTGTTATTTTGATTATCTCTCATTTGATATTTAATATGAGACATGTCTAGTCTATACGGAGCTTAGGCTTCTTATAATGAACTTGGGCTAGTTTGAGATTGAGATTGTTGATGAGGAAGACAAATAAATTCACTTAATTATGACATAAGTTCTTCTATCTATGTTTGATGCTCTAATAATTGAGTATTATAAGTTTGTCTAGTATAATTAATAAATTCATTTGCATTGTATCATGTATATAAAAAGAGTGAAGGTACAGTGGCACTTGACTATAGGGAATGTATGGGTGGATCTTGTGCTTAAATTTTCAATTTTAGTATTTACGATACTAGCTAACCCATAAATGAAACCTTTCTTCTTTTCACTAGCGGCTTGCAACCATAAATCCAAGTCTGTTATATTCTTGAACTTTCTGCATCATTTTTTTAGTGGACATATTCATCCTAAAAAACTAAAAATGATCAAAATAAAAGAGTTGTAATAATATATAAATTAAATATAAATGGAAACTTACCCAAACAACTTATGATTTTTTGTCAACTTAGGCGTTGTTGTTTGGATGTTAATATGTTTTGAGGAACACCTAGAATATTGTTATTTGAAAAAAAATTAGTAGGTAATATACATATTTGAAACAAAGTAATTATTGAAAGAAACAAAATTAATTGCCAATGTTTTGGTATACTCTTCCATGGAAATAAAACCTCCAGTGTGCAAAGGCAAACTAAACTCAGAGTTAAAAGCTTTAGTTTTTTGTTTTTGTTTTCTACTTTACACACTTTTTGATTGGAACTGACCAGTACCCCAATGTTTACACAACTCAACTCATATGGATTCTCCAATCCATTTAGATCTTTTTCCCACATCTTGAACATCACTAATTAAATCTTTAAATGATTAATCACTTATGTCTACCAGTTTAGCCAAATCTAATGGTGATGATCAAGTATACCATAATAATATCTCTTAAAAAAATCCAATAAATAAAAGAAAAAATACAATATTATAATTATGCAAAAGATAATGAAAAATTTTACTTGCAATTTTGAAAACCATAATTCCTTGTATGGTTAAGGAACTTCTGTCTAACAATTCCATGGACCTTCATATTTACTCTTAAATTATTAATAATACAAATACTAACTGTAATGTGAAATTTTCGTTGAATGACATAAATAGGAACGTTTTCAAAGAAAGTCCTCTGAAATGAATTAGTTAAGGTCTTGAAAATTTTAAGTAACATTCTAGACTCTTAAAAATGAGAATCCTAGCCTCAGACAGAAAGAAAAACAAAGCTAGAATGAAGAAACAAATTTTGATGGAAATCTTACGAAACGTAATGGCATTTTCGTAATTTTGAGTAAATTTTGGAATTCACACAGGGGGCTTTTTAAATGAAATTTTTGAGTTCCCCTGGGTTCTCAGAGGCCGTGAAAACCATGGGAAGCCTCGAGACAGTTAAATCCCCTCTGATGGATATTTTTCAATGTCAATGTACCTGAACTTTAACAAATTTGTTCGAGAAGCTTTTAACTCCGATTTGAGTGAGTCCAAAGGCATTTTATTAAATTGAGGACCTAAATTTTATGATGGAAAATACGGTTCTAAAAAAGAAGCTAAAATGAAGGAGAAAAGAAAATGCCAAGAACAAAGGGCAAAATGGGAATTTTTGAAAAATGCTTCCTCCTCCCCCTATATATAAGTGGCGCCCCACTCTCTCCTTCATTTACACTGAGAATTTTCTGCTCAATTTTAGAGAAGAAAGTTAGGATTTTAGGCGCACCAAGGGAAGAAGAAGAGGAGAAGAAATTCAAGCTTTAAGGTATGATTTCTTGGTAGTTTTTCATGATTTCTTCCATCCAAACCTTCTCTCCTCCATTCTCCTTTGTTTCCTTTGATTAAAATGAAGTTTACAAATCTTATTTAAGGGAGAAACTTAGGGAAAATTTCGGATTTAAAGAGAGGAGTTTGGAGAAAGCAAGATTCAAGTGAGAAAAAGTAAGAAAACTAGGTAATTTCTCTTCCTATGGTTGCTACCTTTGGTTTCTCTCCTCCTCCATTTCTCCTAACATGAGAAATCGTAGGAGGACTTGATTTTTAGGCAGAACCAAGGATGAATCTAAGGAAAAAGGGTGTGGAGATTAAGAATATGCAAAGAGAATTAACAAACAACCATTATATTTCAAAATGCAAATTCTAGGGTTTCATGTGCACCTTGTAAAATCTGATTTGTATGATAATTTCTAGGCCTAAATAAGAGTTTAAATGAGTTCCTAAGATCCCTAAGATGCTCCCCATATGCTTCTTCCCTTGAGAAAACAAAGAAAGCTCCAAGGAAGCCAAAAATGCTCCTTGTCTTGGGCAAGGGAGGTTCTCCTAGCTAGGGAGAGTTTTAAATTTTTTTAAGCCCATTCTTGAGTCATATATGATGAATGAAAATGAGGGGAGGCATTGAGAAAAATTTAGAACCCATAAAAAGTAAGTTAGTGCTTTAAGTTCCATGTTATGACCTAAAGAAGCACCATGTAGTTAAGCTCTTAGTTTTAATTATGTGATGACTCCAAGAGGCTTAGAAGGAGTCAAGAAGCATATTTGAAAGGAAAGAATGGAGCCTAAAATTTATTGAGGGGTGTTGCTTTATTAGGTGCAATTATGGAACCATAATGAGGTTGTAGACTAAGCTAGTGTCTAAGCAAAATTTATGACCTTAGAATTGAGTCCATGAACCTAATTGGCTTCCATAAATTGTGTCTAGGCCAAGAGAAATCTTCCCCACACTTTTGTGTGTGTGTGGCCGAAGTAAGGAAGGGAGATTCAAGGGAAAAAGTGTATAATTACTTCCAAGGTAGCTCTCTCTACCTTCTCTCATGCATGGATGTGTGCTTAGCTTGTTTTAGAATGTGTGTATGTGTATTTTCAAGCCATGAAAAGTATGCTAGCATGATTTCATATGCCATGGTTTCATGATAACATATTATGTCTCTAAATGATGTTATGATGTTTGTTTGGGTTTGCTTGAGTGTGGTAAGGTGAAGAACCCTTAGCCAAGTTGAGGATGAGCTAAGGACCCTTAAGATTAGTTGAGACAAAGCAAAGAGTCTCCCAAAAGCAAGATGGACTCCCAAGAGCATGGTTGAGTTCAAGAATCTCTTAAAGAATAGGTGAAGCAAGTCCAACATCCACAAGAAATTGGGTGAGGCCAATCCACTTGCTTGGCAAGCCTTTGTATGCTATGTATGACTTTCTCAAATGATGAAAATGTCTCTTGAATATTTGCACATGTTAACATGACCATACATGCATTTATGAGACTTGTTTGCATCTATTATGTATGATTGAATGGAAGATGAGCTATTGGGATTCTTTGAATCTCATTTCCTCCTCTCCAATGATCTAACATGCTAGGTGGATCAAGTGGACAAGGTAATGGAAGCCAACCACCTTGAAGAGAAGAGCTTGGCACCAATATACATAATTTTTTCTTTTTAAAGCCATAATGATGTTTAATGATGTAAAGTATTGTTATAAATGGTCTATGGCCTTTGGAACAGATGTAATTATGATAATATGTTATGTTTAAATAGGAGAATGTATTATGTGACCACTAGAATGCAAATTGAGTATGTATGGGCAATGTAGCTTCTTGAATTAGTTTATGGAATTATGCATATATGTGGATGAGATGGCCAAAATGAGATGCATGAGGGTTGAGACCATTTGGGCAGCTTACACAAGTCCTAAATATGCTTTTAGATTTGTCCAAGAGGTGCCAAACCCCAAGGAAAGCCATTTGGACATTTTGGTATCCTATATGGAGCTAAAATTGACCAATTTAGAACCATATATCACTTTTTTATCCAAATGAGCTCTTCTTAATTTGATATTTGGCATGCAATTAGAATTTGTTGAGATATTTTTGGGAAGATAAAGAACATAATTTTCAGAGGTCTATAGAATATTTGATGAATTTTCAAAGTTGACAAATTTTCTGGTTTTGGTCATGTCACACTTAGGTCTGAAAATGAAATCTGTCACACAGGGCCCAAATGATGTCCAATTGCCATGAAATTTTATACAAAGAAACTATAAATTTCCAATGACTTGTGACAACTAGAAGCACCTCATTTGGATGTCTAGAGAGGGAGATATGAATTTTCAAAGAATCTATCCAGTATCAGGAACTCTACCTGACCTCAGTTACTATTTGATTGAATTTTTGGGTCTAGGCATGCCTAAACTAGTCTAGAGTTATTTTTTTCCTCTATAAAACATTCACATATTTCTAGATTGGTTTCATTTGTATATATTGGATTTTTGTAGAATTAATTAGACATTTTTGAAGCTTGCTACAGAATTTTGTGACAACACTAGTGGACAGCCTGACCCTTGGACCTTTTCGCATGTCAAACGTCTTTTGTGTTGGATGTTATGGTCTGAACATATTTTTAATCTGAAGTAGACATTGTAGCTTTCTAGAATGGCTAAGAATGCATGATTTCAATTTTTTTAGAATTAGTTATGATTTTTCAAAGTTGTGACAGAAATGAGGACAAAGCTGGCTGAAATTATATATGTATATTTCATGCATTCCTTTGAGCTCCTCAAGGCCATTTTTGATGACTCAAATGAGTTGTATTCATGTAATTAAATACAAAAATGTGTTGTATGAGCTTACATGGTCCACGTGACATCGAATGAAATTTTTATATATGACGCAACGCAAAGAAATGTATTATTTTTAATCCCTTTTCCTTACTCTTTCATGGAATTAATGATGTAAAGCATGGGAATGTCATGAAATGAGTTAGAAATATATGGTGTTACACTAACAACCTTGTCATTTGGTTTAAACCAATTTAGTAGATAAATTAAATACATATTAATTAAATTTATGAAGAATTGAAATTGAAAATGATATTTGATAAATATAAAAAAGAAATTAAATAGTAACCTTTTGCCATTTGGTTCAATAAGTTGTTTAGTAATTATTCCTAGCATGATAAACTCTTATTGAATGTTAGACTCTTTTAAACTTGATCCAGGGGAAGGATATCCTGAATCTTTGTCACACCCCAGAATAAAGGATATGATTGGCATGGAGAACACAACAAGTTTAACATTCGTAAACCTAACAAGCATGACCCCAAATCAAAGAAAAATCTTGTAAGTTTTTATACACATGCTTAATTCATCTGACCATCCCATTATCTCATCAACAATATGTAATATTCAATTTTTTCATAAACTAAACTAAAACCGATATTGCAATATAAGAGGACCCTAAAGCAAAGAGAATTAAGGCCAATTAAGGATAGGATACTAATTAGAGCATCAAATTATGTAAGTAGGAAACTAAGAATAGCCCAAAATTAAAACTAAAATAACAAAATATAGGAACCAAAACGCAGTGGTAAAATTGTAATTTTGGATAACTTTTTGAAAATCAAATGAGAGAGATTTAAAGGAGAAAATTGAGTTTCCCATGATTCTTAGAGGTCCTAAAAACCATAAGAATTTCTAGAATGGTTAAAATCCCTCCGCTATGAGATTTTGGCCATTAATTGACTAAAACTTTGATCAAATAGTTTGGCAAGGTTTTAAATCCAATTTGGATAAAACCAAAGGCATTTTATGAATTAGAGGACCTAAATTTTATGATGGAAAAGAAGGTTCTCAAAAAGGAGTTGAAATGAGCTCAAATGAAGAAAACCAAGATGAGGGACTAAATTGAAATTTTGAAAAATGTCATAATGAAGCCTCCCGTTCTTATATATCACGTCCCACTTCTCCCACAACTCTTAACCGACTTCCTTCTAGTCCAAAATAGAATTTAGGGCAGCTCTAAGTGGTGCACCAAAGGAGGAGCAAAGGAGGAAGAAACCAAGGTTTGAAAGTGTAAGAAATCATCACTTTTTCATGCTTCTTCCTTTACTAAACTTCTCCTCCTCTTTCTCCTCTCTCTTTTCATGGTTTTGGTGACTTAAGTGGTGATGCTTTGTTACTAGTTCAGTAGAGGGAAGAGAGAATTTGGAGGAACTCTTGGAAGTTTTGAAAAGCTCTCTTGAAAAGCTTTGAAACAAGGTAAGTTTCTCCTTGAATAACTTGTTATCTTGCCTCTTCCATGGGCGTACTATTCTAGCAAGACCTAGGACCATATGTAGGGAGTTTTATTTTGATCCAAACTTGATAGGAATTGGGGTTTTGAAGCATAGAGAATCACATGGAACAATTAGAATTCAAAAAGAACCTATAGATGACAAGTTATGGCAATTAGGATTTTGATTGCACCTAGGAAAATTTGAAGCTTTCTAATGATATTCTAGGTTGTGTAAAAGTATGTTTGAGTTCTCAAGACATCTAAGAAGCTTCACAAGTAGCAAATTCCCTAGAAAAATCAACAAAACTCCATGGGTTCCTATCTTGATGCATGTCTAAGCTAAAGAGCGGTTCTTGTACCTAGGGAGAGTTTCCTTTAATTCCAATGATAGAAATGATCTAGAAATGAATAATAAACACAACAAAAATTATTGGTTTGAATTTAGAAACCATATTTTGAAAGTTAGAAGTTTAGGGTTCCTTTAAGTATAAAGAAGCAACTTGATGTTTGGCTCCTTGAAATGAGTTTATACTGACTCTAATAGAGTCATGAGACTTGGATTGAGTAAGAAATTGGAGCCAAGATAATGAATTATATGACTTGTTTCATTATGCCCTTGTATGGAACCATAAGCATGTCATAAACTATAAGTGGCTTGCAAAGAGTTTGTGTAAGCCTAGAGATAGTTGCAATAATGTAATTGTGTCTTGTTTAATATGTCTAAGCCAAGCAAAACAAGCCTCCTCCAAGTGTATGTGTGAGTCAGAACCAAGAAGCTAGTGAATCAAGGGAGAATTTGTGCTTCTTGATCTAAGGTAGCTCTTCATCTACTCTTACATGCATTACTTGATTGTTTGATTGTCATTGATTGTTTGTATGTATGTATGAATCATGAAACATGCCTATAGGTATTGGTTTGATGCTTTGGTACCATTATGCTTCTTAAAATTTGCATTTTGAATATGAGATGGCTCTCAATAGGTGAGGTTGTACTAAAAGTCCCTTGAATTGGGTGAGGTGAAGCTAAAAGTTCCTAAGTAAAGGTGAGACAAGGCCAGAAGTCTCATGGAATGGGTGAGGCTAAGTTAAAAGTCCTTGAAATGGGTGAGGCTAATCCAAAAGTCCCATATAATTGGGTGAGGCTAGACCAAAAGACCCTAAAGCATATTCTTGATATTAATGGATTCCTATGATCTTGTGAATATGTTTATAATTGATACTTGGAAGCCTTAGATGTATGCATGCTCTCTTTGATATGATAACATGCCATATATGCATTCTTGAAAGGGTGAATGAGCTATTGGGATTCTTTGAATCTCACTCTCTCCCACTTTATGTCTAACAATGTCTAATTGATGCTCATAGAACCAAGACTGGAGACTAAGAAGTTTGAGACATGTTACTTTGATAATAGAATAGGATTTTGTGTAAATTGATGTCAAAGTATGCATGTATATGCTATTTATCAGATGTAAACCCTCGATCATATGAAAAAGTATATAAATATGTTGTATGAACCATAATTGAGACCAAATGTATGATATCTTGAATTTTTGACATACTTGTGTAATGGGAAGCATGTGTATTTGATCAACTGAGAGAGTGGTTTTGAGTTCCATGATGATTTGGACTTATTGTGATGCTTCTATATGCTACATTTAGAGTGTTGGATGTGCTCAAATGGTCACTTGCAAAAGGAGGTGCCAATTTGGGCCATTTGAAGCTTTGATGATACCATAATGGGCTATATTCTTCCTTTAAACCAAAACCAGACCAAATAGATGAATTTTGACATGAGATTTGGCAAACATTTAGATCTTATTTAGAGATTTTCATAGAGCCAAAGAACACAATTTTAGGAGCTTTGGAGAAACTGTCAATGCACTATTTATTTGGTCAATCTAGTTTTTGGTGTATTTGAGAGGTCAAATAAAGTCCAATACTCATAAAATTTTATAGGCATATATTTGGCATCATAAGATTTCCATAGCCACCAAGATTCAATTTAGAGCTCTATAGAGTGAGATATGAATTTTTAAAATTCTAAGTCTGTACCAGCCTAAAATCCTGACCCAACTACTATTCCATTAGGATTTTATGGGCCAAATGATATTATTTTGATATGAGAGTTTTACAGTAGTTAGATGATATCCTGAGTTTTTCAAAGAGCCCAAGTTTGCATGATTTGGAATTTTCTAACTCAAGTTATGAATTTTTAAAGTTAGTAACAGAATATTAAATCCCATGGAAATTTATGAAATTAGCTAGTCTTGGTTTGTATGCTCCAAATCTGAATTCCATGCTTCATTTTATGATGTTTCTATATGAATAAGTATCACAAGGGTAGAAGATGAGTTCGAAAAGTTGATATGGTCCATTTAATCAAAATTGAATAAATTTGACATTTTACGTCGGTAAATTCCACTGCTAAAAGTGTTGAATTTGTGAAAATTGACTCTATATACACTTTGTGTTACAATTTAAGTGATATCTACCTATGGTATTACACGATACAAGTGTTCATATCTTTTTGTAGAAATTTCGATAGAGTCTCCCTTAAAAGTTAAACATTCCAAATTTTTACAAATAGATTGAAACAAGTTTCAATAGCACGAAAGAGGTTAGCTCTCATCTACCAATAACCAAAAAAGACATAAGAAAGGAGGGGAAAAGTCTACCTATCAAGTGGAGCTAATACTAGCATCTTTAACAAACATCAAACCAAAACCTAACACCAAAATATAATCTATTACACCCTTGTTGTTCAGTACGGACTCACCATTGCAATCTTTTAGACCTAAGATGATAGAGGTGATTCGAGACCCACTCCCCTATCTGAAATAATGAAATTTAAAAAGTGAGTTGAAACTCAATTAGTAGTTAACATATTACAATAGTCGAAAATGGCTATTGATGAGCAAGATAAAACTAAATACTACAAAAAGCACACACCTAAAATAATTCCTTATTAAATTAAGCACTTTGAGATGGACATTATGTAAGAAGAATTTGGTTAACTCCCATTGGTGGCAGCTACACCTAATTGGCAGCTTCTTACCTTATAACAAGTGGCTATGTCTAATAGGCAACTCATTTTCCACTTACCATTAACACATTGTATCATATATTTTTGGGGGCAACTTCACCTCATTAGTAGTTCCTTATCTAATTATAGGTAACTTCACCTAATAGGTAGCTCCTTTTCCACCCAGACCTACTTTCATTTATTTAAGTGCATCTAGGTCATAATCTCTATTATTATTTATGGAATCTGTCATAAGTCCTACATCAAACAATGAAAATTAAGTGGAGAATATTAACAAATAAACTACATATGGTATGCTCATAATAATTAAGCTAGCACACATTTATTGAAGTAACTAAATAAGAAATTTATTAATAACTAAAACCAAGTAATTAATTAAAAAAGTAGGTGAGTAATTATTTTGTAATTGAATAGTTAATGAAGTAAATAAATAAACAAATAACTAAATACATAATAAAAGAAATAAAAATTCAATTTAAATTTGTTAGAATAAACACATCAAGAGATATAATTTGTAAATGGAAAAAATATAAAATCACTTTTTAAGGGATATGATTACAATTAATTTAATCTAGGAAATATATGACTAGCATAGAACTCACATTATGAAATCACAATAGTAATTCTTGTAACACCATAATGACTTAACTCCAACTAATCTCCCTCTAGGCTTGATTCCATATGATTTCCAATGAAAATGACCAAAATCGTGGTATTTTACTACTTTAAGTCAGGGTTTAACCAACCATATTTTGCCCCGTGGGTCCCTTGAACCCATCAATCACATAATCCACTCAAACTCCATTTATACAACTCATACATAGCATCAAAAAACTCATAAACCACGGATATGAAGCCAAAAACCAAGAAAATGCAATTTTTCAAATGAGCCCAAAAGTCAGATTTTTGGCTCTAATTTTGGAAAATCATAACTAATTCTAGAAAAATGGGAATCAAGCAAACCATAGCTCTCTAGAAATATCTCTATGTTAAATTCACACTAAAAATAACTCCCAACCACAATCTCAGTGTTTGGACCATGTTTAATATCGAAAAAGAGACAGAGGTTCGGCTGTCCCTGGTACTAGTGCAGCTTGCTGTCATGAACTTCGAAAATCCATAACTAATTCCAAAAAAATCTAATTTGGGAAAAATATACCAATTTGGAAAGATAAAAATGTAAAATAGAGGAAAAAAATAAGTTCAGATCATTTCAGTAGCCCTTGGACCTCGAAAACTGATGGAACAGTAACGAAGGTCGGATGGCTTCCCTGATACTGACATAAAGCTTCAGAAAGTTCATTCTCCCTCTACAGACCTCCGATTGAGGTGTTTCTAGTTGGTATAGGTCACTATGGATATTTAGTTTATCTCTATAAAATTTTATGACAATCGGACACCGTTTGGTCCATAAATGACAGATTTATTTTTGGACCTAGTTGCACAGTACAATAACCAAAACCAAAAAATTCTTTAAGTTCAACAATTCACCAAATATTCCATAGACCTCCAAATATTACCCACTTTAGCTTCTAAAGAATATCTCAACAAATTCTAGAGGCATGCCAAATTTCATATCAAGAAGAGCTCATTTGGTCATACTTTGATGGAGCTCACAAATTTGACAGTTTTGACACCCAAAATGGTTCAAAGTGGGTCCAAATGGCCTCCCACATGTTTTAGCACCTCTTGGGAAAGTTTTAAGGCATAAACATAGTATATATGAAATGTGCAAGTGATCCAAATCATTATACATTTCAAATTCACTATACTACGGGCTAAAATACACTATTACGTATAAGCTACAAAAGGGCCAAATTCCATATTTTCATTACTTTGGCTCTTTATATAGTTCATACACCATTCATACATACTTTTACACTTGCTCAAATATTTATATCTCAAAACTAATAGGTTCATATTCATTTTGGCACCTATTTACATTAAAAGATCCAAAATAACTACACAACTCCCTAAGCATGCTCAATTAGCTCCTTGGTGTGCACTTGGTTCTCCTTGAACTCCACTTAACATGTTAAGATGGGAGAGGGAAGGGGGTGAGATTCAGAGAATCTCAATAGCTCATACTCATTCAAGGAAGCAATCAAGGTATATAAACAAGTCAAAGCATGCAAACCATTCACAATTATACAACACATGCTTTCCATGCCATGGTTTCGTATCAATGCCAAGAATAAGCTCTAGGGATTTTTGGTCTACCCTCACCCGAGTTTTGGGACTTTTAAATTGGCCTCACCCTTGGTTTAGGGACTTTTGGCTCCACCTCACCTGTCTCAAAGGACTTTCAGCACTACCTCACCCGAGCAATTTTCACAACTCAAAACACAAGCATATTGGTACCAATGCATCAAGGCAATAACATATGGCATGTCTCACACAACAAGCATTTACACAAGCATACAATGACTATATACATCCAAGAATGCAACAAGAAAGAGTGGAGAGCTACCTTATCGGTTGACACAAGCCTTCCCTTTCAATTTCTCTTCTCCCTTCTTGATTTCACAATCACAACTAGATGGAGTTGCTTCTCTTGAGCCTAGACACAACAAAGAGCATGAAATTACTCTCTCATCAACAATTATTCACAAGCTAGGGGTTTCTTCAAAGCAAACCCTACAAAGCATAAGAAACTAGAGGTTCTTTTTCTCTCTAGAATTTCACCAATTCTTTTTCTCTTTTCTTTGCACCTCTCAACTTATCACACTTTCTTTTAAGGGTTTCTTACTCATTCTAGGTCAGAACAAAGCTTTCTTACTCAACAACCCATGGAAAGAAACCTTAGAAGGAGAAGAATAGAATCAAGAAGAAGAAACATGAAGAGCTTTAAAGGTTCTTACCTTTCTTCTTTAGCTTCCCTTCCTTCTCTCTTAGTTTCTCCTAGTTTCCCTCTCTCTCTCAAGCTTTTTCTTTGCTTTGGATGAAGCTTAGGTCGGTTTAAAGGAAAAGAATGAATTTGGACACTTTAAGAAGTCAAATTCTCTTTTTTCACGTTTTTCTAGACTAACCCTCGCTATAGTGAAGCATAACCCTCGCTACGGCGAGCACGTATCAGTCTCAGACCCCTGTTTTCACTATGGCACGCGCTACGATGAACAACTCCCTGGTTTTTGTATGGGATACCCACACTCGCTATAGCTAGAAGCATTTTTGCTATAGCAAAAAGATACTCTCGCTATAGCTAGACCCTTTCTCGCTATAGCGAAAAGGTACATTCACTATAGCTAGCCCATTTCTCGCTATAGCTAGCAGACTTAGAAAATTTTAGGACTTCGAAAATTTTCAGCTTCCCCTTTTTTTTTCTTTTTTTTTCTTTTCTTTTTCCCGGTTGTTACAATTCTCATTGTATAGTATTTATTCTAATTGTCTAACAAAATAATTCCTTATTTCTAATCAAGTTTCTCATATTATCATTAGCCCATATAACATTTAGATTTCCATATAGTGCCTTGACAACACAAACAGGAATACTCACCATCTTTGGGTTAATACATGGAGCTATTCCTTACATTACCCCATTTCATCAAATATTCAGCTAATATACCATAGTCATGCAAGTGAAGGCATAAATTGATCGGATCAAAACTCAAATCATTGTCACAATATACCTACAATGATAAAGAAATCTCGTATAAGATATTATAACTATTATCTACTCATAGGTGATGCTGAAAGCTTAGGTGACACTTATTCCCCTTCAAATGACTAAATCCTTTCACCGTCAATGTTCGCAGGGCTTCCTAGCAACATCCATAATTTTACCAAATTAATATATAGGTTCAAACTAGTAATTCCTCATATTCATCTAACTCAATAGTGGCTAGCCAACTAAAACCCACTCCATAGACTTTATCCTTCATTCCTATCATAATCATAAACCTAGGGCTTTCGATTTAGCTAGTAATTCACAATTTAAGTTTAGAATTTACCTTAAGGAGCTAAAAATTGAAGATTGGTGCATAAATGATGTAGTCAGGAAGCTTAAGTTCACAACCCTAACCCATTTGCTCACCCCCTCGATCAGTCAACAGGAAGGAGAGGGTAGGCAAAGAGCTAACCTTGTGGAGGAGGGGATAGGCTGAAAATAAGGAGGGAAAAGCAAGAAATCAAGAATTTTTGCAAATAAAAGAAACAAAATGGAAGTGTGCACCCACCATTATCGATGACAACTCTCTCATCACCTCCACGAACTGCCAACTGCAAAATAGAAGAAGAGGAAACTTGGGGAAAGTCAGACCATGTTGGTGAGGGAGTCATGGTAGTAGAAAATGGAGGCAAGGCCACCGAGAAGGAAACGCGCAACAATGAGGACGATGGGAACTGGAGGAAGGAATAAATGAAGAAAAACAAAAGGGAACAACAGACGTGAAGAAGGAAAAAAATAAAAGGAAAAAAGATAATAAAATAAAATAAGAAAGAAAAGGAAAAGAGAAGAAGAAAAAGAAAAGAAAAGAAAGAAAAGTATATTATTATTTATTATATATATATATTCTCAGTTATTATAGTCTTGCTTAGCCTTTGCTAGATAAAGTACCATCTCAAGACATCTAAGTAAAATAATAAAATAATTTAACAATATTAGTAAATGTGTATGCATTTTAATATTTTTACCTTATAGAAGCATGAAAAGAGTGATTAATGAATGTTGTAGGAAGAGAGAATCCTTCAAGCTTTAGAAAGAGAAGGTGAAATAGGAGTTTTTTTTTAATGAAGAAGGCTATGGGTGTATATGTAAAAATTAATAACAAAAAAAATATTCAATTGTCATTCTAATCAATTGCACATTGGCATGCATTTGTCATTCAATTTTCTAGAAAGAACATGCACAGATAGTAGAGTAACATGCACACATGGTAACACAAATAATTATAATTATATATATAGTTATAAAATTATAATTATATAATTATATGTAATAATTGTATATCATTATATTAGAAATAATTGTAGTAGATATATTAATAGCTAAAATACTTTTCAATTACTAATTAACCTTCGTCTTCATCATCATTTTCAAAGTTATCATCTCATCTCCATCTTCATCATCATCATCATCATCAGCTTCAATTTCAAGATTTACCTTACGATTGACCTCTTCCATTTCTCCTTCATCTCATAAGCTATCACCTAATATCTCATTATCTACCATAACAAAATGAGCCTTGTCGTATTGATAAGTAATTTCTAATATATTACTATCATCCACCAAACTCTTTGGTTTAGTTTTAATGACAATCCACCAATCCAATTTATCTATACTTCTTACAGGATGTGACACATGATAAACTTGTACATCTTATTCTACAAAAACAAATGGATCAAATTTTCCATTAAGATGTGCACTAATAAATAGGTAGTGCACTAAAAGTAGTCAGTAGCAAATATTTCATGAAAATTTGACAATCATGCCTTTTTAGTCCAAATAACTTTCCTCCCTTTGAATCCACACATCTGTATAGATTCAACGAGTAGTTGTTGAGCATTTTCAATCCCTTTACTCACTCAAATATAGCCCTTCTTTACTTTAGTGTGAAAGTAAACTTAATTTTTGACTTAACCACCTCCCAATAGCCAATTTGTGTAACTCTAAGTCTTTTTTGCCTACAATATTGCTTTAATTCCATCCTGGCTTTCATTTTATTTTTTATTTTTCCTTTTATATCTGTAACAATATTAAACATATTATCAAACACATTTTTCTTTGTATGCATGACATTTAAATTATGTCGAATCAACATATGTTTCTAATATGGAAACTTCCAAAATATACTTTACTTCATCTAGTTGTGATATTTTCTATAGCTTGTTAATTTATAAATGTAACACCATAAATTATAAATCATTTCATGTCATTCTTAAGCATTCTATCATGATTCATATAGGCTTCCCATAGAAAAAGCAAGGAGAATGGGGTTAATTTCGGTTTGCATCATATCTAAAAATTTCAATCTGTGTCACGTGGACCGTGTGAGCTCATACTATACTTTCTCATATTTAATTACATCATTACAACTCATTTGCATCCCAAAAAGATGCCTACAACTCATGGAAACCGAAATGAGATATGGAAAATGAGTGTTCATTCTCGGCCAGGATTGGCCTCATTTCTGGGCAAATTTTGAAAAATCATAACTAAATCTAGAAAAATTGAAATCATGTAATCTTGGTCATTATGGAAATCTTGGGATGTCTAATTCATGTTAAAAATATGTACAAGTCATAACATCCCACACACAGGGTGTTTGACATGCTAAATGGTCTGGAGGTAGAGCTGGGTCCTAATGCTGTCACAGTTTACTGATATGAATTTCAAAAATGTCCAATTAATTCCACAAAACTCCAATCCATGAAAATGATACAAATTTGGAAATATATGGATGTCAAATAGAGAGAAAAAATATCTCTAGATTAGTTCATCAAGCGCAGATCTCAGAATTCGATGAAATAGTACTTCTTATCGAGCAAGGCTACTGATACTGGACAGAAATTTCAAAAATTCATATCTTCCTCTCTAGACCTCCAAATGAGGTGCTTCCAGTTGGCACAAGTCATTGTGATTTCCTAGTTTCTATATAAAATTTCATGACAATTAGACATCATTTGAATCTCAAATGACAGAAAACAATTTCGGACCAATTGAATAGTGCAGCAGACCAAATCCATAAAATTTTTCAATTTCAAAAAATCATAAAATATTCTGTAGACCTCCAAAAATTATGATCTTTAGCTTCCCAAAAAGCTATTAATGAGACCTAATTCCATGTCAAATTTCAGACCAAGAATAACTCATTTGGCTAAAAAGTGACATAGGGTTCCAAAATGGTCAAATTTGACTCCATATGAGGTACCAAACTTGCCAAATGGTTTTCCCTTGGTGTTGGCACCTTTTGGGCAAGTCTAAAAGCATATTTAAGACTTGTGTGAGCTACCCAAATTGTATCAAACCTCATGCATCTCATTTTGGCCATTCAACCCTCACTTATACACATATTCATCAAACTTTAAATTCTTATTCTATAGCCTTACATACTCAAAATATGGGCTAGTGGTCATATATCATAATCATACATCTAAACATCACATAATAGGATATTTACACATGTCTCAACATTCATAGTACATATACAACCTCATATACATGATGAACCATCATTATGTTTCTAAAATAAACAAAACAAGACACAAGGTTGTCAATCTCTCTTCCTCATCGTTGTTGGCTCCCTTCACCATAATTGCTTAGTCCACCTAGCATATTAGATCATTGGAGAGGAGGGGATGAGATTCAAAGAATCCCAATAGCTCATCTCCCATTCAACCGCACATAATATGTACAAAGCAAGCTTTTCAAATGCATGTATGGAAAAATGGAAGTCATGGACATTTTCAAAGCAACCTTGGCATGTGAATCAATCATACAAGACATTTAAGAGTTTCCCAAGTGTTTGGATTGGCCTCACACTCCTCCTCATGGATTTTGGACTTGTCTCACCTATTCTTTAAGAGCTTTGGACTCAACCATACTCTTGGGAGCCCACATTGCTTTTGGGAGACTCTTCGCTATGTCTTAACCAAGCCCAAGGGTTCTTGGCTCATTTTCACCAAAGGAAAGAGTTCTTGGCATCTCCTCACTCAAGGAAACTCATACAAACATCATAGATTCATTTAAAACATAACATGGCATCAAGGATCATGGAATACAAAGGCATGCTAGCATACTTTTCTTAGCTTGAAAATACACATACACACATTCTAAAACAAGCTAAACACACATCCATGCATGAGAGAAGGTGGAGAGAGCTACCTTGCACAATTTCACACACTTTTTCCTTAGCTTTCAACCCTCCTCTTTCGGCCACACACCCACAATTTGGTGGAGATAGTTTCTCTTGGCCTAGATACAATTTATGGGAGCCAATTAAGTCTATGAAACATATTATGAGGCTACATCACTTGATAAAATACTAAATTGCTCTATAGGCTCTATTATGGTCTATAATCACACCTAATGAAGCAACACCCATCAAATGACTTCTAAGCCTCATTCTTTCTTTTCAATTATGATTCTTGACTCCTTTTAAACCTCTTGGAGTCATCACATTATTAAAACAAAGGGCTTAGCATCATATTACTTCTTTAGGTCCTAATATGGAACCTATGGCACAAATTCACTTTCTTTGAGTTCTAAATTTTTTCCAAGGCCCCTACTCATCTTCACTCATCACATATGACTCAAGAATAGCCTTAGAAAAATTTAAAACTCTCCCTAGCTATAGGAACTTGCCTAGGCCGAGACTATGGGGGGAAGAAGAGTTCATGGCCTTCTTGATTTTTCCTTGATGGGAGACACACTTAGGAGGCTTCTTAGAGGTCTTAGGAGCTCAATCAAACACTCATATATGCTAGGGAATGTATGAATCAAATCAATTTATACAATCCCTTCAAATGCACTACACTTTTTCTACTTAAAGTTCATTAATTTTTCTTGCAATTACTTTGCTTTCTTGGATGGGAGGTGCATGTGGGAAGCTCTCTAGGGGTCTTAGGAGCATGTTTAAACATTCAATCAAGTCCAAGAACATTCACATAAAATCATATTTACAAGAGAGCATTTGGATCCCTAATAGTTCTATCTTGTCTCCTAATGCTCCTTTCTTGATTTTATTGATTCTTTCTTAATCCTTGCCATCTAAAACCTCTAATCCCTCCATAAATTGGGCAGAAAACAGCCCCTAAGAATTGGGATCATGGTGCTCAAATTCGTGCAAGAGGAAGGGGGAGGAAGAAGCTACCAAAGAATTTACATATTGTCTCATCTATGTTATTTTTATAATACAATATACATCCATTAATGCAAACATTAATTTTTTGAGTAGATAATCCAAAATTTGATACTATCTTCTTTATTTTATACCAACTATCGAGTATGGCATTACTAGGTATGCAACTTTCATTCATCAGACTTGAAAATTGATTAAAACTCTACGATGACGCATTATTATTAGATTTAATACTTAACATTCTTACTACAACAAAAAGCTCAAACTAATTACTACACATCTTACCCATAGTATTTGCTGATATGCATTTAATAAATCAAACAATTTTAAGGCTTTCAAATTTGGAGGTTCCTCAATAGGATTAATATTTTTGCAACTTTTAAAATTTTGTACAATATATATATAATTATAATTTAACATTGAGCATTTGAAAATTAGTCAACAAGTGGATAAATGTAAAAAGAAAAAAAGAAATCACTCACAGTCAAAAGGCAGTCAAACTCCATAGTTGAAAATTATTAACATTATTCTAATGTTGGTCCAAAATAAAAAAAATATAGGGATTGCTAATCTCAACAATACTACGATAGGCACACATACACACATCAATTGATCACATGTGTATGTGTGCATATCATTTGTGTCATTAGCATTTTACTTACCCATATTATTTTTTCCACTAAAAGTTGATGGAAATAGCATGTGATGAGATGCATGTGGCCTAATTTGGTCTTGTATTTGCAATGAAGTCCAAAATCCCTCCCTTGATCAATTGAAATCCCAAATTTGACACATAATATAATATTCTTACACGAATCTCTCCTTTTCTCCATTGAAATTGCTAATTGGATATATAACCCAATTTCTACCCCAATCCATCATTAACCGAATGTACAAGTAGTAAAGTGCTAATAGTACAAACTATAGCATACCCAATGCAAACTTTTGAAACACAATGCCAAAGCCTTAATTTAATCCTTGAAATATCCTCACGTCTTAATTTGATTCTCCAAAAAGCCTTTCTATTTAATTTCCTAAAATTTCTACTCCAATCAAAATGGTTCTTTTGTGAAGTCTATGTGACTTTCTAGTGTAGTGAAATCTAATTCTCACACATGAAAACAGTATCAGTTTGGGGATTTGAAGACATCTGGACATCTATATTATTAGTTAACGGTTGCAAATGACTCTATTTAAAAGGCTAAATTAAGATGAAAGTATTTTTTGAGGATTAAATTATTAATTTACTTTATTATTAAATTATGCAAATATATTTTGAAATATCTAATGCAAGAAAGTTTATTCAAGTGTTATATTCTACTAGTTTCCTTGAACCTATCTACCATACATCCCGCTATTGTTATAGATCATGTGGGGTTCAAAACCATTTTTCTCATCCCGTGCTCTCAAAATTTTCTAAATTGAAAGTTTTAAGTAAATTTGAATGAAGTCATGTACAAGGTCTCATAGAATTGCTAGTGAAATTAAGGTTGGTTATTAAGGTCAACTTAAAGCTTACTTGTGAAAAAAATTATTTTATTTCTATGGTAAGGTCAACTAAAACCTAATATTATAAATATAGTTATATAGTTAAACACCCAAAATGTAAAACATATATTAATTACCTAGATGAAGAAAATTATTTGTTACATCCTAGATAATTATTAATGTTCTTTTGTTTGAAAATTGAAAAACAAAAATTAATTATGCATACTTTGAGAAGTAATTAATTAGATAAAGTTATTGTGAACTGATTTGGTAGTTATCAATTAAGTTTTAATATTTACGAAGATTAAATGTCCAATAAATGTTCCATTAAAAAGAAAAAGATCTCTATGTATGATTTCGAAATGTACTCTAAACTATTCAACTAATTACTTTCTTGGAAATGCCTTCTTGGCAAGGAAGAGTGTAATATATATTCATATAAATGCTGGTAACGTTCAAACATGGTGGAGATAGATCTTTGGCTCTATTTGATGCGCCATATAATTAAAAGAAAAAATTGCATTTAAAGACCTAAATTTTATAAAATTTATAATAGAGGATCTTAAAAATTAAAATTATACTCAAGGAACAAAATTATTACCACTTACTACAAGGATTTAAGAAATTTACTACTAGATTTTAAGAAAGTTATTTTCGAAGTTACTTAAATTGTAACTTTTCTAAAATTTAGTAAATTTTTTAAAATTTGATTGTAATTTTGATCTTTAGAAATAATTTCAATTTTTAAGATCTTTTATTGCAAATTTTATAAAAACTTGGTCCTTAGATGTAATTTTTTTCTAATTAAAACTGGATAGAATAATAATATATAAATAAAGTATAATATAATTCAGTTTTATTTGTTTGGCTTATATAAAAAAATTTATACGTTTATCTTCGTAGTAGAGGGGTAATAAAGATAAATTGAGTAATATATTAACTACATATCAAGATGGTCATAAACTTATGATTCACAAAATTTTCAAAATGAATTAGTAATTATATTGAAAACTGAAAGAAAATAGTCTGCGGGGGTTCGTATAGTTTGCTACATGGATAATTAGGCAAATTGAATGTATCCAGTACTGTCCATTTTTTTCACCTTTATGAAGTTGATTTATTTCTGGATGGTTTTGTTATTCATAGAGTGTAGATATTATCAAGACGAGACAGACTGAACGTGGAGTTTTTGTTTTGAGCCTTGAAGACGAAAATATTTATCATACTCTTGCGTATTATTGTTGTGCATATTTTAATAAATAAATAATTTATGTTTAAAAATTTTAGGATTTAAAGCGGGTCATTCAACTCATTTAAAATTAGATCCCGTGACTTTTACCAAAAATTAAATTATATTACGTGGCCAAGTTTTAATAACAATAATTCAAAGTGTTCCTTTACATAAATTTCAAAAATGAACTGTTGAATACTTGCATGAAGGTTAAGCTTATTATACACGGAAGTTCGTCTTGTTCCAAAGATTACATCACACAAAAGGGAACAACAAATTAAGTACAGGGAAATGGATTTACAAAGCTACTTTGAAATGAATAATTAACGCCATATTTTTGGAAGCAAACAAGGACAACAAATCAAACCTAGACGCAAAACAAACCCAAAAAAAAAAATTCAATAAATTTTGGGTAGTCTAGCTAGCTAATGAAAGAATATATATAATTGCCCAATAACTTTGTTTCCATTCGTTCTTTAATTATCAAGCCACCTCACTCCAATATCACTGGCACTTCACCACAGTCTGCATGAAAATGAAAATCATAACGAAATTGGAAATGACCAAAATGCAAGAAAATTTTTGGTAATGATTTGGAGTAAGAAGATATAATAATAATGACAAGAATTAAGAAAGTTCTTTAGGTATTTATTATGAAATTCTTCAATATTAAAAAACTATACCACATATATGAAAGTTTTTGCAACACAATATTATATTATTGACTTTTTTAAAAAAAATTAATTCATATGTCATGCTTAAAGAACCTAATAACAAAAATGTAAAAATAATTACGTTTTTCATAATGAAAAATGGTTTATATATTAAAAAAGAAGAAGAAGAATTAACCTGAAAATGGTATGAAATGAATCATCATCTCCTCTTGGAAAAGATATGGATAGTTGGGATTTGAGTCCCAGTTCTGGGAGGGTTAGAGCTGGAGCCCCGAGTCTGAGGAGGTGGCCTAGTTGTAGGGCAAAGAACCTTTTGAATGTTTATGCTTTGAGAACTCATATTGGTGCTTCAAAGAGGGATTAAAGGATCTTCTTCGAATATTGTTTTATAGAGAAAAATTACTTAATTTGATCAGATAGATATGGCTGCCTTGAACCTTGATGAATCACATATTGGTATTTATAGAGGCTATTATGATCTTCAACGTTGAAGGAAGGAAATGGGATGTAACCAAGTGATTGTTAAGGAAATTTACGGATAAATATTTAAAAGTTGTATATTAGTTTGATATTTTCTAGCATTGTGAAGGTTGGAAACTTGGAAAACGCACCGTAGGATTGGGCCACAAGTAAGTCATTAAATTGCATTTCCACGGAAGGTGAGGCCTATCAGTTTGCTGCTTCTAAATAGTCTAATTGCCATGCATCACTTAATTTCGAGGAACGTCACAATATATATATATATATATATATATATGAGAAAAGGCTTAGAAGCAGCAAACAGATAGGCCATAGGAAAAAAAAAAAAAGCTTACATTGTGAATCGCCTGAATTAAAACTCCATTCCAAAAGGTTTGAACGTTGAATACGCGATTTCGATTAATTCAGATTAATCTAGTATGAGTTGGCTTGTGGAATGTGGGTCTTCAGTCTTCTTCACCGTGTATGATGACTTCAAATTCACACTTCACGGAACAGGGATATTGAATGATAGAAAAAATGCATTAACCATACTAACAAAATGTAATAAGTTGATGCTCAAAATGCTTATCTATTTGATTTTATTATTACTTCTTAAATATAATTTAAATATTTTCTCTTTATTCATCTATTAATTTCTTTCTTAACTAAGTTTTTCTTTTAACTAAACTATCTACTAACTTACTAAGTTTTTCTTTTAACTTAACTATCTACTAACTTACTTTTAAAATTATTTTAAAAACCTCTCAACTTTTTAAAACGTTACAAAAGTATTTATTTTTTTTGTACATTAATATTCTAGTTAACAGTACCGTGCTAAGTGCAAGCACGTGGAACCCCATTAACATTTATTTTTGTTGACTCATCAATTTTAATTCATATTTTAACCAAATTAACTTCTTTCTTTCTTTCTCTTTTCTTCTCTCTTTTCCTTCTCTTCTATTCTCTCCTATGTGGACCCATGGAGCGATGGGGGTGAAGACCAAAATTTGCAGTGATTATTAAACCCTCTATTATCCTTTAAATCACAAAAAAATTTGTTTTGCATTCCTAATTATATTTATAAAGTAACATTTGTTTCAAGATTAGTTCTTCTTTCCATAGCAAAAAATTCAGAGTCATAATTTTTTGATGCAGAATGCAAGATTGGTTTTTTTGGTGAGTGGATGAAAACTTAGATCCACATTTGCGGGAGACATTTGTGGACATGAAAAGGGAGAGAGAGGGAAAAGCAGGAAAGAAAAGAGAAGGAGAGAGAAAGAGATAGGAAAATAATAAAAAATATATATGAGATAAAGAAAAAAAAACCACTGAAATATATATCGATGACTTAGCCCAAAAAAAAAATGATAAATAGGACCACATATGCCCTTAATAATAGTGATAACAGAGATGTATGGAAAGAACTACTTTTGTAACGTTTCAAAAAGATAAACGACTTTTAAAATCATTTTGAAATATCAAATATTAAAATAAAATTATAAAATTAAGTGACGAAATTGATGTATTTATCATAAATTAATTATTTAGACTTTAAAAAATTATTCACTTTTCAATTTGATTATCTATAAATAAAATTTCATGATTTAATCTGTAAATATTTCTCTTCAATTAAAATAGTTCTTCCAATAAGTATTTATACCTCTCTTTTGCGGGTTATTTTGATTGAGAGATATCATTTGAGAGATTGATTAACTCTATCTTTAAAGAACTAAATGAACAGAAATGTGATATTTTAAGAATTAAATTAAGAAATTTTACCTTTTAAAAGATAAAATTAAAAAAAATAATTTTTTAAATATTAAATTATTAATATATTTTAAATATTTTCCTTCTGTGACTACAATTTGAAGGAAAAGAAAACTGAATTGAAAAGTACAAAGTGAAATAATTAATTGTCTTTGGGTTATTGAATAAAACAAATAGGAGATTTCGTTTCAGTTGGTTGAAAGTTCTCATTCCATTTACCTAGATATGTTTCGAGAGAGTATGTACATCAAAGAACCTTCATTTTAGAAGCATTCAAGAGAATTTTTATATCATCGCACCGACTACGATGGTGGAATTTTCTCCTTCATTTACCTAGCTAATTTGCTGGCTTTTGTTCATATATTCTGCTTTCCATATATTGGCTCTAATTAACCTGCACTTAATTTCTTCTTTTATTCAACGTGGGCTACATAATTTAGAGTAATTGTCTTTAGGCAATTCTAGGGATCTAAAGCTCTAATCTCCAAAGATTGTGTATTAATTTTTCTAAGATAAAATATAGTTTAGTATTATGTGATTTGGCCTGATTCTATTTTGGCATCATATAGTTTAAAAATTTGTAATCAAGTGGTTTAAGCTTAAAAATTGTGATATATATTAATATCCCATGATATTATTATATTAACTCTTTAATAAAAATAACACGTAAATGGTGTATGACGTAGGAATTTCTCCAATTTATCCAAACTTTTTTCACCAAGGTGCCCTATTTTGGCCAATTATCTTTAAAAACCTCATCCCTGAACTAAATTAGAGATTTCCCAGGGGATTTGGCATTTTGGACAAAATTAAAGATTTTATTTATAAGAAAAATTTAATGAAAATGTTATGTATATGTGTTGAATTTGGGGTTTTGATTGGTTAAAGGAAAAATTTAGTCTTTACTACACATAAGAAATTAGAAATTTTGTAAAAAAAATTAGGTCAAGGCAAAATTTGATACAATTAAAGATTCTGTTTTTGCTGCAAAAATTAGGAAATATTGTATTATATATGACAAATTTGAGATTTCAATTAGTCAAAAGAGGAATTAGCTATTTTTGTCTTTAATACATAGAAATTTAGGGAATTTTAAAGAAAATTAAAGAATTTATGACAAAATATGGGGGATATTGCGTTGTATATATGTCCAATTTGAGATTCCATTTAATCAATAAAGGAACTTCAGTTTTTAAAGCATACAAATTAGAAATTTTGTTAAGAAATTAAAATTTTAAATCAAAATTTAGCTTATTTTATCAAAAAAGTTAATTGAACAATACCAAAAGAGACAAATAAGTTGATGACATATACCTCAAACCATTCAATTGTGAACTTTTAAACCACATGGTAACAAATTGGAATCAGCCCAGACTATGGGATTCCAAATTGTATTTTATCCATTTTATCATTATAAATTAAAAATTCAAATAAAAATGTAAAAATACTGGCAAAAAAAATAATGAATCTACGATTGTTGAGCTTAAACAATATTAACTTTTTATGAACTAGCTATTATTTATTCTTTGAAAAATTTAATTAGTATATTTTATTTCGGTGAACACAGAATTCAACCCCAAATATTTGTAAGTTATCTAAATAAAAAGGCTTAAGAAAAATTACTGAATAATATCATGAAAGATGTTTCATTGAACTTATAGGTAAAATTTATGTTGTTTTTTAGGGTCAACTGAAACTTTTTCATCACAAATGTACACTCCGTTATTAAGGTCAACTAAAACGTAATATTATAGAATAGTTACAAAGTTAAACACTCAAAATTAAAATCTAAACACCGTTGAGTAATCACCAGCTGGATGAGAGAAATTTGTTGCCTTAATGTGTTTTATTGTTTGAAAGTTTAATAAATTTAAAGTTATATTAGATTTGTATAGACATTGAGAAGTAATTAGGTAAATTTATTCTTATATGAATTGGTGGTTAGTTAATAGGTTTAAATATAACAGATATGCATAATTTTCAAAAACGTATTTGAACTGATTCAATTTATGCTTTTTTAGAAATTCCTTTCAATGGGCAAGGGAGATTACAATACTGATATAAATGATGTCAACGTTCACCCATATAGAGAGAACTATTCAACACTTTGCTCAAACTACTTGCCGGAAATTGTACACACTTTGTTGGTTATATTTCCAAAATATATATTTAGGATCAAAGTTTAATTTACTATGAATTTTCGTTAATTAATTAACTCAATTAAACCCTAAAAAATTTATAATCAATATCATCGATCTGGCCATGACAGGAAATTTATCTCTCGCACTATCAAATGAAGAATGTACATTTTATTTAATACATTGAGAGATATTTTTAGCCTTGCTCCTAATATTGTTTTTCTGCATTTGAATTTGACCAAAATATAAATGGAAATTTTCAGGTTGTAATCTTTATACTAGTTAGTCGTTGTTATGCTTGGGATGTGGCTGAAAATCATGTATGGTATTTTAAATAATTATTCAAGAATAATATTATCGAGAATTTTGTTTGACAGTTTTGATTTGTTGTTTTAAAATTTATTAATTATTAATTAAAAAAATTTATTTTATTTTTTATTTCATATAAATAGATTTTGTAATATCCTATGATTTAAAAATCCAAAATCATTCCTGAAGAATTGAATGAATTACTTACAAGGGGTCACGAGTTAGCGAAGGCCAATATGAATTACGAGAAATTGAAATCAAAATTGTTTGGTTAATAAATGAGGACTCTAGAGTAAAATGAATTGAGACTAACTAAGATTAGAATATTAATTAGAATATTTAAAAATGTGGTTAAGAGACTAAGAATAACTTGAAATCAAAAGCCAAAATGACTGAACGAATTTAAGAAATAATGTAGTGGCATAATTGTAATTTCGAGCAACTTTTGAAAACTCAAATGAGAGAGCTTTAAATGGAAAAAATGAGTTTTCCAAGGTACTCAAAGGCCCTAAAAATCATAAGAACTCATAGAATAGTTTAAAACTCCTATGATATTCAATTTAGGTTATCAATTAATCAAAACTTTGACCGAATGGTTTGATAAGGTTTTAAATCTAATTTGGATGAAATCAAATGTATTTTTTGAATTAGTGACCTAAATTTTATGATAGAAAAGACAATTTTAAAAAAGGAATTGAAATGAGCTCAAACGGAGAAGGCAAAGTTTAAAGACATAGTTGGAATTTTGAAAATGTTATAAAATAACTCCTCCCTTCTTATATATCACGACCCACCTTCTTCTAATCACCCTAGCCAACTTTCCTCTGGCCAAAAATAGAACCAAGGGTGGCACACAACAAGAGGGAACAAGGGAGGAATAAAGCAAGTTTGAAAGGGTAAGAATTGGTCATTTTTTCATGCTCTTCCTTTCACTAAAGTTCTTTTCCTCTCTTTTCTCATGGTTTTAATGTCTTGAATGGTGATGTTTCATGGCTAGTTCAACAAAGGGAAGGGGAATTTGAAGGAAAGCTTGGAAGCCTAAGAAAGCTCTCTTGACAAGCCTTGAGGTAAGGTAACTTCTCCATGGAAAACTTGCTCTCCTTAGCTCTTCTCTCCCTCCATCATTTCGACTAGAACTAGGGTGCCATGTAGGAGATTTGATTTTGATCCAAACTTAATAGAAATTGGAGCTTTGAAGTCTAAGGAATCATATAGAAGTAATAGAACTCAAAAAGAGGCAACAAATAGTAAGTTATGGAAATTAGATTTTTGATAGCACCTAGAGATTTATGAAGCTTTCTAATGATGATTTAATTTGTATAAGAGCATATTTGAGTTCATAAGAGACATAGGAAGTTTCATGCATGCCAAATTCCCTAGGAAAACAAACAAAACTCCATAGGTGCTCTATTATGTTGGTGTCTCGACCAAGGTGGGATTCATGTACTTAGGGAGAGTTTTCCTTGATTCTAAGAATAGAAATGGTCTAGATATGAATTATAAACATCAAAGGAACTATTGGTTTAAATTTAAAAACCATATTTTGAAAGTTGGAAGTTTAGGGTTTTTTTAGGTATAAAAAAATAACTTGATGTTAGGCTCCTTGAATTGAGTTTGCAATAACTCCAATGAGATAAAATGGAGTCATGTGACTTAGATTGAGTGAGAAATTAGAGCCAAGATGATGAATTGTATGAGTTGCTTTATTATGACCTTGTATGGAACCATATGCATGCCATAAGCTAGAAGTAGCTTGTGAAGAATTTATGAGAGACTAGAGATGGTTTCATTGATATATTTATATCTTATTTAATGTGTCTAGGCCAAGCAAATCAAGCCTCCTCTAAGTATGTGTGTGTGGCAAAACCAAGGAGCTAGGAATCAAAGAAAGAAATTGTGCTTCTTGATCCAAGGTAGCTCTTTATCCATTCTTGTATGCATTTCTTGGTTGTTCGATTATCATTGATTGCTTGCATGTATGTTTGAATGTTCAAATATGCCTATAGCTATTGTTTTGATGCCTTGGTACCATTATGTTTCCTGAATTACTTTTTGAATGTGAGATGGCTCTTGATGGGTGTAGTTGTGCCAAAAGTCCCTTGGTTTGGATGAGGTCAAACCAAAAATCCTTAAGAATGGATGAGACAAGGCCAAAAGTTTCAAGAATGAGTGAAGCTAAGTCAAAAGTCCCTAAAAAGTGGACGAGATTAATCTAAAAGCCCTAATAATTGGATGAGACTAAACCAAAAGTCCCTAGAACTTGCTTTTGATCTTGATATATTCATATGACCTTGGAAATGTATTTATGTTTGGTATTTTGATGCACTTGATATATACTTGCATTCTTTGACATAATAACATGCCATGTATGCCTACTTGAAAGGGTGAATGAGCTATTGAGATTCTTTGAATCTCACTCTCCTCTACTTTATATCTAACCTTGTTTAGGTAACTCTTATGGAGCCAAGAAGCTTGAGATATGTTACTTTGAAAATAGAATAGAATTTAATGTAATTTGTTGTTAAAGTATATATGTATATGTTATTTATAAGATGTAACTCTTTGCTCATGTGTAAAAATATGGAAATATGTTGTATGAACCATATTTGGAACCATATGTATAGAATCTTAAGCTTTTGACATACATGAGCTATGGAATGTATGTATATATGATTAAGTGAGAGAGTGATTTTGAGTTCCATGATAATTTGGACCTATTATGATACTCCTATATACTTTTCTTGAGGTATTGGATGTGCTTAAATGGTCACCTTACATGTGGGAAGTCATTTTGGACCATTTGATGCCATATTGTCACCATTTTGGACCATATTCTTCCCCTGAACCAAAACTAGAGTAAATGGATGAATTTTGGCATAACATTTGGTAGTTATTTAGATCTCATTTATATTTTTTCACAGAGACAAAGAACATAATTTTTGGATCTTTGTATAATTTCTTATGATTTTTCAAAGTTAGTTAAATTATGCAGAAACTCTCTATGCACTATTCATTTGGTTAGTCTGATTTTTTGGGTATTTTACAAGCCACATGAAGTTCAATGCTCATGAAATTTTATAGGCATATATTTGGCATCATAAGCTTTTTATAGCCACTAAGATCACTCAATTTAGAGCTCTGTAGCATGAGATATAAAATTTTAAAGTTTTAGGTTTGCATTTGAGTAGAATTCTAATAATGGTATTGTTCCATTAGAATTTTGTGGACTAAATGATATTGTTTTGATTTAAAATTTTTAAAACATAGATATATTATGTTTTGAGCTTTCCATAGAGTCCTAGATTGCATAATTTGAAGTTTTCTAGCTCAAGTTATGAATTTTTAAAGTTATGATAGAAATTTTAGAAGCTATGGGAATGAATGCATATGGCGCTATCTTGATGTGCTTGACTTATATCCGAATTCCATACCTCTTTTTATGATGTTTCTGAATGAACAATTGTATTAAGGATAGAGAATGAGTTTGGTAAGTTGAAATGACTCATTTAATTAGAAATGAATTAATTTGACATTTAATGTCAGTAAATTCCACTACTAAAAATATTGAAATTGCAAAAATATATTATTTAGGTACTTTGTGTTATGAATCACATGCTGTAATATCCAGTTCCCCGAAAACAAAAGAAAATGTGAGAAACATAATGTACGGTTTCTCCGTAAACGAACGAAATTTACCAGATACAAAAGCAAGTCCCCTGAAATGATTTAGTTAAGATCCTAAAAAATTTGGAAAGCATTCTAGACTCCTAAAAATGAGAATCCCAGGCTTAGACTGAAAGAAAACTGGAGCTAGAATAAAGAAACGAATTTAAACGAAAGGTTGATGAATTTTGAAATTCTCACAGGAGGACTTTTAAATAAAATTTTTAAGTTCTCCAGGGTTCTCAGAGGCTCTGAAAACCATGTGAAGGCTCGGGACAGCTAAAGCCCCTCAGATGGACATTTTTCAACGTCAGTGCACTCGAACTTTGACAGATTAGTTCAAGAAGGTTTTAACTTCGATTCGAGTGATTCCAAAGCCATTTTACTAAATTAGGAACCTAAATTTCATAATGGAAAAGAAGGTTCTAAAAAAGGAGCTAAAATGAGTTAGAAACAAAAATGCCAAGAACAAAAGGCAAGATGAAAATTTTTGAAAAGTCTTTCTTCCTCTCACCTGTATATATGATGCGCCCTTCTTCTCCCCTCATTTTGGTCTACCAAGTTCTACCCAAAAGCTAGAGAAAACCCTAAGGGATGAGGCGCACTAAGAGAAGAAGCTTTGGAGGAAGAAAAGGCAAGGAAAATGTAATGATTTCTTAGTTTATCCTTAGCAAATCCATCCTCCTCCACTTTCCTTTATTTCCCATAGAATTTTTGATGTGTTTGGGACTTTTTTAAGGTCAGACCAAGGAGGGAAAATTCAGATTTGAAGAGAGGAGCTCAAAGAAGATAAGATTCAAGTGAGAAAATAAGGAAAAACAAGGTAATTCCTTCTTCCATGGTTGTTATCCCTTGCTCTTCTTCTCCACCCATTTTGCCCTACTTAAGAAGACCTAGGAGGGCTTAGTTTTAAGTAGAACCAAGGGCGATTCTTAGGAAAAAAGGTGTAGAGATTAAGAATATACAAAGAAAATTAACAAATAAACATGGAATTCAAGATGGAAATTCTAAGGTTTCAAGTGTTCCTTGCAAAATCTGATTTTATACAATAATTCTTAGACTTAAATAAGTGTTTGAATGAACTCCTAAGATCTCTAGAAGTCCCCTCATGTACATCTTCCCTTGAGAAAACAAAGCAAACTCCATAGAAGCCAAAATCCTCTATAGGTTTGACCAAGAGGGGTTAACATAGCTAGGGATAGTTTTAAATTTTTCTAAACCTATTTTTAAGTCATATATGATGAGTGAATATAAGGGGAAGCTTTGGAAAAAATTTAGAAAGCTTAGAGAATGATTTGATGCTTTATGTTCCATAATATGACCTAAAGAAGCAACATGTAGTTAGACTCTTTTATTTTAATTGTGTGATGACTACAAGAGGCTTAAAAAAGAGTCAAGAATCATATTTGAAAGGAAAGAATGAAGCCTAAAATTTATTTGATGGGTGTTGCTTCATTAGGTGTAATTTTTGGAACCATAAAGGGGTTTATAGGTTAAGCTAGAGTCTAAGCAAGTTGTGTGGCTTTAGAATTAATTTTATGAACCTAATTAGCTTCCATAAATTGTGTTTAGGCCAAGAGAAATCATTTCTACACCATTGTGTGTGTGAGGCCGAAGAAAGGAGAGGAAATTCAAGAGAAAAAGTGTGTGGTTGCATCGAAGGTAGCTTTCTCCACCTTTTCTCATGCATGATTGTTTGGTTTACTTGTCTTTGAATTTCTGTATGTGTATTTGAAGTTATAAAAAATGTTCTAGCATGAGCTCTTACTCCATGGTACCATGATGATGCATTATGTTTTTAAATGATGTTCATGATGTTTGTTTTGGTTTGCTTAAGTGTGGTGAGGCTAAGAACCCTTAGCCATGGTGAGGACGAGCCAAGAATCCTTAAGATTAGTTGAGACAAAGTAAAGAGTCTCCTAAAAGTAAGGTTGACTCCTAAGAGCAAGGTTGAATCTAAGAACCTCTTAAAGAATGGGTGAGGCAAGTCCAAAATCCACAAGTAAATGAGTGAGGCCAATCCACTTGCTTGGCAAGTCTTTGTATGCTATGTATAACTTGCTCAAATGTTGAAATTGTTTCTTGAATGTTTACACATGACAATATACCCATGCATACATTTTTAAGACTTGTTTTGCATCTTTTATGTATGATTGAATGGGAGATGAGCTATTGGGATTCTTTGAATCTCATTGCCTCCTCTCCAATGTTCTAACATGCTAAGTGGACTAAGAGATCAAGGAAATGGAAGCCAACCACATGAGAAATGAGAGCTTGACATCAAAATGCATAGTTTTTGTTCTTTAAGGCCATATTGATGTCAAATAATGTAACCCATTGTTGTATATGGTCTATGACCTTTTGAATATGTATAATTATGTATATATGTGATGTAGAAATGAGAGATTATATTATGTGAATGGTAGGATGTAATTTGAGCATGGAATGACAAATTTTGCTTCTTGGAAGTTTGATGCATTAGTGTATAAATGGAAGTGGAGTAGCCAAAATGGGATGCATGAGGTTTGGGACCATTTGGGCAGCTCATAAAAGTCATATTCATGCTTTTAGACTTGCCCAAGAGGTGCCAAATATCAAGGGAAATCATTTGGACACTTTGGTATCCTATATGGAGCAAAAATTGACCATATTGGAAACCTATACCACTTTTTGTCCAAATGAGCTCTTCTTGATTTGAGATTTGGTATACAATTAGATCTTTTTGAGAGTTTTTTGGAAAGCTGAAGAACAAAATTTTCAAAGGTCTAGAGAAAATTTGATGAATTTTCAAAGTTGGCAAAAATTCTAATTTTGGTTTGATGTATTGTTCACTTGGTCTGAAAATGATTTTTGTCACACAGGACCCAAATGATGTCCAATTGCAAGAAACGTTATATGGAGAAATTAGACATTCACATTGACTTGTGCCAACTAGAAGCACCTCATTTGGAGGTCTAGAGAGGGAGATATGAATTTTTAAAGATTCTACCCAATATTAGGTGCTCCAATTGACCTCAGGTACTGTTTGATTGGGTTTCGAGGTCTAGATGTGCCTGAACTAGACTAGAGTTATTTTTTCCCTCTATCTAACATCTGTAGCTTTCCAAATTGGTATCATTTACATAGAATGTATTTTTTTGGAATTAATTGAAAATTTTTGAAGTTTGTAATAGAAAGTTGTGACAGTACCAGTAGCCATCTAGACCTCTACACATTTTCAAATGTCAAACGTCTTTTGTGTTATGTTTCATGGTCTCAAAAATTTTTAAATAAAGAAGATATTTGTAGCTTTCCAGAATGACCAATAATGCATGATTTTGATTTTTCTAGAATTAATTATGATTTTCCAAAGTTTGTGACAGAAGTAAGAAAATTCTGGCCAAAAATGCATATATGAATTTTATGCCTCCTCTTGCCACACCCGAGCTCTAGGCCAATTGTGATGATAAAATGAGTTCTATTTATGAAATTAAATATGAGAATGTGATGTATGAGCTCACATAGTCCATGAGACACTGAACAAAAATTTTATACGCGACACAACGCTAAATAATGTATTATTTTAATGTTATTTTTCCTACTCTCTTGTACAATTCATGATATGAGATATGGAAGTAGCATAGATTGAGCTAGGAAATTATAGTGTTACACATGCTATCTACCTAGGGTATTATATTTATTGGTATTGGAGCAATGGTTTAGGCAACTTAACTCTATGTTTGGGCCTTAAAATGTTGGATTAAGGTGTGCTTGGGTTATTTGTGCATATGATATGTAAGATTGTCATGAATAGTTTGAATTTTTAATTGTGCTATGAATATTGAATATGTTTGTAAGATTGTGGTTCTCCTTGTTCAATTAGTGATCATTAGATGGGGCAGAATCGCTAGGTAGAATTTGGAAGCCCCATGTTGTTGAAAATTGCTTGAGGTAATAACAAGCTATGATGGGATAGCAAAAAATGGGTTATGTAGCAATAGCAGGATGTGGTACTATAGCTACAAAATGCCTTAAAAAAAGATAGATGATGAAAAAAGAAATTCCTTAGAACCATAGTAACTAGTTCCTGACCATTGATATGCACCCCTAAAATAAAGAAAGGATTGGAACCCCCACTATAGATGGAGTTGCTTTACTAGGAACTAGAGCATTTAATGCCCTTTTTGGGGAAGATTGATGGAGTGACTGAAAATAACATGCATGATATGATGTAGGTAAAGGATTAGATAGAAAGAGACCCTATAATTGAAAGAAGGTTAGAGTAAAAAGATGATGTGAATGTCTTTGTTAGTAATAGGAAGAAAGGTAAGGTATGTTGGGACAGTAAAATCCCAAGAGAGAATGAATTTAGCCTAATAAGGAATAGCCATCCTAAGTGGCATGTTATAGATGTGGGAAGTTGGGATACATAGTTGAGGTTGATTTCTGATGGTGTTGGTGCCTCCACTTAGATTTTTAACCCAGGGCAGAATGGTTGCTCTCATAGAATAAGAGGCTAGTAGTGTCTCCTAGCTTGATTAGAGCTGTGAAAGCATGAGAATAGTGAACCTCCCAGTTTAATCAGAGGTATGATAGAGTTGACGATTTTCCTCTAATTGTTGTCATTGATTAGATATTGTCCCATGATTGTCGTATGAGAAACTAAGTTTGGGTATTGATACTTTGCCTTATGGTTGTTGCATTTGTTCCTACTAGAGGTGATGCGTGCACTTCCCACATACATTGAATGTCATTGTGTAAATTGATTGTTGTTCTCTATTATCAATTTGTGATGCATGCTTTTACATGTTATTAATTGATCTTTAGCATGTGTTGAATGGTTGGTAATAAAGTAATGTTTGAACGTGAGTATATAAATCATCACCTTACCTGAATATGGGATCATACCTAGTGTGAAATGAATGTTGAAGCTAAATTACTTTTCTTGTCCATCATTTAGGTTGAGAGATAATTAGAGCATAAATGTTCAGGGCTCTTAATTGTTCTTTCTATATGAGTAGAAGTAGGAAAAAAAGGGGTGGAAATGATCCCTATAGTAGAGAATTCCTAGAGGCTTTCCTTTAAAGATGTTGATTCTAGCGACCTACCTCATAAAAGAGAGATAGAATTCCTTGATGATATTGTGCTTGGATCTGGACTAGTTCTAAAGCTTCTTATAGGTGGTTTCCAACCAAGCTAGCATAGCTGAAAAGGTGATTGAGAAAATGGTTAGTGAAAGAGTTCATACACCTTAGTGTATTACTTGAGGAAATGGCAACCTAAGATTGAGTACAGAGAATTTAGCAAGGTTACCATTAAAAATATGTGCCCTCTTTGGAATTGATGATCTATGAATCAATTAGAGGCATTAGTATTTTTTAAGATAGATTTTAGATGTAAGCATTATTAATAAAGGATGAGAACTAAAGCTATCCTAAAAATGGGTTTCAGAATTGATATGGACATTATGAGTTCCTGGTGGTGTCATCTAGCTTGATTAATACCTTGGATGTTTTATGGACAATATGAATAGGGTATTTAAACTGTGTTTGAGTAAAATTTTTGCAATGGTCCTTAGCAATGATATTTTGTATACTCTAGGGCAGTTGAAGGACATGAAAGGTATTAGAGATTAGTCCTTGAGACTTTAAGAAACATAAGATGATACGCTAAACTTAGTGAATATGAGTTTTGCCTAACCAAAGTGAGATTCATAGGTGATGTTTTGTCACAAGTGAGGATTATGGTTAATCCTCGTAAAGTTGAGACTATGTTACAGTAGTACAGGCCTAAACCATTACTGAGGTTATAAGTTTTCTAGGTTTGGTAGTATGTGATAAAAAGTTATACAGGGCTTTTCTCAAATAGCCTTACTACTAGCAAGGCTAACTAGAAAAGAGATTCTGTATATGTGGGATGATAGATGTGAGAGGAGTTTTCCAGGAGTTGAAACTCCATGTAACCATTACTCTTATGTTGATTGTGTTTGATATACCTAACCTTAGTAAATCACACAGTTTACAGTGATAATTATGGAAAGGCTTAAGGGATAGAGTAATGGTAGGTGGCTCGAGATAGTTAAGGCCACATATAGAGAAATATCCTACCTATGCATTAGAGTTGGCTATAATGGTTGTTACCCTCAAACCTAGAGATATATTACTTATGCAGTGATAGTGGGAATATATAAAGGCTACAAAAGTCTAAAATACCTAACTAATTAGAGAGAGCTAAACGTGAAATAGAACATGTGGATAGAATTCTAGAAGAAATGCCATCCAAGTAAGGCTAGTGAGATGGTCAATATTTTGAGTAGAACATCCATATATATATATATAAACGACCTGTATAATGATCTATGAATAGGGGCTCATAAAGAAATCCAAGGCTATGAATATGACCTATGGTATGTTTCTAAGCAAATTGTATTAAGTGAAATTAAAGTAGAAAATGATTGAAAGCCCATATAGTAGATGCCCAGAAAGAGAGATGATGATTTTGGGTCACGTTTAGAATCAAGTTCCCTAAGGAAAGACCTCAAAATTCAAAGTGTCTAAGAGTAGTATAATAATGTAGCATGATAAAACTCATATATTGAAAAGAAAGTTTTAATGGAGGCACACAATGATAAATATGTAATGTTCTCACAAGTCACCAAAGCGTGCTAGAATTTGAAAATATTAGTTGGTGACTGGAAATGAAGACAAATTTAGCTTGGCCAGATATTGATGTGACAAAAAGTTACGATTGATTATCAAGGGCTAGTTGAGTCATTAACCTTTCTATATACCCTTGAGTGGGAAAAGAAATGATATGGATATGGATGCTATTATACGGTTACCCAGTGTAATACCCGACATGTCCTAAAAGTCCTAAACCGAGGAAATATAAAATGAGGTCCCTTAAATCGAATAATTTGAGGTTAAATAAAATTAAGACAAAATTCTAAATAATTGAAAATGAGGATACAAAGTAAAAGAAGCTCAAAAATTAGAGTTAGAATAGCTAAATAAAATTAGACAAAATCTAGTAGCATTTTTATAAATTTGGTTAACTTTTAGAAAACTTAAAGGAGAGATCTTTAAATGGAAAATTTGAGTTTTCTAAAATTCTCAGAGGCCCTAAAAACCATACAAATCCCTAAAATGGTTAAAATCCTTCTAGAGAGCGATTTTGGTCGTTGATTGACTAAAACTTTGACTGAACAGTTCGAAATAATTTTAAATCTAATTTGTAATAAACATAATTTTTGTAAAATGATGAAATGAACCATATAAAAGCAAGTCCTCTGAAATGAGCTAGATAATGTCCCAAAAATTTTGGGTAGAGTCCTAGACTCTTAAAAATGATAATCCCAGGTTCAGATAGAAAGAAAAATGGAGTTAGGATGGAGAAACAAAATGTGATGAAATCTAATGAAACATAATGGTATTTTCGTAAATAAGTGTAACTTTTGGAAAAACACATAGGAGGGTTTTTTAAATGGGAAATTTGAGTTGCCTAAGGTTTTTAGAGGTCCCAAAAATCATGGGAAGCCTTGGGACTAGTAAAGTGTAATACCAAAACTTTCTAACTTATCTCATGCTACTTCCAAGACTCTCACATGTATTTCATGAAGAAGCAAGGGAGAATGGCTTTAAAATAATGAGTTTCCTTGCGTTGCATAGCATATAAAATTTTCTTTCAGAGTCTTGTGGGCTATATGGACATATGTATCACATTCTCATATTTAATTACATAGATACAACTCAAATCCATTATCAAAAGTGGCCTACAACTTGTGCAAAGCAAGGGAATACATAAAACTCAGTTGCTATTTCGACTAGAATTTTTTCTTTTTTGTCACAAATTTTAGAAAATCATAAATAATTCTAGAAAAATTAAAATAATGTATTCTGTACTATTTCAGAAAGCTACACATGTCTACTTTATGCTAAAAGTAGGTCTAGGCTATGAAACATCACATAGAGTATGTTTAACATTCGAAAAGGTGTAGAGGTCTAACTAGTTACTGATACTGATACAACTTTCTGCTATAAACTTCAAAAATGTCCAATTAATTCCAAAAAACATCCAATCCATGCAAATGATACCAATCTGAAAAGCTATGGATGTTAGCTAGAGGGAAAAAATAACTTAAAACCAGTTTAGGCATGTCCATACCTCGAAAATCAATCAAACAATACCTGAGGTCAGTCTGAATGCTTGATATTGGGCAGAAATTTAAAAATTCATATCTCCTTCTCTAGATATCCAAATGAGGTGCTTTTAGTTAGCACAAGTCATTGGGAATGTCTAGTTCCTTCCTATAAAATGTCATGGTAATTAGACATCATTTGCTGTTCATAAGGCCTTAAAGTAACTAAATCATGCACTTTAATGTCAAGCTTTCATCTCTCAAGTAGTTGGCTCCCATTTCCTTGCTCTCTTAGTCTACCTACCATGTTAGAACATTGGAGAGGAGGGAATGAGATTCAAAGAATCCTAATAGCTCATCTCCCTATCAATCACACATTAAAGATTCAAAATAAGTCTTACAAATGTATGCATGACATATTTATATGTGCAATCATTCAAGAGATATTTTCAACATTTAAACAAGTCATACATAGCATACAAAGGCTTGCCAAGTAAGTGGATTAGCCTCACCCATTCACTTATAGATCTTGGACTTATCTCACCCATTCTTTAAGAGGTTCTTAGACTCAACCTTACTCTTGGGAGTCAACCTCACTTTTGGGAGACTCTTTACTTTGTCTCAACCAATTTTAAAGGTTCTTGGCTCATCCTCACCATGGCTAAGGGTTCTTGGCTTCACCACACTCAAGCAAACCCAAGCAAGCATAACAAACATCGTTTAAAAACATAATGTATCATCATGGTACCATGGCATATGAAATCATGCTAGAATACTTTTCATGGCTTAAAACACACATACACACATTCAAAGACAAGCTAATCATACAATCATGCATGAGAGAAGGAGGAGTGAGCTACTTTGGATGCAACCACACAATTTTTCTCTTGAATTTACTCTCCCATCCTCTGCCTCACACACCCAAAAGTGTGGGATTGGTTTCTCTTGGCCTAAACACAATTTATGAAAACCAATTAGGTTTATGGAATTAATTCTAAGGCCACACATCTTCCTTAAACACTAACTTGGCCTATAAACCCTTTTATGGTTCCAAAAATGCACTTAATGAAGCAACACCCATCAAATAGTTTCTAGGCTCCTGCCTTTCCTTTCATATATGATTCTTGACTCCTTTTAAGCCTCTTGGAGTTATTACACAATTAAAACAAAGAGGCTAACTACATGTTATTTCTTTAGGTTATATTATGGAACATATAAGGCCAACTCATTCTCTAGGCTTCTTAATTTTTTCCAAAGCTTCCCCTCATTTTCTTTCATCATATATGACTCAAAAATGGGCTTGGAAAAATTTAAAACTCGTCCTAGGTGTCTCAACCATGTTAGGCCGAGCCTATGCCTCCTTTTGGCCTCCATAGAATTTGCTTTTTTTCTTGATGGAGGATGCATATGGGGAGACTTATAGGGATCTTAGGAACTCATTTAAGCATTTATTTAGGCCTAAGAGTAATTATATCAATTTAGATTTTCAAGGGAACCCATGAAACCTTAGGTTTGCCACCTTGAAAATCCATGGCCTTTTCTTGAATTTCTTTGCATATTCTTACTCTCTTCCCTTAAATTCATAGAATTCACCCTTGGTTCTCCTCAAAATTATAGCCCTCTTACATCTACATACATGGGGTGAAATAGGGAGAAGAAGGGGGGAGGAGTAGCTATCATAGGATGGAAGTTTTACTTTGTTTCCATAACTTTTCTTGCTTGTTTCTCACTTCCCTTGGTCTCCTCTCTTCAAATCCAAATTTTTCCCTCTTGGTTTGACTTCAAAACAACATTAAAAACCTGAATAAAACCATGGAAAGAAAGAGGAGAAGGAGGAAAAGAAGTTTGGTAAAGGAAAGTGCTTGAAAAATCAAGATTTTCATACCTTTCTTGCCTTGCTTTTCCCTTTCTTCTTGCCTCCTCTTGTGTGCCTCATCCTTAGGGTTTCTCTCTATTTTAAGGTAGAAACAAGTGTGGCTAAATAAAGTGAGGAGGTGGGGCGCCTTACATATATAGGGAGACTTAAAGAAGACTTTTCAAAATTTTCAATTTTGTCCTTTGTTCTTGGCATTTTTGTTTCTAATTCCTTTTAGCTCCTTTTTGAGAACCGTCTTTTCCATTATAAAATTTAAGTTCCCAATTTAGTAAAATGCCTTTGGAATCACTCAAATCAGAGCTAAAACCTTCTTGAATGAATTCGTCAAAGTTCGGGCACACCGATGTTGAAAAACGTCCATTGGAGGGGTTTTAACTATCCCGGGGTTTCTCATGGTTTTCAGGGACTCTAAGAACCTTGAGGAACCCAAAACTTTAATTTAAAAAGCCTTCCTGTGAGAATTCAAAAATTTGCTCAAAATGACGAAAATACCCTTACGTTTCGTCAACCTTTCATTTAAATTCGTTTCTTTATTCTAGCTCTATTTTTCTTTCCTTCTGAGCTTGGGATTCTCATTTTTAGCAGCTTAGAATACTTCCCAAATTTTTTAAGACTTTAACTAAATCATTTTGGGGGACTTGCTTTTGTATCTGGTGAATTTTGTTCATTTATAGAGAAATCGTACATTATATTTCTCACGTTTTCTCTCGTTTTCAGAGAACCAGATATTACATTTCTCCCTCTTTAAATAAATTTCATCCTCGAAATTTAGGGTACACTTTTCCTCTTACTCTTACATACTGGATAATTGATCATTTCTTTCCCTTCTTCCTGACTCTATACACTTCTCTTAGCGATTTCGTTCGATTGAGTTTTTTCTCAACCAGGGAATTTTCATTACTAGCTCTTAATGAGGGCTTTATCATTATAGAGTACTAACTAGTTTTTCTCATAAGGGAAAGAAATTGTTAACTATGGAGGCCTATCCTGAGAGAGCTTATTAATCATATTGGGTTAGTTTTAACCCATTTGTAGAGGTTAACATTTCTTTTAGTAGACTTATTTACACATCTTAGAAGGTAACTTATTTCATATCAAATATCCCACATCCTCTCCTAATGGCTTCTCATAAAGTCTCATTTTTTTTTCTGATCATTACAACCATCACAGGTTTATGTCTATCTATTTACTTATTTACATGTACCGTCCACTATTCATCTCTACATTCTTTCTTACTAGCTCATCCTATGATTATAATGCATATTTCTTTCTATCATAGGCCTTACATCTTGGTTACTTACTGGGATTACAACTCCTTTGAGGAGTTTCTATTTTTAATAATCCCAGTTTCTCTGTTTACTACTACATCTGTCTCTGTAGGCCAGGACTTTTTCTCACTTTCTTTGCTCACTTATAGTGGCATTTGATAGTCGCTCATTTCCACATTGATAGGCCTAACATATATGTCTCATATTGGCATCGAAGAGCGACTACCATTGATTATTATTGAGTTCTAGTGGGATGCTAGCTATACTCACAGTTTCGATCACTGGAGGTATACTGTACTACTTACCTCATGTAAAAATTGCACCTAATCCCTTTCTGAATACACAGTCTAACATGTAGGGATATCTCTATCCCTTGGTCAAGGCTAACATCTGCTAGGTAGTGGTTCATCTGGCTCTAACTTTGGAAAGCTAATTTCTTACTTTTCTCATCCCATACATTATGCTCATCTCTCAAGAGATCTAGTCCATGGTCTAACTGTCTGAGTAAAGCCTTCACATTTCTGTGGTAATGGTCTACCAGACTAGGAGATCGCTAGTCTTTAAGATGAAAGCTGGCTAAAACTATACTAGCCTTTGAGACTAATTGCTCTGTAAAAACTATCTCAGGCCATCATCTCACTAAAGAACTATCATGCTGTAACTAGGACTCTCTATAACCTTGTGGGATCTACTATAACCCCTAGGTCTACTACGACCTCTCAGGGCCCTGCTAAAGCCTACTGCGACCCGCTATACTATGCTAGGATCTACTGCAATCTATCTTTAGGAGATGTCAAAGTCTAAGATCACTGTATCTGATAGTAAAATAAATGCTCACTAAGTCCAATAACTATCGCTCATAATAGCTGAGGCTAAACTCAAAGGTACATCATGCTCTTCGTGCGAAGTAGGTTCTGTGTCATCTGATTCTTTAGGATCCCATCATACTGATACTTAAGAGCATCTTAATTTTTGTTCATTACTCCCTATGGGATACTTTGATTCCCACTTCATCCCCTTTTTACTTAGGCTTTCTTTTGTTACTCTATTTGTACTCAGCTATTTTTCCTCTCATATCTTGCAATTTGTTACTATGCCCATGTTCTGTTTTTGAGTTCCTTGGCACCTGGGCATCTAACACATTGAGTGTGGCTAATATCTCTGGTAGGAGAGAGGCTATGCACTGGTTCCTTCTTATTTCATTTACATGTACTATAAGGGACTCAAATCATACATACTGAACTCGTGCTATCTGAATATGAACATTCTTTACTATTAGCATATTCTTTTCTATAGTATCATTTTTTACTAAGGATTCCTTTTTTGTATGCTTTTCTTACTATTCTAATATTCTTGGAATCCCTTTACCTCTCTTTATGACTCATCTCGTGCTTTAACTAACTAGAATACTTTTTTATTATTAGGACACTTGGATGATTGATGTCATCGTTTGCTATGCACTCAAGTTACATTACTACTAGGTTGATTAGGCCTAATATCATGTAACTATTGTTGCAAGTAAATCATAACATCAAATACTAATACATTGGTGCCTCATGATTGAGCTCAAAGGCACTATTGCCAGTATATTACAAGTTCCTTAATAATCTAAAGTATCCCTCTCTTACTTTTCTTTATCTGCCCTATTCTTGTAGGATACTCAGGGAAATAGGATTCTTCCTTTGCTTCATCTCGAGATTACTGACAGGTCGTGTCGTGCAACCCTTAAAATAAAACTAGGTTAAGAAATTATATAGCTAGTGGCACAACCTAGGTCATCTCCCTTGGAAATGGAGTTTAATGTTTAATTGGGCTTTCTAAGTGTTAAAAGAATCTAAAAATTTCTAAACTAAACAGGGTTTGATTGACTTAAACTAAGTAAAATAAAATTGAAATAAAGTTAAAAAATTCTACCTAATTGCACGAATTATTGAATGAATGATAGGCTTGTGATTAGCTTTGGATTTGTCCCTTAGTATTCACTATCCTTATCGTAATGCAATTGTAATTAATTCTGGTCTAAGAGTCCCTATTCGTGTCAAATGAATATTATCTTGAATTACCATCCAAGATTCAAGAATCTAGCAATTTGATGTTAATTGAGACCTCAACTCCCATTAAGTTACTAATGCTTGTGATTAAGATCTTTGAACACTTCAATTTGATTGATTAATCGATTAATTAGCCTTTGGATTATCATCTTAAGATGTTTAATAAACCAATTAAACTCTAAGGAATCCTTAATTAGACATTCAAGCACTCAACCTCTCACATGCATTTTATTAAACATCTTGACTACATACATGGATAATTGGTAGGAAAATAAAAATCCAGTACTAAAATTAATCAATTGAAACATCAATTGCTCTCCCAATTAGTGTCTAACCAGCTACTAATCATAAACTACATTAATCGAGTCAATTACAAACTTAACCAAGCAAATAAAATAACACAAATCAATGTAGAAAGAGAGAAAAGAAAATAAGAAGCTTAGCCAAAATCCCTTGCTATTCCATGGACTCAAGCTTCAAGCAAGGATCTTCTTCAAGCTAGCCACAAGGAGGAGGATTAGTGCTTCATGATGGTGAGATGGAGATGGAGAATGGATGAGAAAAATGGAATGGCATGGTGGATGGAGTGTCTGGACGAATGATGGAGTGTGTTATGCGTGGTTATTGGATGGAGTGGACGAAAGGGCGTGAATGATGGCATGATTACTGGATGGAGTGGAATTTTATTACCCTTCCTTACGTGGTCATTTAATCATTTCTTGATGCATGGACTTGCTTCGTGAATTGATGCATGTGGATGAATCATTTCACGTGGCTTGCATGTGTTTCATTTAATTTTGTCCACGTGCTTAGCTTCTTGTTTTTTTATTGCCCATAGCTTCATTTATGTCATTTCCATGTGAGATTTCTTCATTACAATAATAGCACACATCAGCTCTAGCTCGTTTCTTCTTGATGTTCTCCACGACTCGAGCTGCATCTTCTTTAATTCTCAGCCAAAGCTTCCTTCACTCATTGCTTGTCTTATTTAGCTAACACATTGTAAGATTCTTTATATTAATATAGTTCCATGCTTCTGCTCTTCATTTAATTATTTCTCACATGAAAGTTTCTTCTCATCAACCCATTTACTATACTCGTCCCGTAGCTGGTTCTTCATAATCACGTGAGAAACCTCCAGCTCACTAACTTGAATCCAAAATGTAGGTTCATTACTCGTGTGATTCTCTTAATGCAGCTTCTTCCTGTAGGTTCTGCATGTTCTCCATGTTTTGCACTACATGCTTTTTAATGCATTGTTTTCTCCGTATTCTGGTCTGGAGCTTGCTCATGCACTTGTGTGGAGGCTATTCACATATATGAGCTTCTTATTCTCTTTAATCTCTAGCTCACACTACTTCTCTCATACTTTTTCCTTCTCTCAAATGCATGTTTTGCCTCTTCTACATGTTTTGTTGTGTGCTCCAGTTGTACATGAATAGAATGCACGAACCCATGGCCACATGCAACCTTTCCATGTCAACCCGTAGCTATTCTACTTCATCTTTCTATCAAGCTCGTGGCTTCCTCTATTTCTGCATGTATGTGAGAGTGAAGTGGCAGCAGCGTTCTTCTTTTCAAGCTCAAGTGTGCTGTGTTCTCTTCATGCAAGCCTCACGTCCTACTTCTCCTAGCTTTGTGAGCTTCCTTTCCATGCACATAAAACCCAAGCATTCTTATCAAGAACTCATTGCTTCTAACATGTTGTTTGCTTATTTCTACTGCAACCCGTAGCTTTCTTCCACTTTTTTCTCTACTTCATACTTCACGTGGTTTTCTGCTCATGCCTCCTTTCAAACTTCTTTTCATCTCTTGTTGCTCAACGTTTCAGCCTTTTCCACGTTCTATCTAGCTCATATTTCTCCTCTAGCTTCCCTTCATTTAACTCAACTCTCTCATGTCAAAATAGTAAGTGCTTGAAGCTTCTTTTCTTTTGTTTACAACCAAGCTTCATGCAGCTATTCTCTTCCAACCTAGGTGCTGCAACATGGAGCATGGTTCAATGTGGGAATTGTGTAGCATGATTCATTCATTCCTTCATTAACATGAGAGATGATTTGCCCAAAATCTACATAAAAACAAAGGTGAAAAATTCACAAAATTCATTTAAAATGATTTATGCATTTAAAATCAATTATTTTGCAGTTAAATTCTTAAAGTACAGAGAATGGTTAATAAAACCAAATTCCATCTAATTAAACCCCTAAAGCCATATTTGGGACTAAAATGTCTAAGTTATGAGGATTAAAATATATAAAATATCATGCTTATCAATCACTCTACATTGCTTAACTATTTTTACTTCGAGTACTATCATGCTAGAAGGGCATCTATGCTAAGGACAAGTGTACTTTCTTAAGCACTCAAGCACATCAACTCGATATCTATTATTAATCTACTATATCTTCACTTGAACGCTATTATATCCTTTCTCTCTTTTTATCTTTCTTATCCTTTTACTTTGGTAAAAGGATGCTCTACTACTGGTTGTCTCTATTGCCAGTTTGAGTTTCTTTATGCTCAAGAGCACTTACATTTTCCTGGGGTTCCTCTACTTGTTCACTCTTTATAACATCAAGGGGGTCTACTCTATCTTATACTCTTAACTAGACCATCCCTTCGTGAAAAGAATTATATTTCATGAAATCTTAGGAATTACATTCTATGGCGCTCTCGACTTACACTATTTCTCTACATAATGTAAAGACTTGTCTTCTGAGGCAGTCCCTAGCTCCCTTCAGCTTCTCTGAGGGTACTAAGGCACTAACCATTTATCTAAGCTCGTTTCTACATTTGAATCAAAGCTAGGCTTTCTTTCTATTCAGTCTCTTTAGCCTCATCCCCAAGAGTACAATATACTGATTTTAGGGTTCTACTAACCTAATTCAGGACACGTACTCTCACTATCCGGATTCTCCTTACTGGAAACTTATACTCTATTGGGTGCTCTAATCACACATGTGCCTTAACCCTACATTATTCTCATATTAAGGAGCTCACCTGACTAATTATCGGACCCTTATTTATTTACTTTTCTGGGCTCAGTCTACTCATTTAATCATTACTAAAGCAAGGGTATCTCTTTTATGGCTAGTTTCTCAGTTCTTCCTTGCTTCCCCTAACACTATATTTTTACAACTTGGGAGAGTCTATCAAGGGAATTTGCTAATCACCACTGAGTGGTCTCCTCGATTTAGGATGTCTCATCTTTCCTTTCTCGATCTAGGGAGAACTTTTACTGAGCTGTCTATTGAATTAATTTCTTTTTTTACTCATCTCACCTGGACGATGCTACTGGTCACTTCCTGTAGGCTTCATCTCATATTTAGTTTGAGCTACCTATCTCATTAGACCTGTAGCTTGCAATAACTTAGTGCTTTCTAAACTATCCTCATTCTCTTTTGAGCTTCTGTTACTGGGCTAATCATACTCATCTCTAGGTGTCACCTATAAGGTACACCATTCTAGGCCCTCATTATGGGACTCACTATTAGTAGCTTTACCTTATGTTAGTTTCAAGGCTACATTAACATTCCGTTGTTCAGTGTCTCATAGGGTAGCACCTTAGGTTGGAGTTAATGCCTTAAAGGCGAGTCTCAACAACCTTATCATCCTTGTGTCTAACTTTCTTTATGTTGAGCTCTTTCCTCAGTCTCAACTACTAGGCCCACAGATTTCTTACTAACCTTCTGCGACTATGTACTACTCTTTTTTCTCTACTAATATTAGAGGTTCCCGCTTTTTGTGGATTATTTGATCCTTTACTAGTTCATTTCTTAAGTTGGCTTGAATATGACTAACGAGGCATTCATACTGCCATTCATTGTGGCTAATTAGCCTCAGGTTCACCCTAATTTTCCTGTTTGAGTATTGGTCGCAGCTAACTTCTTAATTGGCTGTGACAAGGAATCCTCTGGATGGCCTCACTGCCTCCTAGAATAATTGGTCGCAGCTAAGTAATTAATTGGCCCATGATTAACGACCTCTGATTGGCTTACTTCTTCATGAATTAGAAACTTCATCTTTAGCTACAAAACTCGAGCTTCATTGCCTCTATATCCATCCCATCATCAAGCTAGAGGGTTTCCCCCTCTTGCTTCATTCCTGTATAACTAGCTATCACCTCTGGGCTATCGAGCTTTAAAGGGTGTAGCTTATAACTCAAACCTTTGGCCAGAGGGAATTAATCTTTTAGGTCCTAAACTTCATCTAGACATTTAGGTGCTATGGCTAGGGGGCAATTCTTTTTCTCACATCCCCTCTAAGTAAGTCCTGCACAGCCGCAGCCTTATTTCATATCGCGTTGCATCATTACTTGTCTCTGCATTATGCGAGACATCTCGGAATGGTCTGAGTATGACCACCAGGAGAATTAGGCCTCACATACTCTCTCTAGCAAGCCCCTTCATATCAACAAAATCATTATTCATATCTAGGGCTTGTCACTGATCCCGGCGAGCTATCATATCTCATAAAACTCTAGCCGTCAGATCACTTACCTTTGCTTAAGCTATTTCAGAGGCCAATCATTCTTGATGTTCACTATTTACTCCAAGACCATTCTACAACTTATTTGTCATAAATATAGCCACAAACTATTTTCACACACCTAAAATGTCTCATATAAGGCTTTACATATTTATACAAGCCTTTGCATAGCCCTATTGCTACATCCTCAAGCCAAATCCAACCTAAGAGAGCTTGGAACTTTGCTTTGATACCAATAAATGTAACACCATAAATTTTTAGCTTATCTCATGCTACTTCCAAGACTCACATGTATTTCATGAAGAAGCAAGGGAGAATGGCTTTAAAATAATGAGTTTCCTTACGTTGCATAGCGTATAAATTTTTCTTTTAGAGTCCCATGGGCTATATGGATTGATATATCACGTTTTCATATTTAATTACATGGATACAACTCAAATCCATCATCAAAAGTGGCCTACAACTTGTGCAAGGCAAGGGAATACATAAAGCTCATAGTTGCTATTTCAACCAGAATTTTTCCTTTTCTGTCACAAATTTTGGAAAATCATAAATAATTCAAGAAAAATCAAAATCATACATTCTTTACCATTTTGGAAAGCTACACATGTATACTTTATGCTAAAAATAGGTCCAGGTTATGAAACATCACACAATGTATGTTTCACAATAAAAAAGGTGCAAAGGTATAACTAGTTACTGGTATTGATATAGCTTTCTACTATAAATTTAAAAAATGTCCAATTAATTCCATAAAACTGTAATATATACAAATGATACCAATCTAGAAAGTTATAGATCTTAGCTAGAGGGAAAAAATAACTTCAAACCAGTTTAGGCACGTCTAGAACTTGAAAATTAATCAAACGGTACCTAAGGTCAGTCTAAATGCCTAATATTAGGTAAAAATTTTAAAAATTCATATCTCCCTCTCTAGACATCTAAATCAGGTGCTTCTAGTAGGTACAAGTCACTAGGAATGTCTATTTTCTCTCTATAAAATTTTGTGATAATTGGACATCATTTGCCATTCATAAGGACTTAAAGTAACTAAATCTATGTACTTTAATGTCAAGATTTCATCTATCAAGTAGTTGGCTCCCATTTTCTTACTCTCTTGGTCCACCTAACATGTTAGAATATTGAAAGGAGGGAATGAGATTCAAAGAATCCCAATAGCTCATTTCCCTTTCAATCACACATAAAAGATGCAAAATAAGTCTTACAAATGCATGCATGGCATATTTATATGTGCAATCATTCAAGAGATATTTTCAACATTTAAGTAAGTCATACATAGCATACAAAGGCTTGCCAAGTAAATGGATTAGCCTCACCTATTCACTTGTGGATCTTGGACTTAGCCTACCCATTTTTTAAGAGGTTCTAGGACTCAACCTTACTCTTGGGAGTCAACCTTACTTTTGGGAGACTCTTTACTTTGTCTTAACTAATCTTAAGGGTTCTTAGCTCATCCTCACCATGGCTAAGGGTTCTTGGCTTCACCATACTTAAGCAAACTCAAGCAAACATAACAAACATCATTTGAAAATATAATGTATCATCATGGTACCATGGCATATGAAATCATGCTAGAATACTTTTCATGGCTTAAAACACACATATACACATTTAAAGACAAGCCAAGCATGCAATCATGCATGAGAGAAGGAGTGAGCTACCTTGGATGCAACCACACACTTTTTCTCTTGAATTTGCTCTCCTTCCTTGGTCTCACACACCCAAAGGTGTGGGATTGGTTTCTCTTGGCCTAAACATAATTTATGGAAGCCAATTAGGTTCATGGAATTAATTCTAAGGTTATACATCTTCCTTAAACACTAACTTAACCTATAAACCCCTTTATGGTTCGAAAAATGCACCTAATGAAGCAACACCCATCAAATAGTTTATAGGCTCCAGTCTTTCCTTTTATATATGATTCTTGACTCCTTTTAAGTCTCTTGGAGTCATCATATAATTAAAACAAATAGCCTAACTACATGTTATTTCTTTAGGTCATATTATGGAACATATAAGGCTAACTCATTCTCTAGGCTTCCTAAATTTTTCCCAAGGCTTCCCCTCATTTTCATTCATCATATATGACTCAAAAATGGGCTTGAAAAAATTTAAAACTCCCCCTAGGTGTCTCAACCATGTTAGGCCAAGCCTATGCCTCCTTTTGGCCTCTATAGAGTTTGCTTTGTTTTCTTGATGGAGGATGCATATAGGGAGACTTATAGGGATCTTAGGAACTCATTTAAACATTCATTTAGGCCTAGGAGTAATTACATCAATTCAGATTTTCAAGGAAATCCATGAAACCCTAGGTTTGCCACCTTGAAAATCCATGGCCTTTTCTTGAATTTCTTTGCATATCCTTACTCTTCTCCTTAAATTCATAGAATTAAGCCTTGGTTCTCTTCAAAATTCCAGCCTTCTTGCATCTACATACATGGGGCGAAATAGGAAGAAGAAGGGGGAGGAAGAGCTACCATAGGATGGAAGTTTTACCTTATTTCCATAGCTTTTCTTGCTTGTTTTTCACTTTCCTTAGTCTCCTCTCTTCAAATCCAAAATTTCCCCTCTTGGTCTAACCTCAAAGCAGCGTTAAAAACCTTAATAAAACCATGGAAAGAAAGAGGAGAAGGAGGAGAAGAAGTTTGGTGAAGGAAAGTGCTTGAAAAACTAAGATTTTCATACCTTTCTTGCCTTGCTTTTCCCTTTCTTCTTGCCTCCTCTTGTGCATCTCATCTTTAGGGTTTCTCTCTAGTTTAGGGCAGAAAAAAGTGTGGCTAAATGAAGTGAGGAGGTGGGGCACCTTATATATATAGGAAGGCTTAAGGAAGACTTTTCAAAAATTCTAATTTCATCCTTCATTCTTGGCATTTTTGTTTCTAATTCCTTTTAGCTCTTTTTTGAGAACCATCTTTTCCATTATAAAATTTAGGTTCCCAATTTAGTAAAATGCCTTTGGAATCACTCGAATTCGAGCTAAAACCTTCTCGAACGAATCCATCAAAGTTCAGGCACATCGACATTGGAAAACGTCCATCGCAGGGGTTTTACCTGTCTTAGGGCTTCTCATAGTTTTCAAGGCCTTTAAGAACCTTGGGGAACTCTAAACTTTCATTTAAAAATCCCTCCTATGAGAATTCCAAAATTTGCTAAAAATGACAAAAATGCCCTTACGTTTCATCAACCTTTCATTTAAATTCATTTCTTCATTCTAGCTCCATTTTTCTTTCCGTCTGAGCCTGGGATTCTCATTTTTAAGAGCTTAGAATGCTCCCCAAATTTTTTGAGACCTTAACTAAATCATTTCTAAGGACTTGCTTTTGTATCAGGTGAATTTCATTCATTTACGGAGAAATCGTACGTTACGTTTCTCACATTATATCTCGTTTTTAGAGAATCGGATGTTACATAATGCCCCTCAAGTGTACGTTTTTCAAAGACAATGAGCCTGAACTTTGACATATTAGTTCAATAAGGTTTTAGCTTCAATTTGAGTGATTCCTAAGGCATTATATTAAATTAAGAACTTAAATTTTATAATAGAAAAGACGGTTCTCAAAAAGGAGCTAAAATGAAGCCGAAATGAAATTGCCATTATGGAAGGACAAAATTGGAAAATTTGAATAAGTGTGTTTTTTGAAGCTTTCATACACTTTTCCTTTTTTCTCCCACCTTCTTAAGCATGACTTTTTCTACCCAAAATACAGAAATGGAGCAGCTCTTTTAGGCGCACAAGGAGAAGTAGAGAAAGAGGAGAAAAGTCAAGAGAAAGGTAAGGAAATCTAAGGAATTTCATGCTCCATCTTCCTCCAATCTTGTTCCTCTCTCCTCCTCCTCTCTTTTTATGGTTTTCTTGAGATGATTGATGCTGTTTTTGGACCAGAACCAAGGGGAAATTTTTGAAATTTGAGAAGAGAACTTAAGTCAAGGAAGAAGCATCAAAAGGGAGCAAGAAATCTAGGGTATTTTCTTGTTCTTGTTGTTTCTTCCCCTTGCTACTTGGTTGTGTATGTTTTGGCCCTAAATAGAACCATATGAGGGGGAGGTATTTTGTTCAAAACAAGAAAGGTGCTAGGGTTTTAGACTATGAGAAAGAGGAATATGGCAATAAATTCCAAGAAAAACTAATAGAAATCAAGTTAGGAAAGTGTGGTGTTTTCTAGAGTTTTGGAAAATTTGATTTTGTGTGAGTAATTCCTTATCTATTTAAATGTTTCCTTGAGCTCCTAAGACCCCTAGAAACCCTCCCAAGTGGCTCTCCTATCAAGGAAAAATCAAGAAGCTTGTGAACCTTCATTACAGAGTTAATTTTGGCTAAGGCAAGAATACTAGGTTAGGAAGTGTTTTAATTTATTCTAGCCTTGGTTTGGGGCTTTATATGATGTTAGAAGATAGGAGAAGCCATTGGAAAAAAATTTAGGAGCCATGGATTGGAAGATGGGACAATGATGTCCATAATGGTGCCTTATGAAGCAACTTAGTTTTTTAATTGTGCAAATGGATGTGTGATGACTCCAAGAACTTTGAATGAGGCCAAGAGGCCTAGAAATGAAAAGAAATGGGAGCCTAGAGCTTGAATTGTAAAGGTTACTTCAATAGGCCATTTATGGAAGCATTATGCCACTTATGGAATCAAGTGTGTGTTCAAGAGAGAATTTAATGTCTTGGCTTACTTCAAGTGTGTAATTGTGTGTTGTTTATAGTGTTTAAGCCAAGAGAACACCAACCCACCTAGGTGTGCTTGTATGACCAAAAAAGGGAAGGAAAAGGATCAAGAAAAGCTTGCATAAATCCAAGGTAGCTCTCTACCTCGTTCTCCTTGCATTCTTGTATGTATGTATGTTATTGGGTGCTTGTGCATGATTATATGACTTAAGAATATGCCCTTGATCCCTTGAGATTGCATTGGTACCAATGTGTTTCCTTGAATGGCCTTGATTGTGGAAATGGCTCATAAGGGTGAGATGATGTTAAAAGTCCCTTAATGAAGGTGAAGAGATGCCAAAAGTCTCATGGCATGGGTGAGACAAGGCCAAAAGTCTCTTGGAAGGGTGAGGCCAAGTCAAAAGTCCTTAGGCCAAGAGTGAGGCAAATCCAAAAGTCCTAGAAACGGGATGAGGCAAAACCAAAAGTCCCTAAAGCATGTTCTTGACTTAAAAGTAAATCAGTGGTATGGAAATTGTGACTTTGCATACTTTATGGTTGCTAAACCTTCCATACATATGCTTTGATATGTATATGCCTTGAATGTGTGTGTCAATGGGTGTGTGAGTTATTGAGATTCAAGGAATCTCATTCCCCTCCCCTTTTCCTCTTAAGATGACTAAGTGGTGCTTAAGAAACAAATAATGCAAGCCAAGGGAGTTGAAAAGCCAAGTCTTGATAGTTATGTAGCTTATTATGTAATTGAATGCCAAAGTTGCTTTGTACATATTATTTTTGTGATGTAAGATCATGAAGAATTGTAATATGATGTATGACTCTTGTATAGACCATATGTGGCATGAAATCAATGGAAATAGGAACTTTGGCTTCTTGATGACTTGATGTATTAGTGCATTAATGGAAGTGGAATGACCAATTTAAGAAGCATGGGATTTGGGACCACTTGGGCAGTTCATACAAGTTATATTCATGCTTTTAAACTTGGCCAAGAGGTGCCAAACCATTGGAGAAACCATTTGGACAAACTTGACACCTTATGGAAGCCATAATTAACCATTTTGTGAGGCTATGTCACTTTCTGTCCAAATGAGCTCTTCTTGGTCTAAATTTTGGCATGCTTCTAGAACTTGTTGAAAGTTGAGACATTTTTAGAGGTCTATGGAATATTTGGCGAATTCTTGAAGTTGAAAAAATTTTCTGGTTTGGCCACTAGCACTGTTCATATAATCCAAAATTTGTTCTTTGTCATTCATAGGGCAAATGATGTCTAATTGCCACAAAATTTTATAGACAGAAACTAGACTTTCCCAGTGACTTGTGTCAATTAGAAGAACCTCATTTGGATATCTAGACAGGGAGATATTAAATTTTTACGTTGTTGTCTAGTACTAGGCACATAATTAGACCCGTAGTACTGTTTGATTGATTTTTGAGGTCTGAATGCTCTTGGAATGGTCTAGAAATATTTTTCTCCTCTAGCTAACATTTGTAGATTTCCAGGTTGGTATCATTTTCAAGGATTGAAGTTTTTTGGAATTAATTGGACATTTTTGAAGTTTATGATAGTAAATTATATCAGTATCAGAGGATAGTCAGACCTTTGTGGCTATTTCATTGTTAAATGTGGTCCAAAGGCCATGTTCATGTCCTAAATTTATTTTTTGTATAAAGCTAACACTCAGAGCTTTCCAAAAAGCTAGGGCATGGTAGAGTTTTATTTTTCTACATTTAGTTATGATTTTTCAAAGTTACCTTAAATTCTATTGTCCTGGAACTCGAGGCAAAATGTAATTATTTAAGGTTTGTGACTCTTGATCCGTGGTTTGTGCTAAGTTTTGAGAATTTTATGATTTTTATGTATGGAAAATAATTAGAGAATGTTGTTGATGAGTTCATGGGGTCCCAGAGATGTGAAATGAAAAACTTGTCCATTACACAACATAATTTAATTCATTATTTTAATGTATTTTCTTAAGATTTCTTGGATGAATTGTATAAGCTCACTTGCAAGAAGGGATTCAATGTTAGAAATAATATGGTATTGCATAATTTGGATGAAACCAAAGACATTTTATAAATTATAGGACCTAAATTTTATGATAGAAAAAATAGTTCTCGAAAAGGAGTTGAAATGAGCCCAAATGGAAGAGAAGCTTTAGAAAGTAAGTTATGTGACTTAGGGTTCTTAGTGCACCTAGCCACTTTTAAGGCTTTCTAAAGATAACCTAGCCCATGTAAGAGCATGTAAGGGATCATAAGACATCTAGGAAGCTTCACAAGTGCCAATTCCCTAAGAAAAATCAAACAAACTCTATGAATGCTAGTATGTCTGGGCCAAGGCAAGGTTTAGGCACCTAGAGATAGTTTTAATTAATTCCAATGATGGGAATGATGTAGACATGATTAGTAAACATCAAGGGAAGCATTGGTTTGAATTTAGAAATTATGGTTTGTGAGATGGAGGTTTAGGTTCCTTTTTATGACATAAAAAAGCAACTTAAACCTAGGCTCCTTGAATTGAAATAGTGATGACTCCAAAGAGTCTAAATAGAGTTAAGAGACTTAGATTGAATGAGAAATTGGAGCCAAGATCATGAATCCTAGGGGTTGTTTTATTATATCCTTTTATGGAACCATATTGATGTCATATGGGAAAGTGAGCTTGCATAGAGTTTGTGTAAGGCTAGAATTGGTTCCAATGATTGAATTGTATCTTATTTAATGTGTTTAGGCGAAGCAAATCAAGATTCTCCTAAGTGCAAGTGTGTGGACAAAAAAGGAAGGAAAGAATAAAGGAAAAAGTGGGTGATTTTTTATACAAGGTAGCTCTCTAGCCTTTCTTGCATGCATTTCCTAGATGTTTGCTTGTCATTTGATGCTTGTGTGTATGCTTGAACTATGAGATATGTTTTATAGCTACTGATTACATGTATGGTATTATTATACTTCTTAAAATGCAAATTTTGAATGCAAAGTGGCTTTAATGGATGTGGTTATGCCAAAAGTCCCTTAGAATGGGTGAGGATGAGACAAAAGTCCTTAAAAATGGGTGAGACAAAGCCAAAAGTCTCAAGAAAGAGTGAGGCTAAGTCAAAATTCCCTTAAAGTAGGCGAGGCAAATCCAAAAGTCCTAAGAAAATTGGGTGAGGCTAAACCAACATCCCCTAGAGCCTATGTTTGATTTGTATGAATTCATATGATAAGGAAATTGATCTATGTATGTTCATGAGAAGTTTTTATGGCATGCATCCATTCTTTGACATATAAATGCATCATATATGTATGTTTGAAAGGGTAAAGAGTTATTAGGATTCTTTGAATCTCACTCTTCCCCATATTATACCTAATCATGGCTAGGTGAGCCATATGGAGCAAGAAATGAGAGCCAAGCCACTTGAAGAGCAAGGCTTTGACAATAGAATAGAAAATTAGACATTTTGATGTCAAAGTATATAACTATATGATGTATATGAGATGTAGACCCTTGAGCATGTATAAAAGTATGAGAATATCATGTGTGAATGGAATTTGAAACTAAATGAATGTTTATGTATTAGTTTGACATCTTTATGCCTTAATGCACTTGTGTATAATGACAACTAGGATAGTGGTTTTGAGATGCACAATGATTTGGACCATTTGTAATGCTTCCCTTTGTTGTATTTATGCTCTTGGACATGTTTAATTGGCTATTGAGTGATTGGAAAGTCCTTTGATATTTTTTTGAACCATTTTGACCCGTAAAATGACCATATTCATGAACTAAACCATAAACTAACCAAATGGATGAATTTTTGCATGAAACGTGGCAAGCATATAAGTCTCATCTAGAGCTTTTCATGGAGTTAAAGATCATCCAATTTAGAGCTCTAGAATTCATTATGAATTTTCAAAGTTGGCCAAATTATGCAAAATTGCCTCAGTCACTGTTCATATGGTCAGTTTGTATTTCTATGTCATTCAAGGGCGAAATGAAGTCCAATACCCATGAAATTTTATAAACCTATAGTTGACATTATAAGCTTTCTAAAGCAGCCAAGTTTTACATGAAAAGAAGTTGTACAAAGTAAGTTATGAATTTTTGAAATTAGAGGTTTGGTGATGCCTGCATACTATAGTAGCCTCTAATTTGCAATGGATTTCATGAGCTAAATGAACTTATATGCCCTTGAAAATTTTGCAAAAATTAGTTCCATCTTAATCTTTCTATATCCACCAAGAGCACCTCATTTGGATTTGTATTGAGGGAGATATAAATTTTTGAAGTTAAACATTAGTTGTAGGATGCCCCCAGACTAGTGTTACTATTCCATTGAATTTCATAGAGCAAACCTAGTTGTTTTGATTTTAAATTTTTATGGAAATTAGAGGACATCCTCAGCTTTCCAAAAAGCTATAACATGCATGATTTTTATTTTTCTAGAATTAATTATGAGTTTTCAAATTTCATATCAGAATATGGAAATCTTGGGAAATTGCCAAGTGAGATGCCATTTCATTTTATGCACCTTGGACCCAAATTTTGAGCTTCAAATTGTGTTAATTCTAGTTGAACAAATGTGTCATGAATGAAAAAAAAGCTCGATAAGCTCATATGGTCCATTTGGCAATTAATGAATTATTTTAGCTTTTAATGACGGTAAATTCCATTGCCAAAGGTGCTTAGTTTATGAAAATGAATCCTTATAGCCAATTGTGATGTAAAATGGATGCTAGCTATGTATGGTGTGACACCCAGAACATTGTTTAGACATGATATATATATGGGTAATGAAGAGTGCATTAACAGGGTTGTGTTCGATGTGGGACATTACATCAAACATGGCAATACAATAGTATATCTTAAGGCGTGATTGATCATAATCATAAAGATGTTATAAGCATTAACAACTAAGGACTTGTAAGTATTTTGAATTTTCCATCTTAGCATGTACTTTCATGTGTTAATTTCTTAAAACATTGTTGCAATTGGAGGCCTTTAAGAATTGATACCATGCATTGAAGGGAACTACTATTAGAGTGGATGGGATTTTGATGGAGCTATAAGAAACTTGTTGTGTCTAGTACTTATATATTGCTATGTGTTTAAGTTTTATTGATGCCAACAAGACACTTTCAACTATTGGAATTTGAAAATTCATTATATGTATAACAAGGTGGATGCTGTCAAACCATTATCAATGAAAATGATTTGGTATCTATTTGTTCATCAAGTCTTAGAAGTCTAAGACTTTTTTTTTATCTTCTCAGTGTGTCACACACTAGTTACTCAATCATCCTTCTTATGTGACAACTTTTGGTATTTTTGTGCTTTCATGACTTTTTTTTAGTTTTCTATTTATATAGATGTGTGGTATATATATTAATATATATTTTATATCATTATTTGGTTCTATTACTGATTTTGAGTTAACCACTATTCTTTTACCCATATGTAGGATGAAGATGATGCGGTAGCAAGGCTAAACCTTACATGTGAGGACACTCTTCAATTCTTCTTACTACAACTATTTTTATTATGGGGTTCTTTTGTAATTAAAATTATAGGGTTCTTTTGTTTAAATCATGATAACATATAACTATGCCCCAAAATCAAATGATATAAGTGTTGGAGATTATGCCTTAGGCCAATCATTGTATTGCAAATATTGTACTTTATTAAGAAATAAGAGTTTTCTTTTATTACATTATTATATTTTTTGCATGTTCTATTTAATAATATCATTGGATAAATCATATTGATTATCCTAAATATCCCTAGTCGATCATCATTGTGGGAATGATGATGAACTAAGACTAGTATGATATTGATTGATGATTATATGTTAATCATATATAAAGATACAAATCAAAATCATTGGCACTTATTAGAGAACAAGATGCTAGATCGACTTGTCATGAGATAGTTATATGGATTAAGTCATAAGTGTATCTTATGTATAACTGTGTCACCGAGCCTTTAGACTTGAGATCACTATAGTTTCCAACATGAAAAAATACTATTTTTGGCATAGTCAAAAGTCATCTTTAACCGAGTGATCATAAAAGGCTATGATCAGGCATAATGGAATTCATGTAGAAGAAGATGAGTGGTCAAGATAGGATTTGTCCCTCTTATTAATAGAGAGATATCTCTAGGCCCCTCGATGAGTGAGACTGAGAAATGCATGGCTGTGCTCGATTGGAAATGTTTCCATTCGTTATGTTAGTCTGCACGTAGATCGAGAAAGCGACAATCAAGTATGATGAGGATGACATTTCCATGCCTTATATTTGATCTAGATATCATGTGACAAAAGGTGTAACACCATCATTTCTAGCTCATACCCATCATGCCTTACATGCTCATATGAGGTATAGGAAGAATAAGGAGAGATCTTCCTCATTGGATTCATACATTTACTTAACGTTGTGGCATGGTCAAAATTGCATTTCAATGTCACATGGATCGAGTGAGCTCATTCTATACATCCTCATATTTAATTGCACCATTACAACTCATTTCAATCCCAAAAACATGCTTTAAACCCATGGAAACTAAAAAGAGGTATGAATCATGCATGTTCATTTTCGGCCATGCTTGGCCTCATTTCTGGGCAAGGTTTGGAAATTCATAACTAAATATAGAAAAATTGAAAACATGTGACCTCCATCATTATGGAAATTTTAGGATGTCTACTTCATACTAAAAATATGTATAAGTCTTAAAACCCCACACATAAAGCGTTTGACATCCAAAATCATCTAAAGGTCGGAGGGGGTTCTGATACTGTCATAGTTTACTGATATGAATTTCAAAAGTTTCTAACTAATTCCAAAAAAATTCATTGTTTGCAAATATACCACTATGGAAATATGTGGATGTTAACTAGAGAGAAAAAATATCTCCAAATCAATTCATCAAGCCAAACTCCCAGAAATCGATGGAATAGTACCTCAGGTCAGGCAAGATGACTGATACTGGGAAGAACCTTTGAAAATGCATATCTTCCTCTCTAGACCTCCAAATGAGGTGATTCTAGTTGATACAAGTCACTGTGACTATTTAGTTTCTATCTATAAAATTTTGTATCCATTGGATCACGTTTGCCCCTCGGATGACACAATTCCACAACTGACCAAATGAACAGTATTTATGAAAATCCGAATTTCTGATACCAACTTTGAAAACTCATAGAAAATTATACAGACCTCCAAATGACTTGATCTTTAGCTTCCCAAAAATCTCTAGACAAGATCTAGTCACATGCCAAATTTCAAGGTAAGGAGAGGTCATTTGGTCAGATTTGGACATCATGGGCAAAGTGACCTATTTCTTGTGTTTAAAGAGGGCTAATGGGGTCCAACTTGCTTCTCCTACCTCTAAGGCTCTATGAGCACATGAGAAAGCATCAACATAGGCCATTAAACATGGCTCAAATGTTTAACAACCCAGATTTGTAAAACTCACTCTCCCACACCAACATATACAACCATGTGGAAAATGCTAGATTTTACCATTCATTCCAAAACTTGCTACATCATGCACTATAAGTTCAATTCTCATATATATACATTAAGTATATCCATTTACAAGTGCTACATCATGTATATCATTAAATTACATCCCTTAACATAACTACAAAATGGTGACAACATGACTCTTTACAATTTCTTCACCGAAATCCCTAGCTTCAAGCTTGGTGGCTCCCATCTATTGCCTCACTTGGTCCACCTAGCATGTTAGGATGGTGGAGAGGGGGAGTGAGATTCAAAGAATCTCAATAGCTCATCTCTCATTCACTCATACACAAAGCATGCAAACAAGTCTCACAAATGTATGCATGGGCATATTAGCATGTGAAATCATAAGAAAATCATTTTCAACATTTGAGTAGGCCATACATAACATTCAAAAGCTTGCCAAGGAAATGGATTAGCCTCACCCATTCACTTGTGGATTTTGGACTTGCCTCACCCATTCTTTAAGAGGTTCTTAGACTCAACCCTTACTCTTGGGAGTCAACCTCACTTTTAGGAGACTCTTTGCTTTGTCTCAACCAACTTAAGGGTTCTTGGCTCATCCTCACCATGGCTAAAGGGTTGTTGGCTTTTCTATACTCAAGCAAACCCAAGAAATCACATAAAACATTATTGAAATACATGAGACATCATCATGCTAGCATACTTTTCATGGTTTAAAAACATACATACACATATGTAAGACAATGTAAACACACATCTATGCATGAGAGAAGGTGGAGAGAGCTACCTTATTGGCTATTCACAAACTTTCCCTTTCAATTTGTTTCCTCCCTTGTTGGTTTCACAATCACCTCTAGATGGGAGTGCTTCTCTTGAGTCTAACCACACAAGAAGCATGGAATTATTCTCTTAACACTTTATTCATGAAGAGAAACTAGGGTTTCTCTCTCTAGAATTCTACTAACTCTCCTTCCTCTCTCAAGCTCTCAAAAAGGAAGGCAAAGAGGGAGAAGTAAGGATATGTGAGTTTTGGTCTTCTTCAAGAGGGGTTTTTCCACTCTCCTTCTTTTGGACCAAGCTCAAAACCCAACTACTTCCACTAACCAAACCATAGGAAGAGAGGGAAAGGAAAGAAGATCAATATTCTAAGAGAAAAGCCATGTAAAACCTTACCTTTTCTTATTCTTCCTTCCTCCACTAGGTTTCTCTCTCCCTCCTCTACCCTTTCTCTTTTTTAGAGGGAGCTTAAGTCGGTTGGAAGGAGAAGAAATGAATTGGGGGGCTTTAATAAGTTAAATCCTCTTTTTTTCACGTTTTTCCGGACTAACCCTCACTATAGCTAGCCATAATCCTCGCTATGGCGAGCACGTATCAGTCCCAAACCCCTGCCTTCGCTATAGCGTGCGCTACGGTGAGCAACGCCTTGGTTTTTGTATGGGGTGCCCGCACTCACTATAGCTAGAAGCATTTTTTGTATAGCGAGAAGGCACTCTCGCTATAGTTAGACCATTTCTTGCTATAGCGAACAGGTACATTCACTATAGCTAGGCTGTAGCTAGCAGATTTAGAAAATTTTCAGCCTTTCAAAATTTTCAGCTTTCTTCTTTTTCTTCTTTTTTTCTTTTTTTTTTTTTCTGGTTGTTACAAAAGGGATGTTATGATTATATGACAAGTTACATTAGATCACCGATCCCTATATGATTTGGGTAGTCACAATGTCTTGCTAGAGGCCGCTTGTAACTTTTGGGTTAAATAGTGTCATTAGCCCATTGCTAACATCATATGGGCCTACAGGGTCGCACACAAGAACAAGTCAATTCGAGCTAGAATATCCAAATTCATTGAATTTGAAATTATGTCTAGATTCAATGAATGTCACATTCAATTTAGAGTGAAAGAATTTTATAAATATATATAATTTATAAAATTTGAAACATATATATATTTATATGTTCAATATATATATCCTTTAATTAATTAGTTTTAAATTCTATATGATAAATTATTTAAACTATTATGATAATTTAAATTTAATTTATGAGATAAATTAAATTTGAATTTAGTTCTAGATTTAGATTAAATTATTAGTTAAATTTAATCTATTAGATAGACTTAAATTTAAACTAATATATTTAATTAAGATTTGATTTGATTTGATTTAAAATAATATATTTTAAATTAATTAAATGTATCTGAAACCTTAATGAGATACCTCTATAATAAAAAAGAGGAGACTTGGGTTTCCTAGAATAATAAAAAAAAGGAAGAAAAAGCCAAGGGAGGGAAAGTGTACGGATAGTGTTTGAAACACTGTACGGCCACCTAAAGAGAGAAAGAGTAAGTGTCTTCTCTACCAAGAATGTGTACGGATGTTGGTCAAAGGCGCTAGCACATCATTTGAATTGAGCAACCGTTCGTGTGGATATTAGTAAAGGGAGCATATATAAAGATCAGTTCCTGAGATTCGACGAAGAAAAAAATATTGTGTAGCAAAGGTAAATATTTCTAGATCTACTTGATTTAAACGACATTGATGGATCCATGGGAAGGGATTCGAGATTTTAATTTTCCGTTATGTATCCCAAAATTCCTAACAATAAGGATCTTGTAATTGACATTAACAAGAGCAAAAATGACAACAATTAGTTATGTATCTAAGAATAAGAAGAAAATAGCCAGCCATTATGATTCACATTGGATTTGCAAGAATTGGTTTCTTTAAAGAACCTTTTTTGTTTTTTCTTCTTTTTATTCTTCAAAAGAAAAAAAGCACACTTAAAGGGAATTTATTTAAGTTCTTCCCATTTCTTGTACTTCATGATTGCTTCATCATGCTTGTGTACTTATGGAAACCACTAACAATTATAGATAAATATGCAGTTGGTATGATATGGATTGTCATTGAAATTCAATATATTTTTGTTGAATTTAGTTTAAGACTTGAACTAAGGTGTTATGTTACATTACTTTGTTTCTTGGAATTTATTTTTATTTTAATTGTTAGATTAATGATTATTTTATTTCATTACAGCCTAGGTTTATTATATTTTCTAGCTTTAACATAGTTTGGATTAATCAAATGCTTCTAAATAGTGATGGTGCACTATGATCCAACAATAAGCATTGAACTAATACTTATGGACTATTTGTTAGTTCCCGTAATTACTTTTAAGGTCAGTTTCGATCCCTTGAAATTGACTATGAGTGTATTGCATAAAGGTTTCCTATATATTTCTAGTTTGTGGGCTAAACATGTGCTTAAAGAAGTTTATTGCTTTTTGTTTCTATTACTTTAAAGTAGCTTTTTAAGCTTTAGAAGATTACATGTAGATAACAAGTTTTTTTACTTTTCTACTTCTTATATGTTCCAATTTATGTTGTTTTGGTCATTAAAAAAAAGTACTTTTTTTTTATTGTCCTTTTTCCCTAATATCGCAAAAAGTATAAAGAATTACTCATTTGCAAACTACCATGCTCTATTCTTCAACTAGCTGCTAAATGTCAGAAAAACTACCACTAAATGTCATTAAGCAAAACCAGTGGCCTTAATAGAATTGTCACTAATTTCAATAACAACCACCACTAAATTAACATTTTCTAGTAGTTTATGACACCAATAACAAACATCATATCTGACAGGTCTCGTCACGCAATCCTCAAAATAAAATTAGGTTGGACTAAATATGTAGCTAGCGGCACAACCTAGGTCATCTCCCTTGGAAATAGAATACAATGTTCAATTAGGTTTTCTAAATGTTAAAAGATCCTAGAACTATCTAATTAGGGGGGTTTTTGATCTAGTCAAACTATCTAAAATGAAAATGAATTAAATTGACTAACTACCTAATTGTATGAATTGTGGGTGAATGATGGACTTGTGACTAGCTTTGGATTCGTCTCTTGGTATCCATTATCCTTATCCTGATCCAATTGTAATTAATTCTGGCTTAAGAATCCCTAATTGTGTTCACGGCAATTGTATCTTGAGTTACCACGCAAGAATCAAGAACCTAACAATTTAATGTTGAATTGAAACCTTAATCCTGCATCAAATCACTAACTCTTATCATTATGATCAATGAATACTTGAATTGAATGATTAATTGATTAATTAGCCTCTGAATCATCATCCAAAAATGTTTAATTAACCAACTAAATACCAAGGAATCCTTAAATTAAACAATTAAACACTTAATCTCTCACATGCATTTTATTAAACACCTTGACTGCATACATGGATAATTGTAGGAAATTAAAAAATCCAGTACTAAATCAATCAAATAATCAGTCAAACAATATCCTAATTAGTGTCAAACAAGCCACTAATTACAATTACACAAATTCCTAATCAAATATAACTTAACCAAGCTTGTATAAGAAAAAGAAAAAGTGTAGGAAATTAAGAAAGTCTTAGCCAAAATTCTGAGTTCTTCTCCATGGATTCAAGCTTCTCCAAGATCTTCTTCCAAGCTAATCACAAGATGGGGGAATAGAGCTTCATTGGAGGTGGAATGGAGTGGGAATGGAGGATGAGAGAATGGGAAATGGCGTGGAGTGGCTCTTTGGACGAAGTGGAATAAAAATGACGATGGATGGAGTGTGCGTAGGATGGAGGGTGTGAATGTGTGAATGGAATAATGGATACGATAGATGCCTCCTCTCACGTGATTTCTTTAATGATTCCACGTGCTCAGCCATTGCCCCATTCCAAATGCCCAAAGCTTTTTTTCTTCTTTGCATGAATAAGTATGGGCCCCAATGTAATGCTTCTTATTATAATATTCCACATGCTTCCTCCTCCGCGTAGCTTTCTTCGTACAGTTCCTCTCCATTTTGCTCACATCCACATAGAATTCGAGCTGCATGCTTCTTCTTCGCTCAAGCTCGAGCTTCCACGTTATTCATTTATTCTCCATGCAAGCTTCTTTTGTGTTTCTGCTTTGTCCAACTGCAGGTTTTCGTTCCCTGTGCATCCCTTTTGCCCTTCGAGTTCCTATTTACGTTGGTCTCCCTCATAAGCACGTTTTGCCTCCTCTCCACATGAACTGCCTGGACTCGTGCATGCTACTGTACACTTGTCTTCTTGATCGTGTTCAGCTTCTTCTTTTCCACGTAAATCTCTATTCTGCTTACTTAGCTTTTGCTCTTCTCACATGAAACTCTCTTTTCTCCAGCCCACGTTCTGTTCACATGCTCTATTCTGCTAGCTCGATCTTCCTTCATTTCTTCATGTTCAGCTCAAGCCTTCTCTTCATACCACACGTTGCTTCCTCTTTTCTTTCAACACAAGCTCGAGTTCACTTCATTTCTCACGTTGTTCTCTAGCTCGTTTCACTCCTCCATGCTTCTTCTTTTCAGCTCATTCCAGCCTCTCTACACGTTCTGCGCTATGTGTTTTGATCAGCCACATTCAACTCGTGGCTTTCTGCACTTGTCTCCACGTGAGCTTCTTGCTCACTCACCTAAGCTCATCACGTAGCTTTTTTTTCTTCCCACAAGCAGCTCGTGTTGCTCTTCCTCTTAGCTTCATTTAGTTGCTTCCAACGTGCTTATTTTGTTGCTGCCACGTTGAGAAGTCCAGCCCATAGCTTCTTCTATGTTCTCTTAATCTCCAACTCATACATGTAATTCTTCCATGTATTTTCCATGCATTTTCCACGTGCTTTTCTCCTTCCTATTTTCCTTCTTATATCCCATGCATGGCTCTGTTTTGCTTGTGCTTCCAAGTAACTCTGTTGCCCAAACAAATGCATTCAAATTGTGAAAATTATTTCCTCTTGAGATTGCACACTAACAAACTTGAAGCCCATCTCTTCTCTTTTTTTCTTCTTCAACTCAATTTTCTCTTCAAGCTCCAATTTCCATCGAAAATCTGCACAAAATAATAGACCAAATTAAGTGGGAAAGATTTTGCAAAATTCATTACAAAATTTATGCATTAAAATTCTAAAATCTTGTAAATAATTTCTTTGAATGCACAAATGGCTACTAACATCAAGTTCTACCTAATTAAACCTGAAAAGCCATATTTGGACACTAAAATGTTTAAGTTAAGAGGATTAAAATGTATAAAAATCATACTTTTCAATATCCCCTGCAGAACATATAAAATAACTAACTTCAAAGTTTCATTTGCGATGACCCTAGACTGCCATAAATTGTAATACAACCACCACTAAATAATCAATTTGTGGTAGTTAACAATCATTAGTAATAGAACATAAAATTGCCACAAAACTCGTAGAATAACTAACTTATGCCTCCATTTGTGGCGGGTAATAATCATTGGTAATAGGTACCATAATTGCCGTAAAACATATAATATAACTAACTTCGGCTATCAATTTGTGATGGGTCTGATCGCTGCAAATTGCATGATAACCACTGCTACAATTTAGCAAGGTTATTCCTGCAATTGAAAAATAACTACCACTAATTGAGTGGGGACACTTGCAACAATGGTGTTTAGTCTATCACTGCTTAATTAATTAGTGGCAGTTGGTCAAGAAATACCACTAAACATTAAAACAACTATTAGTAAATGCTTTTTCTTAATTTTCTTGTAGTGTCTATTCTTCAACTAGCAATTATACACCATACTTAACCATTTTTTCCATAGCTTTTTTCTTGGGCTAATATCATGTTTAATTATCTAATTTTTATTCTCATTAATCTTAACAATAATAGTTTATGTTTTTTATGGAAACCTTTGAATAGCTCATGTTATTTATGTATAAAATAGTACTCCTTCCCCCAAAATAGAGTAATGAGGAAGGATGAATCAATAATATAAAATTTATAGCTGAAAGAGACAAGCAAGAAAAAAGGAACGAGTGCAATGAAAACTAAAATCCCCTTAGCATTTGAAAGGCCAAAGATCTCTTCCAATTCTTATAGAAAACTTCTTTAAGCCCCTTTTACTGCTTCCAATCGATAATAAACCTCTAACCTGCACACCTTACCAGATTCTCTCTTCTCACTCACACATCTCATAAGGTTAGAGTTAGTTATTCCTTGGTAATTTTCCCTTTTGCCCTTCTTTTGTCACCTCACCACATTCTTAGGCCTCATTCTTCCTTTTTTTTTCTTCTCTCATCATATGTCTTTTCTACTCTTAGCCTAATAGCTATAGGTCCATCAATTTCATATTTCAGTAGATGATTTTTAAATCCTCAAGATTAGATACAAGGTCTAATTTTAGATGTGTATATATGATTTTTATTCTCATTAATCTTGAAAGTATCAATTTATGTTTCTTGTTTGATAGCAAAACCATATTTTAAATCCTGAAGATTATATATAAAGTCCATTTTTAAATGTGACACCTTTTCCCTTAATTATTGTTTCACTATTAATATATGGAACAAGTGATATATAGTTTCAATTAAATTTTCGCCAACAATTCTTTAGCATTAATGTCCATAATAGTGTGTTTTGGATTTTGCTTAATTGTCAGTTTTTCTCTGATCCTATAAAATGTATAAAGATTTACTCATTTGCATACTACCATGCTCTACTCTTTAACTAGCAATTATATGTTGTACTTGTCATGCCTAGCTTTTCTAACTCATTCATACCATTTATGGAATTAGGAATGAAATTCACAATGACTATTAAGCGTTTAAATACTGAAAATAGCTTGCTTGCATGTCATATGGAGATATAGGGATCCAAATTCAGTTCTTCATTTTCCTGTAATCATATTTACCATAACGAAACTTGATTTAGTCCATTTGATTAGGAATTACATGTGAGACATCCAAGGAATAGCCTTAACCCAAAATGACATGAAAACCATAATTCTACACAAACTTTGGAAATTCATATCTAGGGTTACAAAACTTTGATTCATGTAAATTAGGTGTCAACTGAAAGCTTAGGATGTGAACTATATGCTGTAAAAATTTTATATGTATATGAATCCATTTGTCTTACTAAACCACTAAGAATTGAGATGTTGCAGTAAACTAGCCATAAACAGACCCCAAACTTCAAAAATGCATAACTTTGGCTACACAATTTTGACTTATGTAAACTCAGTGGCCATAGAAAGCTTATAACATGAAATTTAAGTCTATAAAATTTCATAAGCAACAGAGTTCATTTGGCCCCTCAAAGGCACCAAAAACTAAAACTAGATAGTATGAACAATATCAGGAACCATTATGCATAATTTTCGGAAGGTCAAAAATTCATGAAATATCCTATAAAGCTCCAAAAATTTTGATTCTTAGCTTGTTAGAAGTTTCTAGTAAGGATCTAATTGCATGCCAAATCTTAGACTCAAACTAGGTCATTTAGGTCACTTTTGACATTGATGTAGTTTAGGTTCCTTTTAAGACCATTTTTGGGTTCCAAATGGATCAATTGATGTCTAAATGGAATTCTTCTACTTTGAACAAATTTTAATCATCCTAAACATCATTTCCATCTATCTCATTATGTGTAAATAGGTTTGGATAAAAACTTGACCCCCTTGCACCCAAGTTTGCATACATATGTTATGGCATTACATAGGCAAATTGCTACACAAATGCTCATATTTCAACACAAAATGCTATATATTAAGATACTCTAGCTTATACATATAGTGTCATCATAAAACATGGATTATCGACATCACTTTGCATTATAAGGCATTAATGATATAAAAGAGTGTCATATTAATACATATAACATTCCTAATACATCATTCTTAATGTTCAAACCCTTTTAACATCCTTATCTTTGTTTGGTGACTTTGAAATGGTTAGTGGAAACATAAGGGTGAGATTCTAAGAAGAATCTTAATAGCTAATCTCATCCAATCAATGCATACATGAATACTATGGGTAAATGTAATGTGTGCGGTGCAAAGATGCTATGCATGTGCTTCATATAACTTAAATGCATCATATAGCATAAAAATCATTTATTGGCATCATCATAAATTAGCTAGACACAACTAATCTCAACCCGAAGACAAGGAAGAACTACTACACTCAATTCTATGCCATAGGGAGTTAAGAGCCATCACATAGCCATCTTTTGTACATATAACTCATTTTGGAAAATATAGTAAAACATATTTCATGAATGTATCAAGCAACAACAAACATAAGTATTTCTACTCATTCAAGTATTCAAATGCATGCAAGAAAAGGAGATGAAACTATCTTAGAACTTGTAGAGATTCAAATGCCACTAACCCACTTGGTCTTAGCTTTTTCCTGGACTTTCTTTTACTTGACACCCACACTTAGGGGAGTTTGAGCTAGATGGGCCTACACATGGCAATTACAAGGTAAATCAATCCATTAGGATTCATTCTAAGCCTCATCTCTAGCACTTAATCTAATTAAAATCCAATATGTATCCTAAGGCTAGTTTAGGCTCATTAGGAGGCAACCTGTAACACCATATGTAACACCATAATTTCTTAGCCTCTCTCATGTAATTCTCATGCCTCATGCCATGCACTTCATGAAAATCACAAGAAATGGCATATAAAATATTGATTATTTTAGTATTGCGTCGCGTATAAAAATTTCATTCAGCGTCTCGTAGACCATGTGAGCTAATGTATCACAATCTCATATTTAATTCCATGAATAAAACTCATTTCCATCACCAAAAGTGGCCTACAATTCATGAAAGGCAAAGGGAAGCATAAAATACATAGTTGCATTTTTGGCTAGAAATTTCTCTTTTCTGTCATAAATTTTGGAAAATCATTACTAATTCTAGAAAAATCTAAATCATGCATTTTTTACCATTCTAGAAAGCTACACACATTGAATTTTATGCTAAAAACATGTCCAGACTATGAAACACAACATAAAAGACATTTGACATTCAAAAATGTGCAGAGGTTTGACTGGTGACTGGTACTGTCACAAGTTTCTGCTATAAACTTCAAAAATGTTTAATTAATTCCATAAAAATCCAATCTATGTAAAAGATAATAATATGGAAAGCTATAGATGTTAGCGAGAGGCAAAAAATAACTCTAGACTAGTTCAAGCACGTCCAGGCATCAAAAACTAATCAAACATTACTTGAGGTTAGTCTGAACCCCTGATACTGGGTAGAATCTTTAAAAATTTATATCTCCCTTTCTAGATATCCAAATGGGGTGGTTCTACCTGGCACAAGTCACTGGGAATGTCTAGTTTCTCTCTATAAATTTTTGTAGCAATTGGACATCATTTGGCCTCTAAGTGATAGAAATCATTCTCAGACCAGTATGAATAATAACATGGCCAAAATCAGAAATTTTCCCAATTTTGAAAATTCATCAAATATTCCATAGACCTCCAAAATTCTTCACTTTAGCTTCCCAGAAAGCTCTCAACAAGATCTAAATTCATGCCAAATCTCAATTAAGAAGAGCTCATTTGGACAAAAAGTGGTATAAGTTTCCAATATGATCAATTTTTGCTCTATAAAGGATACCAAAGTGTCCAAATGACTTCCCTTGATATTTGGCACCTCTTAGGCAAGTTTAAAAGTATGAATATGACTTGTATGAATTGCCCAAAGGGTCTCAAATCTCATGCATCTCATTTTAGCCATTCCACTTCCACTTATACACTAATGCATCAAATTTCCAAGAAGCAAAAATTGTCATTTCATACTCAATATACATTCTAATGGTCACATAACATATTATCTCATTTAGACATGACATATTATCATAATTACACATGTTCATAATATCATAGAACATATACAACCATGTATTACATCATTTGCCATCTATATGGTCTTAAAGAACAAAATCTTTGCACTTTGATGTCAAGCTCTCATTTCTCATGTGGTTAGCTCCCATTTCTTTGTTCCCTTGGTCCACCTAGCATGTTAACATTAGAAAGAAGGGAATGAGATTCAAAGAATCTTAATAGCTCATCTCCCTTTCCATTACACATAAAGGATGCAAAACAAGTCTTACAAATGCATGCATGGACATATTGAAACATGTGCGCATTCAAGAATCATTCTTGGCATTTGAACAAAACATATATGGCGTACAAAGGCTTGCCAAGTAAGTGGATTAGCCTCACCCATTCACTTGTGGATTTTGAACTTGTCTCACCTATTCTTTAAGAGGTTCTTGAAGTCAACCTTTCTCTTGAGAGTCAACCTCACTTTTGGGAGACTTTTTACCTTGTCTCAACTAAACTTTAAAGGTTCTTAGCTCATCCTCACCATGGCTAAGGGTTCTTGGCCTCACCATACTCAAGCAAACCAAAGCAAGCATAACAAACATCATTTGAAAACATAATAGATCATCATGGTACCATGGCATATAAAATCATGCTAGAATACTTTTCATGGCTTAAAACACATATACACACATTCAAAGACAAGCCAAGTATACAATCATGCATGAGAGAAGAAGGAGTGAGCTACCTTGGTTGCAATCACATACTTTTCTTCTTGAATTTGCTCTCCCTTCCTCGGCCTCACATACACAAAGGTGTGGGATTGGTTTCTCTTAGCCTAAACACAATTTATGGAAGCTAATTAGGTTCATGGAATTAATTCTAAGGCCATACATCTTCTTTAAATACTAACTTGGTCTATTAACCCCTTTATAGTTCCAAGAATGCACCTAATGAAGCAACACCCATCAAATGAGTTCTAGGCTCCATTCTTTCCTCTCATATATGATTCTTGACTCCTTTTAAGCCTCTTGGAGTCATCACAGAATCAAAATAAAGAGTCTAACTACATATTGCTTTTTCAGATCATATTATGGAACCTAAGACACCAATTCATTCTCTAGGCCTCCTAAATTTTTTTCTAAGGTTTTCCCTCCTTTTCATTCATCATATATAACTCAAAAATGGGTTTGAAAAAATTTAAAACTCTCCCTAGATGTCCCATCCCCTTTTGGCCGAGACTATATAGCATTTGGCCTCCATGGATGTTTGCTTTGTTTTCTTAATGGAGGATGCATATGAGGAGACTTCTAGGGATCTTAGAAACTCATTTAAACATTCATTTAGGCCTAGGAATAATTACATCAAATCAAATTTTTAAGGGAACCTATGAAACCCTAGGTTTGCCACCTTGAAAATCCATGGCCTTTTCTTGAATTTCTTTGCATATTCTTACTCTCCTCCCTTAAATTCATAGAATTCAGCCTTGGTTCTCCTCAAAATTCCAGCCTTCTTGTATCTACATACATGGGACAAAATAGGAAGAAGAAGGGGGAGGAATAGCTACCATAGGATGGAAGTTTTATCTTATTTTCATGGCTTTTCTTGCTTGTTTCTCACTTTCCTTGATCTCCTCACTTCAAATCTGAATTTTTCCCTCTTGGTCTAACCTCAAAACAGTATTAAAAACCTTAATAAAACCATGGAAAGAAAGAAGAGAAGGAGAAGAAAAAGTTTGGTGAAGGAAAGTGCTTGAAAACTTAAGATTTTCATACCTTTCTTGCCTTGCTTTTCCCTTTCTTCTTGCCTCCTCTTGTGCACCTCATTCTTAGGGCTTCTATCTGGTTTAGGGTAGAAACAAGTGTGACTAAATGAAGTGAGGAGGTGGGGCACCTTATATATATAGGGAGGTTTAAGGAAGACTTTTCAAAATTTCTCATTTTACCCTTCGTTCTTGGTATTTTTGTTTCTAACTTATTTTATCTCCTTTTTTAGAACTATCTTTTCCATTATGAAATTTAAGTTCCCAATTTAGTAAAATGCCTTTGGAGTCACTCAAATTGGAGCTAAAACCTTCCCGAATGGATCTGTTAAAGTTTGGGTTCACTATTATTGGAAAACATCCACAGGAGGGGTTTTAGCTATCCTGCGGCTTCCTATGGTTTTTAGTGCCTCTGAGAACCTTGGAAAACTCAAACCTTCCATTTAAAAAGCCCTCTTGTGAGAATTCCAAAATTTACTGAAAATGACAAAAATGCCCTTACGTTTCGTCAACCTTTCGTTACATTTTGTTTCTTCATTTTAGTTTCGTTTTTCTTTCCTTTTAAGCCTGGGATTCTCATTTTTAGAAGTCTAGAATGCTTCCTAAATTTTTCAGGACCTTAACTAATTCATTTCGGGGGACTTGCTTTTGTATCCGGTGAATTTAATTCCTTTACAGAGAAACCGTATGTTACATTTTTCACGGTTTCTCTCGTTTTTGGAGAACCGGATATTACACAACCCTTGGTTTTTCCTTTCTAAACCCTAAACTTTCACTTGCTACAAGTCTTATAATTCTAAGGAAACTCATTTGAATTATCATATACATGATTAAAGGGGTCTAAAGCCATTTTGCTTCTTTAACCCAATTTAGGCCCTAAAAATTCAACTTTCAACTAGGGCTCTTTAATTCAATCCAATAATTTTATAATTATTTATTTATCATGTCTAGGTTTCTAAATTCATTAGAACTTAAAAAATCACTCCTAGGTGCATCATCTTCCTCTTGGCCGAGACCATACCTAAAAGAGAGCTACATGGGATTTTGTTACTTCTTTCTTGGATTTTAATCCATATTCATATTTCTTGGCTTCTCTTTAGTCTAACTATACTTTTATATGGCTTAAACTAGGCTCTTAGGGTTTAATAACTCCTTAGGTGCAACTAAAACCCGAATTTTCATAAGTTGCAATCCATAAGCTTTTAATAAATTCTATTGATTCCATCTTGTTCCTCTTACTTCCAAACCCCTAGTTTTGCCTTGTTTTCATTCAAAACATATTCCTTTCTTATGGTTCTATCACCGACCGAATATGGAAATGAAGGAGAAGACAAGAAGAAGCGATTTTCCTACCATGATTCATACTTCATTTTAAAGCTTTTCATAAGAAGAATATAAGGCTATACTTGGTCTTTTCAAATCCTCTCCTTCTTCTAATAGTTCAGTCGCAAAAACCCTCCTTTTAGGAAACTAAAACTACCAAGTGAGAGAGCCTTGAATGGAAAACAAAATTGGTAAAAGGAGTGCCGTGAAAAAGAGCAAAAATTCTTACTTATTTAAGCTTTTCTTCTGTAATACTTGTTTGTTCTAAAAGTCCTAAAACTAAGGAGATTACAAAAAGAAGTCCCTATTTTGAATGATTAAAGGCTAAACAAGATTAGAATAATGATCTAGACATTTAAAAATAAGAATACAAAGCTAATGTTGGCTCAAAATCAGAACAAAAATGGCCAAATGGAAGGCTACAGAGGCCAGTGACATTTTCATAATTTCGGGTAACTTTTAAAAAACTTAAAAGAAAGATCTTTAAATGGGAAAATTGAGTTTTTTGGGGTTCTCAAAGGCTCTAAAAACTATAGGAATCCCTGGAATGGTCAAAATCCCTTCGGTTTGCATTTTAAAGTGTCAATTGACCAAAACTTTGACTGAATGGTTCAATAAAGTTTTGAATCCAATTTTGATGAAACCAAAGGCATTTTATGAATGCCTAAATTTCATAATGGAAAAGATGATTCTCAAAAAGGATTTGAAATGAGCCCAAATGGAGAGAACCAAGATGAGGGACTAAATTGAAATTTTGAAAAAGTGTTATAACTTGGCCTTTTGCTGCTTATATCACGTCCCACTTCTAGCTAGCCTTCTAATTGACTTTTCTCTAGTCTAAAACATATTCAAGGGTAGCTCAAAGTGGCACACCAAGTGAGGGAGCAAGGGGAAAAGAAAGAAGCCTTGAAAGTGTAAGAATTTCACACTTTTTCATGCCTTCTCCTTCGCCAAACCTCTTCTCCTCTTTCTCCTCTCTCTTCTCATGGTTTTGATGATTTATTTGGTGATGTTTTATGGCTGGTTTAGTAGAAGGAAGAGAGAGTTTGAAGGAGAGATTGGAAGCTTTAGAAAGCTCCTTGGAAAAGCTTGAAAACAAAGTAAGATATCATGGCTTTTCTTGCATCTTCTTGGTTGTTCCTTAAGGGTGAGTTTTAGCCAGACCTAGGCCTATTTAGGAGAGAATGAATTCAGGTCATAGCAAGGTATAAACAAGGATTTTAGAGCATAAGAAAAAAGAATTTGCAATTGGAACTAAAAGAGAAGTTTTAGAAATCAAGTTATGATGCCTAGGGTTTCAGTTGCACTTGGGAATTTTTGAAGCTTTCTAATGATAATTTAGCTTATATAAGAGCATGTATGAGTTCATAAGATATCTAGGAAGCTTCATAGGTGGCAAATTCCCTAGGAAAACTAAGAAAACTCAATGGGCTCCTTAAATGTGTGTGCATCTTGGCCAAGAAGGAGAAATTGCACCTAGGGAGAGTTTTCTTTGATTCTAAGGATAAAAATAGTCTAGATTTGAATTATAAATATCAAAGGAACCATTAGTTTGAATTTAGAAACCATAGTTTGAAAGATGGAAGTTTAGGTTCTTTTCTAAGCATAAAGAAACAATTTGGTGTTTGACTCCTTGAAATGAGTTTATGATGACTCTAATGAGTTTAAATGGAGTCATGAGACTAGATTAAATGAGAAATTGGAGCCAAGATCATGAATTAAATGGGTTGCTTCATTATGCACTTATATGGAACCATAAGCATACCATAAGCTAGAATATGGTTGTGTAGAGTTTATGTAAGGCTAGAATTGGTTCCAATGATGTAATTGTGTCTTATTTGATGTGTCTAGTATAATATCCAGTTCTTTGAAAATGAAAAAAAATGTGATAAATGTAACGTACGATTTTTCCATAAACGTACGAAATTCACCGGATACAAAAAGGAAGTCCCCAAAATAGAGTGATTTGAGGTCCTAAAAAATTTAAGTAACATTCTAGACTCCTAAAAATGAAAATCCCAGGTTCAGACAGAAAGAAAAATAGAGCTAGAATGAAGAAATGAATTTAAACAAAAGGCTGACGAAACGTAACGGTATTTTTATAATTTTGAACAAATTTTAAAATTTTTACATGAGGGCTTTTTAAATGAAAATTTTGAGTTCTCCGAGGTTCTCAAAGGCCCTAAAAACCATGAGAAGTCTTGGGACAGTTAAAACCCCTCCGATAGACATTTTCTAATGTTAGTTGACCCAAACTTTGACTTATTTGTTCGAGAAAGTTTTAGCTCCGATGATTCTAAAGGTATTTTACTAAATTGGGAACCTAAATTTCATAATGAAGAAGGCGGTTCTAAAAAAGGAGCTAAAACAAACCAGAAAATGAAAATATCAAGAACGAAGGGTAAAATTGAAATTTTTGGAAAATGGAAGCTTCTTAAACCCTTCTTATATTTTGCCCTTCTTCTCTCCTCTTTTAAACTTTCCTAGTTATGTGCCAAAACTAGAGGAGAAAGCTAGCTCTTAGGCACACCAAAGGAGAAGGTTTTGGAGGAAGAAAAGGCAAGGAAAAGGTAGGAAACTCTATGGAATTTTAAGCTCTTTCTTTAGCAACATGTTTCTCCTCCTTCTCCCCTTTCTCCTTATGGTTTTCTCAAAGTTTTTAGTGCTATTTTGAGGGCAGAAAAAAGGGGAAAATTGGGATTTGAAGAGAGGAGGGCAAGCAAAGTGAGAAACAAGCAAGAAGAAACAAGGAAACAAGGTAAAATCTCACTTTTATGGTAGCTACTCCTTCCCCCTTTTCCTTGGTTCACCCATATATATAGCTCTAATAAGGCAAGTATTTTAGGCAGAACCAAGGGTGAATCCTAGGAAATTGGGTATGGAGAATGAGAATATGCAAAGAAAATTAACAAAATACCATTAGATTTCAAGATAGGAAGGCTAGGATTTTGGTTGCACCTTGAACCCTACCATGAATCCTGGCCATATTTTATGATATTTAAGAGTTCATATCGGCTCCTAAGACACCAAAAGAGCTTCCTACATGCTTCTCCCATTAAAGGAAGCAAAGAAACTCTAATGGTGCCAAGAAGAGTATATGCCTCGGCCTAAAGGGTTTAAGGAACCTAGAGGTAGTTTTGAATTTTTTTTCAAACTTATTTTTGAGTCATATATGATCAGATGAGAGAAGCCTTAGAAAAATTTTAGAAGCCATAGAAAGTGAGATGGTATCATAGGTTCCATATTATGGTTTAAAGAAGCAACACCTAGCTAGGCTCTTTGATTTGATTGTGTGATGACTCCAAGAGGTTTAAATAGAGTTAAGAATCATAAATAGATGGAGAGAATGGAGCCAAGATGATGTTTTCTTAAGGTTGCTTCATTGAGTACATTATGGAACCATAAAAGAGCCATGTTAACCACCTAGGTTTTCTAGTGAATGTATGGCTTTAGAATGTGATTCAAAAGTATAATTGGCTTCCATATGATGTGTCTAGGCTAAGAGAAATGATCTCCATCTCCTTGTGTGTATGAGGTCAAGAGAGAAGACTCAAAGCTCAAGGAAAAAGTGTGCTTGTATGGCAAAAGTAGCTTTCTCTACTTTCTCTCATGCATGAATGTGTGCTTACATTGTCTTTGGATATGTGTATATGTGTTTCAAGCCATGAAAAGTATTCTAGTATGATTTCATATACCATGGTACCATGATGATGTTTTATGCACTCAAATGATATTTTATATGCTTGCCTTAGTTTACTTGAGTGTGGAGAAGCCAAGAACCCTCTAGCCATGGTGAAGATGAGCCAAGAACCCTTCAAATTAGTTGAGAAAAAGTAAAGAGTCTCCCAAGAGTGAGGTTGACTCCTAAGAGTAAGGTTGAGTCAAAAACTCTTAGAGAAAATGGGTGAGGCAAATCCAAAATCCATAAGAGAATGGGTGAGGCTAATCCATTTGCTTGGCAAGCCTATGTATAGTATATATGACTTGTTCAAATGCCAAGGGTTGTTTCTTGAATGCTTATACATTTCAATATATCCATGCATGCATTTTCAAGACTTGTATTACATTCTTTCTGTGTGATTGAAAGGGAGATGACCTATTGGGATTCTTTGAATCTCATCCCCTCCTCTCCAATGTCTTAACATGCTAGGCGGAGCAATTGAGCAAGGTAATGGAAGCCATCAAGCCTAGAAGAAGGAGATTGACAACCAAGTGTATGAAAATGCCTAGTTTTGTTTCTTTTGTAGCCATACACATGGCATATGATGTAATCCTATGATGAAATTGTTATGTAATCATATGAACATATGTAATTACCCAAATGTTTGATATATGTGTGAGTTTTAGTGCCAAATAAATGATAATATAGTTTTTGGGTATTGAATGGCAAGAGAAAATGTATGCATGCTTGTGTATGGTATGGGTTGAGAGAGTGAGTGTTTGATTTCTAGATTTATACACCTTTGAGACAAGTTTAGAGAGCCATTTTGGTGCATTCCCATATGCTCAAGTGGTCATGGTTGCCTTAGAACTTGAAATGGACCATTTGAACCCCTTATATGACACAAAATGAGTCATTTTGCAACCCAACATCAAGATTTAACCAAATGAACGAATTTTCCCATGAAATTTGGCATAAATATAGATCTTATCTAGAGCTTTTTGGAAAGCTAAAGACCAGATTATTTGAAGCTCTGTGGAATTAATTATGAATTTCCAAAGTTGGTATTTTTTCTGCTAAATTGATGTAGACACTATTTATATGGTTAAAAACTTAGGCTGTGTCATTCATAGGTCAAATGATGTCTAATGCTCATGAAATTTTATAAAAATAAACTAGATATAATGTCCATGGTCATTAAGATCACCCCAATTGGACCTCTGAGCAGGGAGATATGAATTTTTAAAGTTGGAGGTCAATACCAATAATGACAGTCAACCTCTGGTATTGTTCCATCAGTTTTTGTTAGTTAGCAGCCTCTGTTATTGTTTGGATTTATTTTTATCATAAAGTAGACATCTATAGATTTCTAGAATGGTATAGTGTGCTTGATTTTGATTTTTTTAGAATTAGTTATGATTTTTGAAAGTTTAGGCATAGAATCTAGAAAATCAGTTTGAGGCTGCACCATTGTATTTTATGTATGTACTCCCTTTGCTCGAGCTATAGGACACTTCTTGAGCTTGTTATGAGTTGGAATTATGTATTTAAATATGATAATAAGATGGATGACTCCATATGGCTCACAAAACACTAAATGAAAATTTTACCCATGACGAAATGCAACTTTATCCATGACTCCAATGCCATTATGTTACTTCCTATAAAACTAGCATGAGATAAGGCATGGAATTTGCATGAGTTGAGTCTTAAAAATTATGGTGTTACATCTAGGCCAAGTAAATCAAGCTCCTCCTAGTTGTGTGTGTGAGGCTGATAAGGGGAAGTGAAGTCCAAGGTAGAAAGCTTATGTTTCTGAACTCAAGGTAGCTCTCTATCCTCTCTTGCATGCATTTCTTAGATGTTTGATTTTCATTGGATGCTTGAGTGTATATTTGAATCACAAAATAAGTCTATAGCCATTGATTAAATGTTCTGGTACCATTATACTTCTTGAAATATGTTTTGAATGCAAGATGGCACTTAATGGGTGAGGTTGTGCCAAAAGTCTCTTAGAATGAGTGAGGATTTAGAAATGATTCTTATTTATTGTTCTTTCATTGGCATAGTTTCATATTTAGAGATGATTCTTATTTATTGTTCTTTCATTGACATAGTTTCATATTTATAGAGCTTTTATTTTCAAGTGTTAATTTATATTTCGTATGTGATTTTGTAAGGGTCTTTACAAGAACAAGCTTAGCTAAGGATTATTTAAATCTAAGTTAAACCACTTTTGATTTATGCTTAGAGAATTTTGTACTCAATTAAGATATGTGTGATGACAAGGACAAGTAGAAGCCCTTAAAATCAATCTTAACATTTTTAGGTTCAAAAACATTGTTTGATTATTCATTAATGTGCCTTCTCCAATTCTTTAATTTAGACTTCTATTTATCTTGCAAAAATGAATTAGAGGAAGTATAAGATACTAGCAGCTTTTTGTGAGTGCATTTGTTATGCTAGCCTTCAGCTTTACACCCATATATAAGGATGGTTGAGCCTACTAACAAAATGTAAGGAATTCTGTTCTATGGCTCATAGTGGAATTAGCATTATGTATGTTCATGACCAAAGAAATTGACAACCTGAACTAGATAAATAGTGTTTTATAGCTTATAATGCTATCAAAGGATGGATGAAAATGGAAAGTATGTTGGAGAAGGCTTAAGCTGATCTAGAAACTAATGATGTTCCATATTTGGTTCTTTATTCTTGTGGTCCATATTTTGTTCTTTATTTAAATACAAGTTTGATTGATAATGATTCTTATTGTCTCAATTAATACTAGAGAGATGTTAGCTAACAAAACTATTTCTAGATGTATTTACATTGTTATATAATTTGTTGATCAAGGGAATGCCAACTATTCATTATATGGAGTTAGGAGCTATCCAAGGTTGAAGAAGATGATTATATTGATGAGTTTGCTATGTTCTATATGACCCAGAGTCAATTTGATGTGAGTGGATTTATGATTAGTGCTTTCTTTTTCCTTTTTGCCTGCTTTTTACTATATTAGTTAGTTGTTGCTTCTTTGTTGGATCCAAATGCAACTAGGAAGTTTAAGGGCACATATTATATAGTACATGGCAGAGGATTTAAAAGATTGGAGCTAAGAGAATACATTACATATGTTGCTCCCTACTCCTTATATGTTATTTTCCATTTAGTGAAAAATTGGCTAGACTTATTTACTTTAAATTTAAAGGTCAAAACATATAAAGAAAACCTATTTCATTTGATGCAAATTCCTTAGGAATTTAACTTTAGCATGAGTTTAAAGTATAGCTACTTACTTCTTATTTATAATCCTGCTTTTGACTTCTTTCCTTTTTTTTGGGGTCCTTCTTTAGAATTGTCATATGATGGTAGAGACATTGGAGATTAGCACATATAAACTATTTTGCTACTATTAGATGTAATATTCCATGATTTAGTGATTTAAAATAGCTCTTAAAAAGTAGAATAAATCATTTATATAGTATGAATTAAGAGAAATTAAAACTAAAACTGTGTGGCTCATGCAAAAGGACCCTAAAGTAAGATGAATCTAGATAAATTGAAACTAGAATGCTAGATAGAGCATCTAAAAATGAGGTTAGGAAACTAAGCATGGCCTAAAATCAGAACCGAAATGGTTAAATGGAATGAATTGAAATGTAATGGCAAAATTATAATTTCAGGAAAAAATTTAAAAACTTAATAGAGAAAGTTTTAAATGATAAAATTGAGTTCATTAGGATTTTTAGAGGTCCAGAAAATCATAGAAACTATTAGAATGGTTAAAACCCTACCAGTGTACAATTTAGGTCATCGGTTAACCAAAACTTTGATTAGATCATTTTGAATTATTTTGAATCCCACAAATTTGAATTTTTTTTAATAAACTCAAAAACCTAAATTTTATAATAGAAAAGACAATTCTAAAAAAGGAGTTAAAATGAATTCAAACAAAGGCATTGAAGTAGAGGGGCATAATGTGCATTTTGAAAAATGTTATAAAATAACTTTATTTTCTTTAAATCATACTAGCACGTCCCTTAGCCTTCCATAACCAACTTTGCTTAGACTAAAAGAGCTCCCATGGTGGTGTGAAGATGGAGGAAGAGCCAAAGGAAAGGAAAAACTCCATATAGGTAACCAAATATGTAGATTTCATATATGATGCCATTGTAAACTCTCTTCCACTCTTTCCTCTCTTTCTCTCCATGGTTTTGATTTTTTAAAAGATGGAGGTTTAGGTCTAAACTCATGGAGGAAAGACCTCCTAAAAGGGAACTAAATGCCCTATCATAATCTCCATGGAAAGCCTTCTCAAATGATATATGGCATAGTATGGAAACTTGCTTCTCTTTGTTCCTCCATAGGCTTCCATATTTGGCCAACATAGGAAGGCTCTAGAGGAGGATTAATTCTGACCTAAACATCATAGTTTTAGAGGTTTAGGAACATGAAGAATTAGATGGAACTAAAAGAAATAACTAAAACCTATGAATTATAAGATATTAAATTTAGGGTTTTGATTGCACCTTAGAGAATTTGAGAGTTTGGAAGGGCATATTAAGCCATGTAAAATCCTAATTAAACTAAGAAGGAGCTATGGAGCCTTCATATGTGGCAATCTCCCTAAGAGTGAAATAAAACTCCATGGAACACTGACCTTGAACATAGATTTGGCCTTGAGAATGAGTGGGTGCATTGGGAATTATAAACACCAAAGAAACCATTGGTGTGAATTTAGAAGCCTTACTTTGAAAGGTGAAAATTTAGGGTTCCATTATGCATAAAGAAGCAACTTGGTGCTAGACTCCTTGAATTGGGTTTGTGATGGCTTTAATGAATTTTAATAGAGTTATATAACATATATTGGGTGAGATTTTGGGGCCAAAAAATTTAATTACAAGATTGCTTCATTATGCCACTAATGAGCCATATGGAAACCTAAAATTTTAACTAGTTTGTATAAGGTTTATATGAATTCAAATATAGTTCCATTGGTAAATTTGTGCCTTATTTGATGTGCATAGGCCAAGTAAGAGGAACTTTATTTGAATGTGGGTGTGAGGCCAAGGAATCGAGTTAAGAAAAAAAAGGGACTAAGTTGAATCCTTGAGATAAGGTAGCTCTTTGATAAAGGTTATTTTCATATATATATTAATTCTCCTAACTTAGGCATTTTAATAATGAATTAAGGTTTAAAGGATTTTAATTGGAGGATATTTGAGTTTAGTGGCCATTTCTACACTCAAGGAATTTATTCATTAATTTTTTGAATTTTAATGCATAAATTTCTTTAAATAATTTTGTGAATTTTTCTTATTATTTGTGTAGATTGTCAATGGCAATTAAAGCTTGAATGGGAAATTGATTTAAAGAAGAAATGGAGCTTCAAGTGTGCAATCTCAAGGAGAGAATAAGTGCCACAATTTTAATGCAAATTTTTAGAATATAAAATAAAATAAAATAATGGAGTTGAATGGGAATTTGGATCTGGACCATGTACACATAGAAGCATCTCACAACACACACGTCCAGCTTACACTCTCATACATAGATCATTCACACACTCAAACACATTGCTCTTTTCAAGTTCATGAAGCTGCACACACTCGTAATCTCTCTCTCCTTTCACTTCTCCACACTTACAGGATGGGAGATTTAAACTTCACTCATTAGACAAGGCACTCACACATATACAACACCTATTCATTCACAAGCTTCCATGTGCACACATTAACACGAGTTTAGTAGCCACCCATTCATATGAAGATAAGTCCTTTCACATAGCAAACACACAAGCTGCTACACAAGATGAAAAGCACATGAGAAGTAGCAACTCACAAACACGAGTCAGCATATGGAACCACGAGTTCTGTTTGAGGGAAATAAATAGCACACTTATAGCAGAATAACCATGCCACAAACACATGAGTAGCAAGGAAGAAACAAAATGTGGACAGAGAATGGGAAGGGAAGCTTGGGTCCAGAAGCATGATGGTTCTATTTTGGTGGCAAGTAAGGAGGAACAAACACGAAGGGCTATAGAACATGATTTGAGAGATGAGAGTGAAGCTATGAAAAGGAAGTGGATTTAAATGGAGGGCTAGGCACGTGAAAGTAAATGGAGGATTCACATGATAAGTAAAGGGATATACATGCAAGAAGAAGCACATGAAGATAAGAAGAAGCATACACGAGGCATAAAAAATGATTTATGAAACACATAAAAGGCATATGAACGAGCTAAAATGAAAGGCACATGAGAAGAAGCTAAAACACAAAGCATGCATAAGTGAGAAGGAGGCTTAGTTGTAAATAAAAAGAAGAAGCACCTGAATCATTAAAGGAAGAGTGAAGGGCAGGTGAGAAAAGAGAATAAACACACTCAGGTGAGCTCTAGGATATCATCATTGCATTCACACACGCATTGATCCATCCATTTTTCTCCTTAAGATCGTAGCTATCTCCACCCATGTCCTCCATCAATCTTTCATCTCTATAAAGCACTAAATCCACAATTTGGCTACCTAAGAGGAAGACCTTGGAAAAGCTTGAATCCATGGAGATAACAAGGGATTTTTGGCTAAGATTTCCTCTTTTTCTAGCACTTTTCTCTTTCTTGTATTATCTTGGTTAAAATTGTATTGGATTAGGAATTTGTGTGGTTTATAATTAGTTGCTAGTTAAACACTAATTAGAAAACTATTTGATGATTAATGGATTGAATTAAGTGTTAAATTTTTTATTTTCCTTTAATTTTCTATGTATGTAGTCAAGGTGTTTGATAAAATGCATGAGTGAAATTGTGTGCTTAATTGTTTGATTTAAGGATTCTTTGGAGTTTAATTGATTAATTGAACATCCTAGGGTGTTAATTTAGATGCTAATTAATTGATTAATCACTCAAATTTAAGTGTTCATTGATCCTAATGACAAGAGTTAATAATTAGATATAGAGTTGAGGTTTCAATTCAACATTAATTTGTTAATATCTTGAATCTTGAGTGGTAACTCAAGATCACTTGCCATAAACACCAATAGGGACTCTTAGACCATAACATTAACAATTGAATTAGGATAAGGATAGCGGATACCAAGGGATAAATCCAAAGCTAGTCACAAGTCCATTAGATTCTTATTAGTTCATGCATTTAGGTAGTAATTAGGATTTTTATTTCAATTTAATTTTATTAGTTTAATTAGATCAAACCCTCCTTAAATTTGATAGTTCTAGGATCCTCTTACACTTAGAAAACTTAATTAAATATTAAAATCTATTTCCTTGGGAGTGACCTAAGTTGTGCCACTAACTATAAATTTTAATTCAACTTAGTTTTATTTTGAGGTTGTGTGACACAACCATCACTCTTCATCTATTTTTGCTTGTATACGATGGTTGCTTATGTGTCTTGGATGGCTTATGTATATTGGTTATTAATTATGCATGATAATTGATTACTTGATACTTACATGAATTGGCATGGCATTTTAGTGCATATGGAATTGGTTTGGTTCCTAATAGGTGAGGTTGTGGCAAAAGTTTCTTAGAGTAGGTAAGGTAAGGCCAAAAGTCTCAATTGTAAGTAAGGCCAAGTTAAAAGTCTCTAAAAGAGTGTAAGGCTAAACGAAAAGTCCCTAAATGATGGGTGAGACTAGACTAAAATTCTCTAGAGCTTGTTTTACTCTTGATGGAGCCATGGAATCCCTAATGCATAATATTGAATGAGATATGGTTGTTTAATATACATACTTGCTTTCTTTGACATTAAGCATACCATGCATGCTTGCTTGAATGATGAATGTCGTATTGGGGTTCTTGAATCTCATTTTTTCCCATTTTCCACTAACCATGTTTAGGTGCCCTTCAAGGAAGCAAAAATGAAGAGTAAAATGCATAAGGAGAGCAACATTGACAATAATTATTAATTTGGAGCATGTCCTTGTATTTATGATTGTGTATATATCTATATCTTGATGTTTGATTATCTCAACAAACTTAAAAGCACAAGAATATGATGCATGAACCATTTATGGGAACTAATATGCAATAATGTGTGATGATCCCTTAAGTTCTTTATCATAAGTGTGTAAAATCACAAGTGGGAAGGTCATTTTGAGAAATATGAGATTTGAGACATATTGAACTAGCCTTACATGTTCTATTCCTCACTTAAAACATGCCAAAATGATAACATGGTGTAATACCATAGGTAGGTAGCACTTGATTTATATCACAAAGTACCTAGATAATCCATTTTTGCCATTTCAATACTTTTAGCAGTGGAATTTATTGACATTAAATGTCAAAATAATTCAATTTTGATTATATGGACCATATTAACTTTCCAAACTCATCTTCCATCCTTATTGCACTTATTCATATAGAAAAATTACAAAATGAAGCATGAAATTTGGATTTGGAGCATACACATTAAGACTAGCCAAGATTACAAGCTTCCATGCCATTCCATATTCTGTCACAAATTTTAAAAATTCATAACTTGAGATAGAAAATTCTAAATCATGTAAAATATGAATTTATGGAAATATTAGGACATCATCTAGCTACTATAAAAATTTCAGACCAAGACAATATCATTTGGCCTATGAAATTCTAATGGAATAGTAGTTTGGTCCAAAACTCATACTGATGCAGATCTAAAACTTTAAAAATTCATATCACATACTATAGAGCTCCAAATTGTATGATCTTAATGGCTATAAAAAGCTTATGATGTTAAAAATATGTCTATAAAATTTAATGATTATTAAACTTCATTTGGACCCTCAAATATACCAAAAACCAGACTAACCAAATAAACAGTATACTAATAGTTTCTGCAAATTTCAGCCAACTTTGAAAAATCATAATAAATTCTACAGAGCTCCAAAAATTATATTATTTGGTTCATGAAAAGCTCTAAATGATATCTAGATGAATGCCAAATTTCATGCCAAAATTTGTTTATTTGTCCTAGTTTTGGTTCAGGGGAAAAATATGGCTCATTTTGGGATTCAAGAAGCACCAAATGGTCAAAAATAAAGTTCCTTAAGGTAAGTGATCATTTTTGGGCATGTCTATGACAACCCAATCTTCTAAACATGGAAATTATGGTTGAATACATGATTAATAATTAATGATCAAGCTTTGGAATTGTTACAATGTATTACATTATGGAGATATAGGGAAATTTGAACCTTGATGTTAGGGTCATCACTAAACAACCACAAAGGTGAGAATTTCATAAAAGAAATTATACTATCGTGAGGGGTTTGTGATTCATCCGTTCATCAGTTTCAACACACAAAAACCTCCCACAAGTGTTCTTATATCATTTCCTAATATTACCATTGAAGAAATTGGGGTTTCTAGGCTAAAGGTAGGAGTTTGGGGACCTGAGCTGTAGCCCTGACCTTTCGTGCCGCAACTAAGTTACTCTTGGGAACCACTGGGCAATTTATGCGAAATTCGCTGCGGCGAGTTGGACCATCGCCGCGGCAAGCCTACATGGTACCGCGGCGGAAATGCCTCCTGAAGCTACTGTTTTAAGTTGAGATACGCTACTGGACACTCTTGACCTAGTTGCCACGACTAACGCCGCAGCGGTACATGTTACGCTGCAGCAAGGTTTCTCTTTGCCACCCTCCTGGGCAATTTTTTCCGCATTGAGCCGCAGTGAAATTTCTCAAGCTGCGGTGTTCCTCGCCACTGTTACTCTCCAGGCCAATTTTCTTGGCTTGCATTGTGGTGAGATGCCTTATGTCGCGGCGCACCTCGCTTTTGTCACTCATTTAGGCGTGGCGTGACTCCCTCCTGTAACTATATCTCGCAAAATTTCATCCCATACACTTCAATTCTCATCTTAGGAACACCTTATGACCACTTTCTCTCATTTTATATAACTCTAATGGTATTTATCTACCTTATTCACCCAGCTATTCTACCATTACCAATTCAAAACTTAAATGTAAATTTTCACTCCTCTAACTACCTTATATTAGCAAGTCCATAGAGTAAGAATTCATGCACTATTAACAATTAACATTCAATATACATTCTGTTAGACATTTCATACATCAATGGTTCATATCAATATCTAATACATCGCATAATTATACTTCCAACAGTATACCATACCATAAATTCAGTAAAATTCATACATCAGGTGTTATGGATTCATACATCCAATATCAAGCTAAGATGAGGCCTAACTCCTTAATAAATATATCCCATATAATCAAAATGTAAGAGTCTACACTTGGCAACATGATTACTTGATGATGCTATACAAAAAGGAATATAAAATTTAGCATCTATACTAAATAAATCAGCCTAAGTGTAGCCTTCTCCCCACATGGTTGGAGCTCATGGATTTTCATCCACTTGCTTCCCTTTATCCTTACCCAAAAAGCCTTCACTTGAAAGTATAATCCCATGAAATAGGGTGAGATGCGAATCTTAGTAACTAAGGAAATTTTCATTCATAATATTCAATTTAATTAACATATATGCATGAATCAAAATCAACATCAGAATCATCTCAGTCATATTAACAAAGGAAATGGTTAGGCTACTATGATTACCATCTCATACTAGCAATCACAATTCCACATGTTAAAGGTCAATAACACAGGGAGTGGCCCGTCCACGGCACCTACTCCCCAATGAGCACAACCAAGGCTCAGTGCATCTAGGGTTTGATCATAAACCGGTGCTCAATCAAAGCACATACACGGGTGGCAGCCACACCACAACTCCACCATAGACTCACAAGGTCTAAACATAATACAATAGATAGCCAACCAATTCATTTAGCATTTCAAATCATTCATGTACAGCAAATATGAAATTAAAGCAGATATATGCATGGAATTAATACAGTCCCATTTACCCCACTTGTAGACAAATTGCAAAAGCCACCAATGGTACAAAATCTTCCCCACACTACAAAGTCCCAAAATTCGAAATGGAGGTATCCTCTACCAGAAACTTCAATATATCACCCTAAATCCTAAGCAAATTCGGGAAAAATTAATACCCATACTATAATCCAATCATTGGGGTCTCAAACTAGCAAAAATACATTAAGAAGATGAGTTTATACTTACCTAATGTCAGCCTTAGCCTCAACCTACGAAATTTCACCATGGAAAATCAAATGGCAAGTTTCAGATTTTGGGTATAGGTGAAAGTGCTCTAATTGGAACATTAATTAAGTCAAATTAAAGAGAAAGATGAGAGGATTAAATTATATAACTATTACCTTGGCTGAATCTTGCTCTAGAAATGGGAAAAGATGGAAACATGCTAAGAACCTTAACTTCTCCTTTGGACCTCCGAATTTGATGTGTGTCTCTTGTGGTTCTTCAAAATGGAGGGTGGCTAGGTTAGTTTTTAGGGTTTAAGTTGGTTTTTCTATGGGTTATGGGCTACTCCAAGATCCAACTCTAAATGGGCTTCAGATTTTAGCTTTGTTGGGCTAGCTTTAAGGTATGGACTGTAGAATTTCATTGGGCCAGACCTAGCCAGACCTAGTTTTAAGAGCTCCATTGTTTTAAGTCTGCACAAAAACCCTATTGGACCATTTATAAGAGCCTATAAAAGGTGGATCTTGGGCCTCTATCACATTGAATCGGATTGGGTCTACACCTAACTTATTAGACCTCTATTAGCTTCTTATCATGATCTTTCACATTTATTTGGGCCTAGATGAAGTTTCTATCCTAATTAATTCTCAACTTATATTAATAATTTATCTTTCAAAATTTTCATTCACTTATCTTACTTGATTATTCTATATTAATTATTCTTAATTAACCTAAATCCATGATTAGCACTTTAATTAAATTTAGGGTGTTACAATGTCCAAAACCTTAAATAAAGTATATAGAAGTATCATAATAGATCCAAATCATCATATAACTCAAAACCACTTGCTCACTTGATCATATACATATGCATCCCATGGCACAAGAATGTCAGAAACTTAAATTCTCATACATTCATTCCAAATATGGTCCATATAACATATTTACATACTTTTACACATGAGTGAGGGTTTACATCTCATAAATAACATATACATTCATACTTTGACATAAATTTACACAAAATCTTATTCTATTGTCAAAGTAACATGTCTCAAGCTTCTTAGCCTCCACTTTTGGCTCCATGAGCATTACCTAGACATAGTTAGACATAAAGCGGGGGACAGTGAGATTCAAAGAATCCCAATAACTCATTCACCCTTTAAAGAATGCATATTTGGCATGTTATCATGTCAAAGAGAGCAAATATACATCTAATGCTTCCAAGTATCAAACATAGACATATTTCCAAGGTCATATAGATTCATTAAGTTCAATAACTAACTCTAAGGTCTTTTGGTCTAGCCTCACTCAATTATATAGGACTTTTGGATTAGCCTTACCCATTTCAAGGACTCTTGACTTAGCCTCACTCATTCCATGAAACTTTTGGCCTTGTCTCACCTTTACTTAAGGACTTTTGGCTTTATCTCATTCAATTCAAGGGACTTTTGGTACAACCTCACCCATTAAGAGCCATCTCACATTCAAAATGTAAATCAAGAAGCATAATGGTACCAAAGCATCAAACCAATGGCCATAAGCATGTTTCATGATTCAAACATATATACAAGCAATCCATGACAATCAAACAACCATGAAATGCATACAAGAATGGATGAAGAGCTACCTTAAGTCAAGAAGTACAATTTCTCTCTTTGTTCTTTAGCTTCTTGGTCTGGGCTAACACACACACACACACTTGGATGAGGTTTATTTTTCTTGGCCTAGACACATCAAACAAGATATAAATACATCAATGAAACCATCTCTAGCCTCACATCAACTCTTCACAAGTTACTTTTAGCTTATGGCATGCATATGGTTCCATATAATGGCATAATGAAGCAACTTATATAATTCATCATCTTGGCTCTAATTTATCAATCAATCCAAGTCACATGACTCCATTTAAACTCATTAGAGTAATCACAAACTCATTTTAAAGAGCCAAACACTAAGTTGCTTGTTTATGCCTAAAGGAATCCTAAACTTTCAAGTTTCAAAATATAATTTCTAAATTCAAACCAATAGTTCCTTTAGTGTTTATTATTCATTTCTAGACCATTTGTATCCTTGAAATCAAAGAAAACTCTCCTTAAGTGTGTGATCCCCTTCTTCATCAAAACATATAGCAATTTAGGAGCCCATGGAGTTTTGTTAGTTTTCCTAGGGAATTTGTCACTTGTGAAGCTTCGTAAGTGTCTTAGGAACTCAAACATGCTCTTATACAAATTAAATCACCATCACAAAGTTTCATAAATTCCTAGGTGAAATCAAAATCGTAATTTGCATAACTTGTTATCTATAGGTTCTTTTTGAATCCTATTGCTACCTATGATTCCTTAGATTTCAAAACTTCAATTTCTATCAAGTTTAGATCAAAATAAAACTCCCTACATAGACCCCTTATTTGGCCAAAATAGTGCACATAAGAAGAAGTCAAGAAGAAGCAATTCCAACCATGGTTTCTTACCTTGTTTCAAAGCTCACAAGATGTACTTTCTAGGCTTTCAAGAATTTCCCTAATTCCTCTCTTTCCTCTACTGAACTAACCACAAAACAATACCAATTAAGTCACCAAAACCATGAAAATAGAGAGTAGAGAGAGGAGAAGAGGTTTAGTGAAGGGAGAAATATGAAAAAGTGGCTAAATCTTACACTTTCAAACCTTAGTTTCTTCCTCCTTTGCTCCTCCTTTGGTGCACCACTTAGAGTTGTCCTAGGTTCTGTTTTAGACTAATTGGAAGTTAGTTAAGAGGATGGAGAGAAGTGGGGCATTCTAAATAAGAAGGAGGGGCTTCATTATGACACTTTTTAAAATTCTATTTTAGTCCCTCATCTTGGTTTTCTCCATTTGATCTCATTTTAACTCCTTTTTTAAAACTATCTTTTCCATCATAAAATTTAGGTCCATTAATTTATAAAATGCTTTTAGTTTCACCTAATTTAGATTTAAATCTTTACCAAACTATTCGATCAAAGTTTTGGTCAACTAATAACCAAAATTACATGCCGGAGCGGTTTTAACCATTCTAGGGGTTCCTATGGTTTTTAAAGCCTCTGAGAATCCTAGGAAACTCAATTTTTCCATTTAAAGCTCCCTTCTTTGAGTTTTCAAAAAGTTACCTAAAATTATGATTATCCATTGTATTATTCTTTAAAATCGCTTAGCCATTTTCCAATTTCAGGTTCTTCTGAGGCTCTAATCCACATTTTGATATGTACAAATTCTTATTCTAATTTTATTTGGTCTCAATTTATTTTAATTTAGGATGGTTCTATCTCATTTTATTAGGTTCAGTTTAGTTTTTTGAAAATTGGCTATTACACATGGCATATTGTGGCTCAATTTGTACCCCTTAGATCCCACAATCAGACTTTTCTGAGCCATAAAATGATCATGAACCAAAAGTATATCAAATGGACGAATTTTAGACTGAGATTTGGCAAGCATTTAGAGCACACTTAAAGCTTTCTAGAGAACTAAAGTCACTATTTTTCTGCTCTATGGAATATTTTATGAATTTATGAAGTTGGCTATTTTTTTGCAGAATTTTCTATGCACTGTTCATATGGTCATGCTTATGTTTTTATGGGTTTTAGGAGAACCAATGAGCTTGTTTTGACCTGAAATTTTTACATTAGATAGTTCACATTATAAGCTTTTCATGGCCACTAAACTTGTGTAAATCGGAGTTATATAGCGAAATTAAAATTTTGCCCCCAATGTGAGATAAAATGGAAAAATTATGCATATAATGTAACCCATGAATTGTAATGTCCGATTTTCTTGAAAACGTTAAAAATAGGCTATATATAAAAGGAAATCTCCTAAATAAAAAGATTTGAGACCAAATAAAATTAGGATAAAATTCTAAATAATAGAAAATGAGGATCTAAGGTTTAAGATGCCCAGAAACCAGAGTCATAGTAGCTAAACAAAATCAAACGAAAGGTAGTGACAATTTCGTAATTTTGAGCACTTTTTAGAAAAATTAAAATAGGGATCTTTGAATAAAAAAATTGAGTTTCTTAGGATTCTTAAAGGCCTTAAAAACCATTATGAACCCTTAGAATGGTTCAAACCCCTCTGGTTTATATTTTAAAGAGTAGGTTGACCCGAACTTTGACTAGTTCGTTCAGAAAGGTTTTAAATCCAATTGAAGTAAAACCAAAGGCATTTTATAAGTTAGAGGACCTAAATTTCTTGATGAAAAAGATGATTCTAAAAAAGGAGTAAAAATGAATCCAAATGGAAGAAACCAAGAAAGAGGACAAAATTGGAATTTTGGAAAAAGCTTTAAATGAGCTCCCTTACTTTATATACCATGTCCTCCTTCTCCTCTCCATTTAACTAACCCATTTTCTACCTAAAACCAGAGGAGAGACTAGCAAAAAAGGTTGCACAAGAGGAGGGGAGAACGAAGAAGAAAAGCTTAGTGAAAAGGTACGAAAACTATGAAATATCATGCTCCTTCCTTTAGCAAACTTGTTCTCCTCCTTCTCCTCTCTCTTCCTATGGTTTTAGTGTTTAATTTGGGACTATTTTGGGACTTGTTCAGTAGGTGAAGGTTAGAAATTGAAGGAGAAGCCTGGAGCAAGGGAAAGTAGTCTTGAAAAAGCTAAGAACTAAGGTAAGAACCATGGCCTTCCTTGCTTTTTCTTTATTGTTCTTCCTTGAGTGAATTTCGACCAATTATAGCCCATCCAATAGGAGATGAAATCTGACCAAGCCAAGGGAGAAACATAGGCTTTAGAGTATGAGAAACAGGAATATGCAATGAAATTCAAAAGAGAAGCATTAGAAATCAAGTTACCAAAACCAAGGGATTTTATTGCACCTTGATATGTATGAGACTTTCTAATGGTATTTTAAGTTGTCTAAAAATGTGTATGAGTTCTCAAGACATCTAGGAACCCTCACAAGTGCCAACTCCCTAAAGAAAATTTGTAAAACTCCATGGGTGCTCCTTGTTGCTCATGTCTCGGCCAAGACCACCATATGAATATAGGGAGAGTTTTTAATTTTTCTAAAGCTAGAAAGGGACTAAATATGATAAATGAACATCAAAGGAAGCCTTGGAATAAATTTAGAAAACATGGTTTGTGAGATAGAGGTATAGGCTCTATTTTAAGACATAAAGAAGTAACTTGTACCTACAGTTCTTGAAATGAATTTATGATGACTCCAAGAAGTCTAAATAGAGTCAAGAGACTTGATAAAAGGAGAAATTGGAGCCAAGATCATGAATTCCAATAGTTGCTTCATTATGTCTTGTATGGAATCATAATTGTGTCTTACAACAAAGTAGCTTTACATAAAGTTTGTGTGGAGCTAGTGTAACACCATATTACTTTAGCCTTACTTTCCCATATATTATCTTCCATACATGTGTTTCAAGAAGAAAATGGATAGAAATCATGACTCATTATAGTGTGTGTAGCATTTTAACTATTCAAATTTTTCCCCATGGGCTCCCCAACATGATCTTCTACTCATATTCCATCTACATGAGTCATAAACATCATGAAACATCTCATGCAATTTGGATTTGGGGTCCCACACATCAGAAAAATGCATGCTTGTTTTTGGACCCAGAATTCAAGTTTTTGACACCAAATTTGAAAATTTATAATTAAATCTAGAAAAATTGAAATCTAATAAATCATAGCTTTATGAAGCCTCTCACTTTATGCTAAAAATACTTCTATGCCATGAAAACATCATCTTGACCACATTTGATAATAGAAAAGTAACCTAGGTTCAGCTATCCTGGAGTTCTGATATAGTTTACTTATATGAATTTCAAAAATTCATAGCTAATTCTACAAAACTTAAAATCAAGTAAACCATACCAATCTAGAAAGTTATAGATGTCTAATTTAGGGAAAAAATAGTCTAGATCCATAAAATAACATTAAGCTAAAGAAAATTGATGGAATAGTGCTTGGGGTCTAACAGCATTATTGACAGTAAGTTCTAACTTCAAAACTTAATTTCTCTCTCTTTAGACCTCCAAATGAGGTGCTTCTAGTTGCTATAGCTTATTGTGAATGTCTAGTTTCTCCATGTAAAATGTCAGAGCCATTAGCCTTGTTTAGCCCTTAGATGATATGAAAATGTGAAATGCTTAAGTGAACAGTGCCTATACCAAAACCAATTTCGGATATGAATTTTGAAATATCATAAGAATTTCTATAGACCTCCAAATAGTGTGATTCTTAGGCCAAAAAAAAAGCCCTATATGAGATTTATATGTATGCAAAATTTTAGCCACAAAATCTCTCATTTGGTTAGGTTGGGTTAAACTCACAAAATGGGTCATTTTTTGTCCTAAAATAGTTCATATGAGTATCAAATGGTCCTCCCCTAAAACCAAGACCACTTGTGTATATGGGAAAACTTCAAAATGAGTTATTAAACTTGTCTAAGGATTCCAAATATCCATATATCACAAAATCACTACCCCACTTGTTCACATGCATAAGTTCTTAAGGGCACAACCATGCATTTCAATATCAAAATTCTCTAATCTTATTCATATACTTTCAATTCTCACACATATATCATATATCCATATATTTACATATGTTCAAATGTCTATACAACATATACATCATGAGATTACATCATTTGACAATCAAATGGTTACAAAATGGCTAGACATATAATCCTTTTGTCAATATCTTCCTTTCAAGCTTAGTGGCCTCCATCTTGTTGCTCACTTGGTCCACCTAGATATGTTAGGTAATGGGGAGGGGTGAAATTCAAAGAATCTCAATAACCCTGTATACTTTCAGTCATACATGATGGATGTAATTTCATGCAAAGGAATGCCATGCATGATCTATGAGCTACATAAGCATATCAAGAGCCTAATTTCCATTTCATAAGTCTTAAATATATCAAAGTAGACTCTCAAGACCTCGATTAGCCTCACCCACCTCTCTTAGGGCTTTTGGACTTACCTCACCCATTTATTTTAAGACTTTTAACTAAGCTTCACTCTTCTGAAAACTTTTGGCTCGTCTCACCTATACTATAGGACTTTTGGCTCATCCTCACCCTTATCAAGGGACTTTTGGCATTATCAAGTCTATTCAAGTCTTATGCACACATAAAAGCAATTCAAGACACATAAGTGGCACCACACATGTCCCTACTAGCAAAGCATACTTTTCATAGTTCAACCACACATAACAAGCATCCAAAGTAAGAAAACATCCACACACCTACATAAAAGAAAGGTCGGAGGGCTACCTTGAGTGCAATTACACACACTTTTTCTTGATCTTTCTTCCCTCCCTTGGCTACACGCTTGATAATGGGTGGAGTAAGATTTCCTTGAGCCTAACCACAACAAATAGAATTCAATTATCTTCTTGAACCAAGTTCTAAGCCTAGTCATACATTACTTCATTAGGCCTTTATGGATTTCAGAGGTGCTCAGGAGCCCACGGGGTGTGCTATTGTTCCTTAAAAAGAGAAACACTCAGGAGGCTTCCTAAGGGTCTCATAAACTCAATTAAACTCTCATATAAACATTGGGATTCTTTGGAAAAAATAGATTTTAAGATATGTTCACAAGTCTTTATCTTTACTATCTTGGGTTTTACATAATTTCCTTCAAGTTATTTTACCTTTTCTAGTCCTCCATCATCGATAATATAGATTTCTTGTTTACTTTTGGTTAGAAAATACTCCCCCCTTCAGCTCTCTTCTTGCCCAAACATACACATTAAGAGAAGGAAAGGAGAGAGAGTAACAAATCAAGAAGGTTACCTTGGCTTCCTAATTTTCCTTGGATGCTCTTTCAAATGGTTAACTCCTCTTCTTAGAACTCCACTCTTCCTCCTCTAAACCATAGAAAAGGAGTTGGGAAGGAGTAGAATCAACTTACTAAAGGAGAAACCATGAAATTCCTTACCTTTACTTAGTTTCTTCATCCTCCTCTTTGTCCTCCTTGGTGCGCCACTTCCAGAGCTTTGGGGATCTATTTGCATCCTACTAAAGTCGGTTAAAATGAGTAGAAGAATTCTGGACCCTTTAAAAAGCAAATTTAACTTTTTCACATTTTTTCAGAATAAATCTCGCTATAGCTAGAAACACCCCTTGCTACAGTGAGAACTTATCAATTCTAGGTCCCCCTGTTCTCGCCACAGCTAGTGCTATTACAAAAAACTCCTTAGATTTTGTATGAGCCATGAACTCACTATAGCGAATAGGCATCCTTGTTGCAGCAAACAAGCATCATCGCTATAACTAACAAGCATTCTCGCTATAGCTAGAAGACTTTGAAAAATTATGAAATCTTGAGTTGTCATTTCTACAAATACTAGGATGTTACATTTCTACCCCCTTTAAATAAAATTTCATCCTTGAAATTGAAAATACATACCTTAGGAGAATAGCTCTAGATATTTCTTTCTCATATCTTCCTCTAGCTCCCAGGTAGCTTCTTGGGGAGATAGCCCCGTCCAAACCATTGTCACCATCGATATCATCTTATTCCGTAACTGCTTGAGTCTAACATCCACAATCTGATCTGGTGATACTATAAAAGATAAATTGTCCTGTAACTACACATTTTCATATTCTATGACATGTAAGGGGTTGGGTTAGTATTTTTTAAGTTGGGATACATGGAAAATGTCATGTATTTAGCTTAGGTTCAGAGGAAGGGCAAGTCAATAGGCCATAGGTCTAACTTTATTAAGAATTTGGAACGAATCTATGTACTTGGGATTGAGCTTTCTACTTTTAATAGACCTAACAATTCTTTTAACTAGAGACACTTTAACAAAAACATGGTCTCCAACCTCAAACTCCAACGACCTTCTTCTTCTATCTGCGTAACTTTTCTGTCTACTTTGAGCTATTAGAAGTTTCTTTCTTATGGTTTCTATTTGTTTAGAGGTTTGGTCAACTAAATTTGGGCCTTTGAGGCTTCTCTCTCCAAGCTCAGTCCAACACACTATAGACCAACATTTCCTCCCATACAATGCCTCGTACGGTGTCATTTGGATACTAGCATAATTACTATTATTATAGGTAAGTTCCGCTAGAGGCAAGTATGTATCCTAGTTACCCTTTAGCTCTAAAACACATGCCCTCAACATGACTTCAAGGGTTTGGATGTTCCTTTCTGTCTGACTATCTATCTAAGGGTGATAGGCTGTATTGAATCTTAATCTAGATCCTAAGGCATCCTGTAATGATCTCTAGAAATTTGAAGTGAATCTAGGATTTCTATCTGATACAATGCTTCTAAGTTTACCGTGTAATCTCACTATCTCTCTGATGTACAGTTGAGCTAACTTATATAGGGTGTAAGTGACTTTCATTACTAGAAAATGTGCCGACTTTGTTAATCTATCCACTATCACCCATATAGCATCATGCCCTGAGGATGTCATGGATAAATTCATGATAAAATTCATAACTATACTATCCCACTTTCACTTAGGGATATCTAGGGACTGAAATAACCCAGTTAGCCTCTGGTGCTCTATATTAACTTTTTGACATACTAAACATTGGGAGACATACTCAGTTATGTCTGATTTCATTATAGGCCACCAAAATATCTTCTTGAAATCGTGATATATCTTGTTATAGCCTGGATGAATCATGTACTTACTTTTATGTGCTTCTTCTAATATCCTTTCTCTAATATCTGAATTCCTAGGCATATATAACCTATCCCTATACCTTAATATCCCATCCTTTGACAGATTGAAGTCTGGAGTGTTACCCTAGGCCATCTTCTTGTTGGGCCTCTCTAATCTCACTCCCTAGGTTACTTTCTATTTGCGTCTTGCTTATATACAAATTCCCCGAATGCACCTCACACGAGAGATTCATATCTCTGAACCTCTCCATTAGTTCTTACTCTCGGATCATCATGAAGGCCATGTGTATGGATTTCCTACTTAAAGCATCTGCAACCACATTAGCCTTCCCTGGATGGTATTTTATGGTGAAGTCATATTGCTTTAGGTACTCTAACCACTTCTTCTATCTCATATTCAACTCTTTCTGCTCAAATAGATACTTAAGGCTTTTGTGGTCATTATAGATTTCTATGGCTGCTCTATATAGGTAGTGTCTCTATATTTTAAGTGCAAATACTACTGTTGCTAGTTCTAAATCATGTGTAGGATAGTTTTTCTTATGGGGTTTCAACTGTTTAGAAGCATAAGCTACCACTCTGTCTTCTTGCATAAGCACACACCCTAACCCCTTTTTTGAAGCATCACTATAGCTACGAAAGTCTCCTTAGGGTCAAGAAGCACTAATACTGGGGCTGTGGTTAATCTATGCTTCTACTCTTGGAAACTATTTTCACACTTCTTGTCCTACACAAATGCTATGTTCTTTCTAGTGAGCTTGGTCAGTGGCATTGCTATTTGAGAAAAGCCCTGAATGAATCTCCTGTAGTACCCCGCTAAACCTAGAAAGCTCCTGATCTCTATCACTATCCTTGGTCTTTCCCACTGTAACATTGCCTCAACTTTATGGGGATCTACTGCAACCCCTGCCTAGGAGATTACGTGGCCTAGGAATGGTACCTTAGTGAGCTAAAACTCACATTCACTAAGTTTAGTGTACAATTGCTTTTCTCTTAGGATTTGAAGGACTAATCTCAAATGCTGCTTATGCTCTTTTCTGCTTTTTGAATAGATGAGAATGTCATCTATGAATACTACTACAAACCTATCTAGGTATGGCCTAAACACCGTGTTCATATAATCGATAAGCATCGCAGGTGCATTCATCAACCCAAAAGGCATAACTAGAAACTCATAGTGCCCGTACCTAGCCTTGAAGGCTGCCTTAAGGATATTGATGATGCCTTAGTTGCTTAAGCACTCAATTAAACTAAGATTGAATTAATGTAGTATAGGTCAACCCTAGGTCATTCTTCCCAAGGAGCAATTTAGGGGTTAATTTGAATTGATTTTAGGAGATTATTTGATGCTTGCTATTTGATGCAAATTCTGAAAAAACTATCTCTACACTAAATGCAAAATTAATTGAACTAAATACCTGCAAATGGGGGGGTTTTGAATTAAAAAATTAAATTTCAACTAAAATAGAAAAACCAAACAAGTAATTAAATTAGAATGCTCTACATTGAAATTAAAGTGATTTTGAAAATGCTAAGAACAAATAGGAGGCAACCAAGGTTTTGCAAGGGGATTTCGGCTCTCGTCACTCACCAAAGATTGATTGAGACCAAGAGAAGTGATTAGATAAAAGACTAATGTGTTTAATCAACTTAATCCAAGAATAGGAAACCCTAAACTCAAATGCATATCACTTGATTTAACTAGGAAACCCTTAGCTAATTCAAGTAATTTACAAGTAATTAAGCCAATTAAACACATTAAATCTTTCAACAATTGGATTCAATTAATTCTGGGAATTTGATTCCAATTACCTAATTGAACAATTAAGCAATCATACTACCTAATTTAACAATCAAGTAGCATAAAAGACCAAGATATGTAATTAAAATTATAACATTAATCAAATCAATGCAAGAGAACTCAAACATCAATCCAACCAACATTAATAGGTCCAGAAAACCAAAATTCCAGCAATTATAAAACATAATTCTAATCCCAATTAACCAATTCCAATTACAATCCAAGATAAAATAATTGTCCAGCCTAAAACTAGGTCTCAACATTCAATCCATATAGAAATTCCTAAAACTAGAAAATCTTTAAGTTCTTGAAATTGAAAGAGGAAAAGGTAGGAAAAATAAACTCCCCCAATGGTCTTCAATCCAATTAATTCAAGAGCTCAAGCTTCCTCCTCCATGCTTCACCTTGGTGCCACCTTTAATTAAGCTTCCATGGATTTGTGCTTCTAAAATCCCTCAAGTTTTCTGCCATGAAGAGGAAATGAAGGAGAATAGAGATGATGGTGGTTCAGTTGTAAGGGCAATGTGCAGATGAGTAAATGAAGAAGCAACAAATTCTTGGTCTAGGTGCTCTCTTCGGGTGTCCTGCTGTGTAATTCAAATAATGGAGCAATTGAATGAATTAATTAGCAAAATCTCCCTAGCAGCATCCCTCTCATCCAGTGTAGAGGCAAAGAAAAGTCAAAGCAACCATTCTCCAATCAGCTTCTGTCCCTCCCCAGGTGTCTCTCTATGTGACGTCCAGAAAGGAGAAATAAACCAATGAAGAATAAATGAAAATGCTCTGCAGCTCCTTCTCTCTAGTGTCTCCTCTATTCCAGTTTGACGGCCAGAAATCAAAGAAGAATAAAGCAATTTAATTCATCCTCCCAGGTGCAGCGTCTCTAAGTGAAGCCTCTTCCTCCAACTGCGTTGCTCAGCATGAAACCCGAAAGGCAAGGAAAAAGAATCAGGAAGCTGCACTTCTGTTAGCTCCAGGAATTCTGCTGTGTGTTCAAAAAAGTGAATGGATAAAGTAGCTCTTATTCTCCCAGTCCTCCCTCTGCATAGTCCCAAAAAGCCAATGAAGAAGCAGCTAGAATTTTCTCCTCCAGGTCCAGCCTCCTGCACTATCCGAAGGGAAAAGATGTATCAAAAGAAAATGGTGCCAGCCAGCAAGAGGCGTCCTTCCCACAATCCAGTCTGAAAAGTTAAAGAAAAATTCATCCTTAAGCAATGCGTCTCCCTTAGTATTTTGGCATCTCTAGCTTCCATCCCCTACGTCGAATTTTATGCACCAGGGAATAATCAAATGAAAACCTGATAATCTAATTACAAATATGCCATTATCAGAAATTAATAAAAGCAAAAATTATGCTTCAATCTTAACCCTTGATCTACTTTAAATCATTAATTCACTTGCCCAAAAATTCTGCACAAAATTAATAAATGTTTTAAAGATTGAAAATATTTAACCCATCAAAGAATTATGGAGAATAAAATATTAGCAATTTAAATCCAAAAATTCTCCTAATTAATTCAAAATTATATTATTTTCCAAAATTAACCAAGAATTCAAATATTGCATAATAAATCCATTTAAGCTTAAATTAATCATAAAAAACAATAATAAATGTGGATAAAAATATATGAAAATGAGCATTTATCAAATATCCTCAGCCTTAATCCTGAGTTGGTAATACCCTAACCTAAGCTTTATCTTCGAGAACACTAACACTCCTACTAGCTGGTCTAGAAGGTCATCTATCATGGGAAGAGGGTATTTGTTCTTGATGGTGAGCTTATTCAGTTCCTTATAGTCTATACACAACCTAAGGCTTCTATCTTTCTTCTTTATAAATAATACTGAAGCTCCCCACGGTGATACATTGGGTTTGACAAAACCTTTCTCTAAGAGCTCTTCTATCTGTTTCTTTAGTTCTACTAGCTCAGTGGGGGTCATCCTATATGGGGTCTTAAACATTAGACCTGCCCCAGGTATAATGTCTATAGCAAACTCAACCTCTCTTTCTAGAGGTAGTCCGCTAACATCCTTAGGGAATATCTTTGAAACTCTCTCACTACAGGGATCTCATCTATACCTTCTTCTAACTCAGGTTAGACTAAAAAGAAAACTAGGAACCCCTGACACCCATGCTCTAATGACCTCTCAGCTTGGGAAGTAGTCATAAAAGCTAGTTCAATCTTAATACTAGGTATAGTCCCATATTCAGGTAAAGAAATACATCTATGATAGTAATCAAGTGTAGCATTATTTGTAGACATCCAGTTCACACCAATGATCAAATCAATATCAATGAGTGGCATGCAAATTAAATCAAGTGTGGTATAGTAAAAGTTAAACTGGACTACATAGTTCAAACAAGCATAGGAGGTAACGGCTTTATTTCTTATGGGGGTGGATACATGTAAATCATATGGTAGTATATGTATGCCCAGACCCGATCTCTTAGCATAGTCATAGAATATAAAAGAGTGGCTAGCACCCGAATCAAATAGGGCAAGTATAGAATAATCATTAACCTTAATAGTACCTTGAATTAGACTTGGGGATCGGCTAGCCACCTATTGCATCAGGGCGAAGACTTTACCTTAGGTCTGTGGTTTGGGTGTAGGAGCTACCTCCCTCTACTGTACAGGCTGTGTGTAGTCTCTGGCCATGTGACCTAGTTTACCACATCTATAGCACACGTTTGCCCCTTATAACATGGTCTGCCCCCATGATTTTTGCCACACTGATTGCATACTATTGGAATGACACTACCTCTAGTGGACTGAGCTGGTCTCTTCCTACCCTTGCCTATTCTATTCCACTGACCTCTATCATCTCTCTTACTATTTCTAGTGGTCAGTGTCTCTTCTCGGGGTCTCTTGCTCTCAGGGAGGGGAAGTCTGGCACTAGGGACTGTCTACATCGTCCTTAAGTTTGCCTCTGTGACTCTACAGATCTCGACTAGGGCATTGAAGTACCTAATCCTCTACGTCACCACCCAGTCTCTGATTTCAAGCAACAGACCCTTTTCTAACTCATCCACTCTTCACCTCTCATCATTATGCTTTTGAAGGTACGAGGATTATCGGGAGAGCTCAACAATCTTTGGCACATACTGATCCACGAACATCCCCTTAGTCTATCTCAGGAGTACAGACTCTGACTCCTTCTAATCTCAGATAGAATTGGGGAAGTGTCTTTCATAAAAGGCCTGGAAGAACGTCTCCTAAGTGATAAGAAGGTTCCTCGACTTCAGTATCAATTTAGTGCCTCTCCACTAATAGTCTGCTTCTTTTTCTAGTAGAAACATAGCCATCACGGCCTTCTGCTCAAACATACACTCCATCATTTTGAAGATCTTCTATGGCTGCATAATCCAGGCCTCTGCTTTTTCTATATTCAACTCTCTGTCAAATAGAAGGCTTGAATTTTTGGAATTGAGCTATAACTTGCCTTGTGGAAGGTTGCTCTGGAGTGGGAGGTGTTTGAGCTGGTGGAGTCTGAGAGGTATATGGGTTCTGACCTGAGGGGATCACCTCTGAATCCTCTAGATGGTCTAAGTGTTGTGGCAAAGGAGGAGTAAGCCTCTTAGTATCTCTCTGTGCAAGACTCTCTTGTAATTGCATTATCATAGCTTGTTGTTGATCGAGGCGAGTTATAATAGCTTGTAAGGCTCCAACCGTCTGATCACTAGGCCTAGCCTTAGCCTCTCTAAGCTTAGGTCTAACTATTCTAGAAGGTCTGCCTCTACCTCTCCATGTGTTCATCATGTTTTTGAAATGACATTAACATAGTTTAATACCAAATACGAACATACGCCACGTCTCCACACTCAAATCATCCATATTCAATGCATAAACATATAGTAAGTCACATTCTCAAGTCATAACCCACCCTAAAGTGCCTGAACCGAACCTCTGATACCAAAAATGTAACACCATATTACTTTAGTCTTACTTTATCATATATTATCTTCCATACATGCTTCATACATGGGTTTCAAGAAGAAAATGGATTGAAATCATGGCTCATTATAACATGTGTAACACTTTAACTATTCAATTTTTTTCTCGTGGACCTCGTGGACTCCCCAACATCATCTCCAACTCATATTCCATCTACACAAGTCATAAACATTGTAACATCTGATTTTCTAAAAATCCAAGAAAACATAAAGAAACGTGAGAAACGTAATATACGGTTTCTCCGTCAACGTATGAAATTCACCGGATATAAAAGGAAGTCCCCCAAATAGAGTAAATTGAGGTATAATAAAATTGAAATAATATTCTAGACTACAAACAATGATGAGTCAAGGCCAGAGGTGCCTTAAAATTGGTACTAAAATAAATGAAAAAAAGGGATAAGAAAAAGGTCCTAAAAAGCCTCTGAAGTCAAGTATAAAGGAGTCAGGGACTAAAATGCAAAGAAAAGTTATATGTCAGGCAAAAGGTATAAATTACCCAAAAGTTCAGGGAACCCTAGTTTCACCCTCTATTCGTGGCTTTAGGCACGAATATCAAAAAATCGGATAAGAATCTCAGAAATCTGTGATCCACAGTTAAACTCAGTTTGATGATATAGGTCTAATGATGCCAAGTTGTTCGGATAGCCGGGTAGGATCCGGTCCAGGATTTGGTTATCCCGATCAGTAACCATAAGCAAAATAGAAAAAGAAAGTTGTAACAACTATAGAAATAAAAATAGCTAAAGGGCTAAGAAACCTTGAAAGAGTTTCACGGACAGAATTATAGTAAATTAAAATTTTATAGCACAATTATAATACAAAATGGTGAAAATTACACCTATAGACCCGGGTGTCCGATTGACACTGAAATTTATGAGGATTGAGGTTAAGGACCTCTAAACCATGTTTGAAACTCAGTATGGCCAAAAAGTAGAGAAAATAATATTCATAAATTTTAGAAGATCTAAAGGTATGTATTGTACCATAAAACCTTAATCGAGCCCGAATACTGATTGTTAGACTATTGTAAGGCCCAATAGTTGATTCTAAAGGCCCAAAAGAGAAGCAAAGATATAATTAGGATTTTAGAGAAGATGAAACCCAAAGATAAATATAAAATAAAAAGGAAAGAAGAAAAGGATTTTAGTTATTTTAAGGAATTAACCATGGTTAAGTTAGAAACTAACTATGGTGGAGTTAAGAAATTAACCGTGGTTACTATTCATAACTTAAGGAATAAGAAAAGACTTCCAAGTATGTGGCCAATAATTTTTGAAAGAAGATATTTAGTTATGAAATTAGAAAATCAAAAGAAAAAAGGAATAGAAGGTTAAGATTTGATCTTGAAAAGGTTGATCCAAGGGTCCAAATTTAGTGTAACCATTTAACTTCATTAGATTCATCTCCTTCACCTCCATTCCACCATTTTCACACCACACACAAGGGAGAAAGAAAGAAAAACGTGAAGAGAGAGAGAGAGGGAGAAAAAGTGGAAGAAGAAGTGAAACCAAGCAAAATTACCACCATTCTTCACCAAATTTCTTTATCTTCTCCATCCTCCAACCATTTTCTCCAAAGGGCAGCTGCATATTCATCTTTTCTTCAAGGTGGAATGTTGCTCTAAGTGGGAAGAGAAAGGATTTTAGTGTGAGAAAAGCAAAGGAAGCAAGGATAAAGCTTAAAGAGTAAGTTTTCTCCATCTTATACTTGCAAATCACATGCTTTAAGCTAGTTTTGTTAAACCCTAGCTATGAGTCATTTTTGGACAGCATATGAATCATTAGAAATGGAGTTCATATGTTGAATATGAAGGCCTTGAAATGAAGTTTATATGTTGAACATGAAGGCCATATGAGCTTAGTTATTGTTGTTATGTGCTCGGACTTTAAAAAACACAAAGATTATAATTTTTGGGAAAATCAAAATCATAGGGAGATGCTGTCCGAATTTTCCCAAAATTTTTATGGTGTTTTCTTGATGTCTTAAAGTCTTGTATACCAAATTTCAAGTCCTAAAACATAAAGAAAAAGGCTATGGAATTTTTAGAACCAAAGAAATGCACTTTTAAGCCTAAAATGGAGCTAGATTATGTGATGACCAAAATGTGATGTTGGGGCTGAAATTTGATGATGTTATCCATTCTAATGGATTCAAAAGGGTTTTTTTAGCTAGGAATACCTATGGGAAAGCCCCCAAAACTCATAAGATAAAATTCCTAAATTTTGGCCAAGAAATGCATACTATTCGCCCATAGTGAATGGGAAGGGAAGGAGTTGGATTTTTCCAATTCCAATGGTCCCATTAAGTTTAAAAGGGTCATCATACTTTATAAGTTAAGGTTTATGTGTTGATTGTAATGAATTATCATTATGATTATAGGGTTTGATGTTATTTTGGGAACTCCAAAAGCAAGTAAACCAAGTCCTAAGGATTGAGGGGCAAAGTTTGCTAAGGTAGTAGTTTTCCTCTCTCTTTCCTTAAGCTTGTATGTTTGTATAATGATGAGTGTTATGCTATATTAAGTTGTCATTTATGCTATAAGATGAGACATGTATACTTAGATTGTACTTGGCCTTGTATGAAATTCCTTGTATTACTATGCGATATGTAGCATCTTGACTGGCATTATGTTATGTACTTACATGCTTACTTGTGAATAAGATTGGTTTACTACTACTGAGATTTCATAATCTCACCCCAAATATAACCCATGCTAGGTCCGAGTTCAAGCAAAGAAAGAGCAAAGAATGTGGAGACATAAATCGAGGACCTTACTTTTATGCACCACATTTTGTCATGTAATTAAATATTTTAGATTACTGCATGTATAAGTTATATTATGACACTGTAAGGTACTCAAGTATGAAATGAAAAGCCATGTATATACCTAACCCTGAAGTAATAAGAGTATGACTAACGTGCCTAAGATGCAAGAATGGCTGTGCTTATATAAAGGCAAAATAATAATAATAATAATAATATGGCCAATGAGGGGTAAAACTGTCCAATTTGTTGTAGGGGCAATTTTATATGAATTTATATGTGCTCCACTAAGTAAGTATTTTCCCCGTGTAAAGAGCTTAGAGAGCTTGAAGTAGAGCCCTGAATTAACCTCATACGATTTTTCTATAATTAAGTATGCATTTTCAAAGTTAGATAAGAATTTGGAAATGACCAAATGAATAGTAAAATTGTTTGAGGAAGTTTTAAAATGAAATGTTTTTATCAATTCAGGTTTCTGTTGACTCCTCTAAGTTTTATATGAGGTAATTGTAGTAGGAAAAGTGTTATAAAATAAGGTATGACAAACATCATGAAGCATCTCATGCAATTTGGATTTGGAGCCCCACACATTAGAAAATGCATGCTTGTTTTTAGACCTAGAGTTCAAGTTTCTGTCACTAACCTTGAAAATTCATAATTAAATCTAGAAAAATTAAAATCCAACAAATAATAGCTTTTTTAAAATCTATAAACGTTAAATTTATGATAAAAATACTTCAAGGCATGAAAACACCATCTTGACCATGTTTGACAACAGAAACATAACCTAGGTCTGGTTGTCCTGGAATTTTGATATAATTTACTGATATGAATTTCAAAAATTCATCGATAATTCCAAAAAAAATTCAAATTAAGTAAACCATACCAATCTAGAAAGCCACAGATGTCTAATTTAGGGAAAAATATCTCTAGATCTATAAAATGACATTAAGTTAACAAAAATCAATGGAATAGTGTTTGGGGTCTTGTTGCGTTACTAACAGTAAGTTCAAACTTTAAAAATTAATTTCTTTCTCTTTAGACCACCAAATAAGACGCTTCTAGTTGCTATAGGTCATTGTGAATGTCTAATTTCTCCATATAAAATTTTAGAACCATTGGACTTCATTTGTCCCTCAAATGACATGAAAATGTGAACTATTCAAGTGAACATTGCCCAGACTAAAACTAATTTCTGATATAAAATTTGAAAAATCATAAGAAATTTAATAAACCTCTAAATAATTCATCTCTTAGACTACCAAAAAGATCTATATGAGATTTATATGTGCGGAAAATTTTAGCCTCAAAATCGCTCATTTGGTCAGGTTAGGGTTTAGCTCACAAAATGGGTCATTTTTTGTCCCAAAATGGTTCATATGAGTATCAAATGGTCCTCCCTTAAAACCAAGACCACTTAGGCATGTGGGAAAGCTTCAAAATGGATTATTAAACTTGTCTAAGGAGTTCAGATATCCATATATCACAAAACCACTACCCCACTTGTTCACATGCATAACTTCTTAAGGGCACAACTTGCATTTCAATATCAAAATTCTCTAATCTTATTCATATACTTTCAATTCTCACACATACATCATATATCCATATATTTACATATATTTAAATGCCTATACAACATATACATCAAGAGATTACATCATTTGACAACCAAATGGTTACAAAATGGCTAGACATATAATTTTTTTATCAATCTCTTCTTTTCAAGCTTGGTGGCCTCCATCTCTTTGCTCACTTGGTCTACCTAGACATGTTAGGTAATGGGGAGGGAGTGAGATTCAAAGAATCTCAATAGCCCTATACACTTTCAATCATACATGATGGATGTAATTTCATGCAAAGGAATGCCATGCATGGTCTATAAGCTACATAAGCATATCAAGAGTCTAATTTCTATTTCATAAGTCTCAAATAAATCAAAGTAGACTCTCAAGACCTCGATTAGCCTTACCCACCTCTCTTGGGGCTTTTGGCCTTACTTCACCCATTTACTTTGAGACTTTTGACTAAACCTCACTCCTCTTAAGACTTTTGGCTTGTCTCACCTATACTAAGGGACTTTCGGCTCATCTTCACCCTTATCAAGAGACTTTTGGCATTACCAAGTCTATTCAAGTCTTATGCACACATAAAAGCAATTCAAGACACATAAGTGGCACCACACATGTCCTTACTAGTTAAGCATACTTTTCATAGTTCAACCACACACAACAAGCATCCAAAGTAAGAAAACATTCACACACATACATAAAAGAAAGGTTGGAGGGCTACCTTGAGTGCAATTACACATACTTTTTCTTGATCTTTCTTCCCTCCCTTGGCTACACGCTTGACAATGGGTGGAGTAGGATTTCCTTGGGCCTAACCACAACAAATAGAATTCAATTATCTTCTTGAACCAAGTTCTAAGCCTAGTCATACATTACTTCATTAGGCCTTTATGGATTTTAGAGTGCTCAAGAGCCCATGGAGTGTGCTAGTGTTCCTTAAAAGGAGAAACACTTAGGAGGTTTCCTAAGGATCTTATAGACTCAATGAACTCTCATATAAACTTAGGGACTCTTGGGAAAAATCAGATTTTAAAATATGTTCACAGGTCTCTATCTTTGCTATCTTGGGTTTTACACAATTTCCTTCAAGTTCCTTTACCTTTTCTAGTCCTCCATCATCTATAATCTAGATTTCTTGTTTGCTTTTGGTTAGAAAATACTCCCCCCTTTAGCACTCTTCTTGGCCAAACATACACACTAAGAGAAGGAAGGGAGAAAGAGCAACAAATTACGAAGGTTACCTTAGCTTCCTAATTTTCCTTGGATTCTCTTTCAAATGGTTAACTCTTCTTCTTAGAACTCCACTCTTCCTCCTCTAAACTAGACCCAAAATAGCACTAAACATAACATTAAAACTATAGAAAAGGAGGTGAGAAGGAGGAGAATCTACTTACTAAAGGAGAAACCATGAAATTCCTTACCTTTACTTAGGGCAAGAGTAAGGCAAATCCAAAAGTCCTAGAAATGAGGTGAGGCAAAACCAAAAGTCCCTAGGGCAAGAGTGAGGCAAATCCAAAAGTCCTAGAAATGGGGTGAGGCAAAACCAAAAGTCCCTAGGGGATGGTCTTGGCTTGAATGTGAATAAGTGGCATGAGAATTGTGACCTTGCATACTTTATGATTACCATACCTTCCATACATATGCTTTGATGTGTATATGCCTTGAATGTGTATGTGAATGAGTGTGTGAGCTATTGAGATTCTTGGAATCTCACTCCCTTTTCCCCTTCCATCTTAAATTGTATAGGTGGCTCACAAAGAGCAAAGAAAGTAAGCCAAGAGCCTTGAGTGGCTATACTTTAAAACTTTTGTAGTTTTCTTTATGTATAAATGTGAGAGTGATATTGTACATGTTATTTTTACAATGTAAGACCATGAACAAATGTAATATTATGTATGAACTTTGCATGGTTTCAAGACAATGGAAATATGAAAATTGAACACTTTGGGTGCACACTTGAATGTATGTATTTTTGGGGGTGAGATGGTCAAAATGAGATGCATGGTGTTTGGGGCTATCTGGATAGTTCCTTCAAGTCATATTCATACTTTTAAACTTGCCTAAGAGGTGCCAAACTCGAAGGAAGGCCATTTGGACCAAAGTGATACCTTATGAGAGACAAAATTTAACAAATTGGTGAGCTCTATCACTTTTTGTCCAAATGATCTCTTCTTAGACTAACACTTGGCATGCATCTAGAGCTTGTTGAGAGCTTTTTGGAAAGTAAGGTGCAGAATTTTTGGAAATCTATGGAATATTTGGTGAATTTTTAAAGTTGGGAAATTTGTCTGATTTGGTCACTACTACTATAGCTATGGTCCGAAATGAAATTTCATCATCAATGGGGCAAATGATGTTCCATTGTCACAACATTTTACATAGAGAAACTAGACATTCCCAGTTACTTATGCCAATTATAAGCACCTCATTTGGATGTCTAGAGAGGGAGATATTAATTTTTGAAGTTGTTGTCCAGTATTAGGAGTCTAGTCAGACTTATGTCACTATTTGATTAGTTTTCGAGGCCTGGACGTGCCTGGACTAGTCTGAAGCTATTTTTTCCCTCTATCTAATATTCGAGCTTTCCAAATTGATATCATTTTCATGGATTGGATTTTTGTGGGATTAATTGAAAATTTTTGAAGTTTATGATAGTAAGCTATATTAGTACCAGGGACAACTGGACCTTTGTACCTATTTCATTATTAAACATAGTCTAAAGGCTATGTTCATGTCCTAGAATTATTTTTACTATGAATTTAACATCTACAGAATTCTAGAAAGCTATGGTTTGTGTAATTTCAATTTTTTTACATTTAGTTATGATTTTTCAAAGTTGCCCCTGAAATCTGCCATTGTATAGCCACGGGAAATGAAGAAATTTTAGGGGCTTTGACCCTTGATCTGTGGTTTGTGCCATTTTTTGAGAATGTGATGACTTGTATGTATGAAAAATAATTAAAGGATGTTGTTGATGAGTTCATGGGGTCTTAGAGACACGAAATAAAAAATTTATCATCTACGCAACGTAATTAAATTCATTATTTTAATATATTTCTTGAGACTTCTTGAATGAATTGTATAATCTCACTTGGGAGATGAGGTTCAATGTTAGAATATAATATGGTATTATATTTATTGGTATCAGAGCAAAGGTTCAGGCACTTTTGCTCAATATTTGGCTCTTGAGTGGTTAAATTGGCTTGTTTTTGGGTGGTATGTTTGTGTATATGTGCTTGAATTGTATTTGTGGGCTAAGGTTGTGATTCCTTTTTAGTGAAAATGGTGGAGACGAGAAGAGGCAGAGGCAGGGGCAGACTGGTTTAGGGCTTGGAGGTTGAATCCAAGGACCTTCAGCGAGCTATCGTGGAACAGCTCGATAGATTTGAAAATGTAATGGCCCAGCAGCAGTATATGATTCAATAGTAGTGTGAGATGATTATGCAGTTGCAGGAATCCCTGGCTAGATAGGAGGACACCAGGAGAGAGGTCGTCCTACCTCAGCCTCAGCCTTCTACGTCTGGTACTCCACAGTCTTCCACCTCAGGTGCTCCACCCCTACCTCCTCGAAAGCCAATCCAGACTCCACCTTCGATTCAAAAATAGTTAAATAAATTCAGAAAGAATAACCCACTAGTGTTTGATGGGGAACTAGATGCGGACAAAGTGGAGGCCTGGGTGATGGAGATAGAGAAGATTTTCACTATAATGGATTACACCCCTGAGCAGAAAGCTTAGTTAGCCACCTTTATGCTACGAAAAGAAATTGACAAGTGGTGGCACAGTACGAAGTCTCTAAGACTAGAAATTTGCATATTACTTGGGAGAACTTCCTAGTATAGTTTTATAAGAAGTATTTCCCTAGTTTTGTAAGAAAACAGAAAGAGGTGCAATTTATAGGGCTAAAACAGGCCGATGATATGACGGTAGATCAATACGTGGCTAGATTTATAGAGTTGTCTCAGCATTCTTCCTACCTTTAGAGATATGATGATGAACCTTAGAGGTGCGAGCAATTTGAGCTGGGGTTAAAGCCCCATATCAAAGACAAAGTGACTCCACATAGGATCCAGAATTTCAATGCTATTGTGGAGATCAACAGGGTGATAAAAAATAATCTAAGAGAAATTATGCCTACTGCTACAATCACTGCCCAGAGAGAGGCCCTGGAATTGAAGAGACTGAGACCAGAGGAAAGAGCCAGCTCCATACCTACTAACAAGAAGAAGAGCAAGGTGCAGTAGAGCTGGAGGCCACTGAAAAGAAAGAAGGTACAACCCCTAAGGACTCAGTCATCGACACAGCAGTCTACAATGACTTGTTACAAATGTGGGAAGCCAGGGCACATCTCTAGAAATTGTCCCCAGATGGATTCAGTGCCTCCTTTCAGATTGCCTCCTCCCAGGCCACAGACCCAAGGCAGGGTGTTTGCCCTTTCTCAGCAGAAGGTTAGTGCGTCTCCCAGTCTTATTTGAGGTACACTTATGGTGAATGATTTTCCTGTGGTTGCTATGTTTGATTTGGGTGCTAGTCACTCGTTTATATCCTATGACTGTGTGAGATGTTTGGGTTTGGCCATTAGTACTTTGCCTTTTGATTTATCTGTTACTACACCCACAGGAGGCCATGCTATTACTTCCCATGCTTGCTTGAATGTCACTATACAGTTGAACCATTGCCATACTACCATTGATTTGATTTGTATGCCATTTCATGACATCGATTTGATTGTTGGCATGAATTGGATGACTGCTAATAATGTCATTCTTGATTGTGAGCATCACATCATATTTGTACCTTTTTATAGGACCATACCTAGGATAGGGGCCGAGTTATCCTTTATAACTACTGTCCAGGCTGAGAGATACTTAGAATATGGGTGTCAGGGGTTTCTAGTCTTTTTCTCTATTCAGGCCGAGGTAGAAGAAGGGATACAGGAGATCTCGATAGTTAGGGAATTCTTAGAGGTTTTCCTTAAGGATTTTGATTTTAGTGGCCTACCCCTTGAGAGAGAAATAGAGTTTCCTATAGATATAGTGCCTGGGGCTAGATCAGTGTCTAAGGCTCCCTATAGGATGACTCCCACTGAGCTCACTGAGTTGAAGAAACAAATAGAGGAGTTGTTAGAGAAAGGGTTCATACGCCCTAATGTGTCACCATAGGGTGCTCCAATGCTATTTGTGAAAAAGAAAGATGGTAACTTGAGATTGTATATAGATTATAGAGAATTGAATAAAGTTACTATCAAGAATAAATATCCTCTCCCTAGAATAGATTATTTATAGATCAGTTGGCTGGGACATTTGTATTTTCCAAGATAAATCTTAGATCTGGGTACCACCAGCTGAGAGTGAGAGCTAAAGACGTCTCAAAGATGGCCTTCAGAACTAGGTATAGGCATTATGAGTTCCTTACGATGCCATTCGGGCTGACGAATGCTCCTGCAGTGTTTATAGATTATATGAATAAAGTATTCAGACCATATCTAGATAAATTTGTTGTGGTCTTTATTGATGATATTCTAGTATACTCCAGATCCTTTTGAAAAGCATGAGAGGCATTTGAGATTAGTCTTAGAGACTCTGAGAAATAAGAGATTATATGTCAAACTGAATAAATGTGAGTTTTGGCTAACCGAGGTTAAATTCTTAGGTCATGTGATCTCATGAGACAGGGTCACGGTAGATCTCCATAAAGTCGAGGCTATGTTACAATGGAATAGACCTAGGATGATCACCAAGGTTAGGAGTTTCCTTGGTTTGGCAATATATTATAGATGATTTATTTAGGACTTTTCTCATATGGCCTTGCCATTCACAAGGTTGACTTGGAAGGATACACTTTTCGTGTGGGATGATAGATATGAGAGGAGTTTCTAGGAGTTGAAACTTTGATTGACCACTGCCCCTGTGCTGGTTATTCCTGAGGTGATGCCTCGAGGAGAGGGTTAAGATGTGTACTGATGTAGCAAGGTAGGGTAGTGGCATATGCCTCTAGGCAGCTGAGGCCTCATGAAGAGAACTATCCCACACATGATCTAGAGTTAGCCACAGTAGTATTTGCTCTTAAGATTTAGAGGCACTATCTATATGGTGCAAGTATAGAGATTTATAGTGACCACAAGAGTCTGAAATACCTGTTCGATCATAAGGAACTCAATATGAGACAGAGGAGATGGATAGAGTTCCTAAAAGATTATGACTATGTATTAAAGTATCATCCGGGTAAGGCCAATGTGGTAGCCAATGCCTTAAGTAGGAAATCCATCCACGCTTCCCATATGATGATTAGGGAGCAGCAGCTCCTAGAGAAGTTTAGAAATTTGAACCTTTCCTGCCAGCTGGTACTGGGTAGATTATATTTAAGTGAGACCTAGATTGAGAATTAGTTAAGAATCCAGATCTTAGATGCCTAGAGAAAAGATGAGTTTTTGAGATAGATTAGGAACAAGATTTCCCAGGGTAGGACCTCAAAGTTCGGGATATCTGAGGATGGTATGATAGTATATCGAGATAGAATCTGTGTGTCTAGTAATGATGATTTGAGAGAGAGAATTTTAGAAGAGGCACACAAGAGTAAATATACTATCCACCTTGGTGCTACCAAGATGTATCAAGACCTAAAAGGAATCTTCTGGTGGCCAAGAATGAAGAATGACATCATAGATTATGTGGCGAGATGTTTAGTATGCCAGAGGGTTAAGATAAAGCACCAGAGACCAGTTGGGTTGTTGCAACCCCTAGATATCCTAGAGTAGAAATGGGATAGTATAGCTATGGATTTTATTATGGGGTTACCCAGGACATGCTCAAGACACAATGCTATTTGGGTAGTTGTAAATAGATTGACGAAGTTTACACACTTTTTAGCGATCAGGGCTAATTCATTAAATAGATTTGCCCAGTTGTATATATGTGAGATAGTGTGATTTCATGGAGTATTCAGTAACATAGTATCTAATAGAGACCCCAAGATCACATTGAATTTCTAGAGGTCGTTACAGCATGCCTTAGAGACCAAGTTGTGGTTTAGCACTACTTACCACCCCCAGACAGATGGTCAAACTGAGATGACCATCTAGACCCTAGAGGACATGTTGAGGGCATGTGTTTTAGAGACGAGGGGTAACTGGGATGTGTATTTGCTGTTAGCAAAGTTTGCTTACAATAATAGCTACCATTCCAGTATTCAGATGGCCCCTTATGAGGGTTTATATAAAAGAAAATGTAGATCTCCATTATGTTAGGTTAAGCTAGGTGAGAGGAGCTTACTAAGACTTGAGTTAGTGGATCAGACTATCCAGCAAATAAAATTAATTAGAAAGAAACTCCTTACAGCTCAGAGTAGGTAGAAAAGTTATGCCGATAGAAGAAAGAGGCCATTAGACTTTGAGATTAGAGACCATGTATTCATCCGAGTGTCTCCAATGACTGGAGTAGGTTGGTCTATGAAGGTAGGAAGCTCAGTCCTAGGTATATTGGCCCATTTGAAATCCTTGAGAAAATTGGACCCGTGGCCTACTGGATAGCCTTACCTCCTAAACTAGCCCAAATCCACAATCTTTTTCATGTCTTCTAATTGAAAAAGTACTTACCAGATCCCTCACATGTTATAGAATATGAGCATGTTCAATTGCAGGAAAATCTTTCCTATGTAGTGAAACAAGAGAGGATTGTAGACGCTAAGCTGAAACAACTAAGAAACAAGAGCATCCCTCTGGTAAAAGTGGTCTGGAAAGGTCTAACATCTAAGAAGGCAACCTGGGAGCTGGAAGATGAAATGAGACAGAAATATCCAGAGCTATTTCCCTAAGGTATATAATTAAATTTTGAGGACGAAATTTATTTTAAGAGGGGTGGAAAATGTAACGAACATAATTTTCATAAAATGACAAATTGAGTTGTGTAAAAGCAAGTCCTCTGAAATGAGCTAGATAATGTCCTAAAAAATTTAGATAAAGTCCTAAGCTCCTAAAAATGATAATTCTAGGCTCTAACGGAAAGAAAAACGGAGCTAAGATGGAAAAAAAATTTGTGACAAAAACTGATGAAACGTAATGGCATTTTCATAAATAAGTACAATTTTTGGAAAAACACATAGGAAGGCTTTTTAAATGGAAAATTTGAATTGCCCAAGGTTCTTAGAGGCCCCAAAAACCATGGGAAACCTCAACATTGGTAAAGCCCCTTCGGTGTACATTTTCTAACGTCAGTGAACTTGAATTTTGACAGATTCGTTCAATAAGGTTTTAGTTCCAAATTGAATGATTCCAAAGGTATTTTATTAGATTAGAAATATAAATTTTATAATGGAAAAGATGGTTCTAAAACAGGAGCTAAAATGAAGGTGAAACGAAATTGCCATTATAGAAGGACAAAATTGTAATTTTTGAAAAAGTGTGTTTTTAGAAGCTCCCACACACTTCTCCTTTCTTTTGCCACCTTCTTAAGCATGACTCTTTCTGCCCAAAAAAATAAAAATGCTCAGCCCTCTTAGGCACACAAGAGAAGGAGAAGAAGGAGGGAGAAAAGGCTAAGAAAGGTAAGGAAACTTGGAGAATTTCATGCTCTTCCCTCTTTCAACTTTGCTTTTCTCTTTCTAGGTTTTCTTTCCATGGTTTATTTGAGCTATTTGGTTCTGTTTTAGTCTAGAATATTGAAGGGGGAGTTCTAAATTCTTGAAGGGAAGCAAACCAAGGGGAAAGACTCTTGAAACTAAGTTGGAATCCAAGGTAATTCATGCTTTGAATTGTTTCTTCCCTTTGCTTCCTCTTGCTTTGAGTTTTGGCCTAAACCAAAACCATATGGGGGAGGGAAGTTCTGACCAAAAACAAGAGAGGAACATGGGTTTTAGGCCATAAGGAGATGGAATATGGCAAGAAATTCTAAGAAAAACTAATAGAAATCAAGTTAGGAAAGTGTGGATTTTTCTAGGGTTTTGTAAACTTTGATTTTGTGTGAATATTTCCTTAGTTATTTGAATGCTTCCTTGAGCTCCTAAGACCTCTAGAAACCCTCCCAAGTGGCTTTCCCATCAAGGAAAAATCAAGAAGCTTACGAACTCTTTCCTTGGTGCATATCTCGGCCTAGGCTAGTTCATAGAGTTAGGGAGTGATTTAATTAGTTCTAGCCTTGGTTTGGAACTTTATATGATGTTAAAAGATGGGAGAAACTATTGGAAAAAATTTAGGAGCCATGGAATGAGAGATGGAGCAATGATGTCCATAATGGTGTCTTATCAAGCAACTTGTGTTTCCAATTGTGCAAGTGAATGTGTAAGGGCTCCAAGGACCTTAAATGAGTCCAAGAAGTCTAGAAATAACAAGAGAATGGAGCCTAAAATTTGAAATATGAGAGTTTCTTTATTGGGCCAATTATGGAACCATTATGCCACTTATGAGACTAACTATGTATTCAAGCTTTAGTTTGGTGTCTTGACTTGCTTCAAGTGTGTGATTATGTGTTGTTTATGGTGCCTAGGCCAAGAGAATATCCCCCCACCTAGGTGCACTTGTGAGCCTGAAAAGAGGGAAGTAAAAGATCAAGAAAAGTTTGTATAAATCCAAGGTAGGTCTCCACCTCATTCTTCTTACATTCTTGTGTGCATATGTATGTCTTTGTATGTTTGTGTATGCTCTTGTGTCTTGAGAATATGTCATTTGATGCCTTGACATTACATTGGTACCAATGTGTTTCCTTGAATGACTATGGTTGTGGAAATGGCTCATAAGGGTGAGGTGATGCCAAAAATCCCTTGATGAAGGTGAGGAGATGCCAAAAGTTTCATGGCATGGGTGAGACAAAGCTAAAAGTCTCTTGGAAGGGTGAGGACAAGTCAAAAGTCCCTAGGGCAAGAGTAAGGCAAATCCAGAAGTCCTAGAAATGAGGTGAGGCAAAACCAAAAGTCCCTAGGGCAAGAGTGAGGCAAATCCAAAAGTCCTAGAAATGGGGTGAGGCAAAACCAAAAGTCCCTAGGGGATGGTCTTGGCTTGAATGTGAATAAGTGGCATGAGAATTATGACCTTGCATACTTTATGATTACCATACCTTCCACACATATGCTTTGATGTGTATATATCTTGAATGTGTATGTGAATGGGTGTGTGAGCTATTGAGATTCTTGGAATCTCACTCCCTTTTCCCCTTCCATCTTGAATTGTCTAGGTGGCTCACAAAAAGCAAAGAAAGCAAGCCAGGAGGCTTGAGTGACTATACTTTAAAGCTTTTGTGGTTTTCTTTGTGTATAAATGTGAGAGTTATATTGTACATGTTATTTTTGTAATGTAAGACCATAAACAAATGTAATATTATGTATTTGTATGGTGTCAAGACAATGGAAATATGAAAATTGAACACTTTGGGTGCACACTTGAATGTATGTATCCTTGGGGGTGAGATGGTTAAACTGAGATGCATGGTATTTTGGACCACTTGGGCAGTTCCTACAAGTCATATTCATGCTTGTAAACTTGCCCAAGAGGTGCCAAACTCGAATGAAGGCCATTTGGACTAAAGTGATACCTTATGATAGGCAAAATTTACAAACTTAGTGAGCTATATCACTTTTTGTCCAAATGAGCTCTTCTTGGCCTAAGACATGGCATGCATCTAGAGCTTGTTGAGAGCTTTTTGGGAAGCTAAGGTGCAGAATTTTTGGAGGTCTATGGAATATTTGGTGAATTTTTAAAGTTGAATTTTTTTTTTTGATTTGGTCACTACTTCTGTAGCTATGATCTGAAATGAAACTCTGTCACCTATGGGGCAAATGATATCCAATTGTCATGAAATCCTATAGAAAAAAATGAGACCTTCCCAGTGACTTGTGTCAATTAGAAGCACATCATTTGGATGTCTAGAAAGGGAGATATTAATTTTTGAAGTTGCTATCCAATATTAGGCATCTAGTTAGACCTATGTCATTGTTTGATTAGTTTTTGAGGCCTGGGCATGTCTATACTGGTCTAAAGTTATTTTTTTCTTCTATCTAACATCCATATCTTTCTAGATTGGTATCATTTGTATAGATTATATTTTTATAGAATTAATTAGACATTTTTTTAAGTTTATGAGAGTAAGCTGTATTAGTATCAGGGACAGCCAGACCTTTGTGGCTATTTCCTTGTCAAACGTGGTCCAAATGCTATTTTCATGTCCTATATTATTTTTACTATGAATTTAACATCTATAGCTTTCAAGAAAGCTATAGTGTGTGTGATTTAAATATTTCTACATTTAGTTATGATTTTTCAAAGTTGCCCCTGAAATCTGCCACTGTACAACTGTGGGAAATGAAGGAATTTTGGGGTTTTTTGACCCTTGATCCATGATTTGTGCCATTTTTTGAGAATTTTATGACTTGTATGTATAGAAAATAATTAGAGAATGTTTTTGATGAGTTCATAGGGTTCTGGAGATATGAAATGAAAAATTTATCTGTTACGCAACACAATTAAATTCATTATTTTAATGTATTTCTTAAGACTTCTTAAATGAATTGTATAATCTCACTTGTGAGATGAGATTCAATATTAGAATATAATATGGTATTACATTTAGCACTGGTTCAAGTCAGAGGAGATGAAGAAGAAATGGCTGGTGCATCATAATTAAATAGAAAAAGATATTTTGACTTCTTCCTATAATTACCAATTTGTCACTACATTTTGGCTATGTCGTTTGAGCTCATTTTAAATCCTTTTTTAGAATCGTCTTTTTTAAATAAAAATTTAGGTTCTCCAATTCATAAAATACCTTTGGTTTCACTCAAATTAGATTTAAAATCTTATCGAACCATCTAATCAAATTTTTGGTCAACTGACAGCCTACATCATATACCGAAGGGGTCTTAATTATTCTAAGGGTTCTTATTATTTTTAGGACCTTTGAAAACTCTGAAAAACTCAATTTTATTATTTAAAACTTCCTCCTTTGAGTTTTCAAAAAGTTATCCGAAATTACGAAAATGCCACTATGTTTTGAGCTTATTCATTTAGTTACTTTCACTTTGATTTTGGCCCATCATTAGCTTTGTATTCTCATTTCTAAATGTCTAGATTATTATTCTAATCTTGTTTAGCCTCTAATCATTTCATTCTGAGGTTATCTTTTGTAATTTCATCGGTTTCAAACTAGTTCTAGAGAGATCAAATATTACAAGTGTCATTATACCTATAAGAGCCATTTCTTTTTCTTTTTTTCTTTTTTTGGTATATTATGCTAGTTTCCTCTAATGAGTGGGGATGCTGCCTCTAATGCATCTAAAGTGTTCAATGAAAAGCTACTTATAACTCACAAAGATATTTAGTTTTCACCTAGCATTTCATTTTTTATTCTAATAAAGGAATAAATTGTGTCATTTTTTTTTCTTTTTTCCCAAGTTCAATATTTTGTTCTATTTTAGAATGTTTTAGTCTACTTAAAACCTTATGCACATTCTTACTAGAGAGGCATTGAAGCTATATGATATATTTCCTCATAGAAGAATATCATTTGTTCCTATTTTTTTTTGTTAAAATAGAAATATAAGATTGATTTTGACCTTTTGTAATGATAGCTTATTACTAGGCATTAATGTATTCTTCTGGATCTATTTTGTTAAAGTAGGTGGAGAAATAAAATGACATAAATGTGTTTTTTTGTTGTGTAAGCCTGTAATGATGCAATTTCACTTGTTTTAAAAAAATGTTTATTTATTACTTTTTGATTTCCTAATTTCCTAATGGTGTTTGTATTGCAAGAATAGTTGGTCAAGATTTATAAATTAAATGAGAATGAAGATTTTGTTCTAAGATTTCTGATTTCCATTGATCTAAAGTACAGTGAATTGGAAATCTTTAGGCAAATTCATGGTATTATTTTAGAGTTGTTAATTTGTTACTTCAAGTAGTTTTACAGCCAAATTCCAGGAAGGATTAATGATTAAAACTAATATTGATAAAATCAAAACAAGTGTAGTTGGCATTAGCTGAATTATGTGTTTTTTTTAAAGAAAAAAGAGCAAGAGAGAGACAAGGAGGCCTCATTTATGCCTCTTTCTCTTATTGTGGACTTTTAACTTTCTTTATCTCTTTACTTAATGAAATTTGAATCAACCTTTATATTTCCCCCTTTGATGATTTAGGAATTTATTATAGTTAAAACCTTTTCACATAATCTTTGGGTTTCGATAAAATATTATTGATTAATATCACGATTCAAGTTGTTCTTTGTTTTGAATATGAAATTAACTCTTTAATTTTATATTCCATATAAATAACTATATTTTAATTGACATCTCAAGTTTGTGCTTCATAAGTGTGATAACTCTTTTAAGGTTTTCCATATCAAATATATTGGGCTCTCAACTTGAACAACTTTGTTATTACAATCTTAGGCAAACAGCACAATATAACTAAATATAGATTAACTAGGAAAGAGTGCCAGGATGATTTCTTGAATAAGAAAAGGAGATCCTTGTTTCTCTTTTTTTTTTCAATTATAAATGATATAGTAAACTAAGATAAATTGATTAAAAAGTAAATTATTATTTTCATTTTCACCAAAATAAAAAAGGATGTCAAGGTAAATCTATAAAAAATTTTGTAAGTTGGTTAAAGGATGGAAGCTGCCAAGACCATTGTATTTTATGTGGTCATATATATGTATAAAAGGATGTCTAGGTACATCTATCAAATTTGTGATGATTGCTATTTTGCTTTGGGCAAATTTTGCATACCAAAGAAGAAAATCTATTCATGTGCTCAATTTTTCTTATTGACAATGTTACCTTTTCTTTTTACTTTTGTTCAATGAATACTAGCTTTGATTCTTTCACTTTTATGCAGGATGAAGATTGTAATACCATAATCTTATAGACCTTATACCATAGTAATCAAAGCATTTCATACTCATTTACATGAAATTTGCAAACAAGAGCAATGGAAATCGAGCGTATGTACACTAAAATTATTCAATTTTGCCTACATGAGTCATTTAAATTTACCCCAAATCATTTTCATCCATACCATATCCAAACAAATAAAAAAAATACCATTTTGAGGCTTACATCACAGATCAAAAGCCATTACATCAGAATTTTCATTTTTCATTCTTGGGTTACAGGGGCAAGTTGCTAATATAAAGTTAGAAAAATCATAACTAATTCTAAAAAAAATTAAAATCATGCATACCATAGCTTTATGGATATATTAGGATATTAACTAATGAATAAAAATAGTTCTAGAACATGAAAACACCATTTGGAGCATGAAAAATAATAGAACATTACCAAAGGTGCCTACTGTGTCTTGATGCTAACCATAAACTTCATAAAATTGGTTCTCTCTCTAAAGAGCTCCAAATGAGGTGCTCTTAATTGCCACAAAAACCTTATAGTGTCTAGTTTATGACTATAAAATTTCATGATCATTGGATTTCATTTGGCTCTTTAATGACGTAGAAGTACAAATTGACCATATGAATAATGCACAGACCAAATATGCAGAATTTTTTCAATTTTGAAAATTCATAATCAATTCTCTAGAACTTCAAAAATAGTGGTTCTTAGCTCAAAAAAAGCTCTAGATGAGACCTAAAATCATGCTAAATTTCATACTTAAATTCGTTCATTTGGTCAGTTTGGGGTATAGGTTACAAAAGTTCATTTTTTTGGCACCATATAGGGTCAAAATGTGACTAATTGCTTGGCACGTCCAAATGGATAAAATTAGCATATAAAGGCTGCCCAAGTGGTCCAAATACTTATACACCTCAAAATCACTTCCCAACTTGCATATACATACAAGAACTCATAGGCATTCCTAGGCATTTGAATGTTAAAATTTCTCATAAATGCACATATGGTTCCAAAATCCATTCATACATCATAAATACACGTTCTTACATATGTCCATGTATCTACATCACATTTACATCATTTGCACAAAATTTATGACCTTATTTTATAAAATCTCCTATCCTAATGCCAAAAGCTCATCATTAAGGGACTTGGTCTTCACTTATTGATTCTTGGGCTTCACCTAGACAAAGTTAAACATGCGAGGGAAAGAGTGAGATTCAAAGAATTCCAATAGCTCTTTTACCCCTTCAAACATATATATATGATGCATTTTCAAGCCAAGGAATGCAAGTATGCCATAAAAGCTTCTAGAAAACATACATAGCCATTTTTTTCATATCATACAAGTTCATACAAATCAAACATAGGTTCTAAGGGTTGTTGGTTCAGCCTTACCCAAATTCTTAGGACATTTGGAGTTGTCTCACCCATTTCTAGGGACTTTTGACTTAGGTTCACTCTTTCTTGAGACTTTTGGCCTTGTCTTACACACTCTTTAGGACTTTTGGCTCTTCCTCACCCATCTCAAGGGACTTTTGGCCTCACCAAGCCAATTCAAGTCATTACACATCAAATAAGTTCACAAACCACATCATGGTACCAAGACACTAAATCAATGGCTATAAATAATTCTTATAGTTCAAATACACTTACAAGCAATCTAAGACAAGCAACAAATCAAGAAATGCATGTGAAAAAGGTTAGAGAGCTATCTCAAGCTAGAAATCACTAACTTTCCTTTTGCCTTTCTCTTGCTCCCTCTTGGCCAAGCATACATAATGGGGATGTTCTTGATTCTCTTAGCCTAGACACATTAAATGAGATACAATCAAACCTTGAAACCAATTCTAGCTTCATAAAACTCTAAGTTAGCTCACTTGGTCTTAAAACACTAATATGGTCCATATATGGCATAATGAAGCAACCACTTGAAATCATGGTCTTGGCTCCTAACTCTTATTCTTTTTAGGTCATATGACTCCATTTAAACTCATAGAAGTCATCATAAACTCAATCTAAAAAGCCAAACTCTAGGTTGCTACTTTATGTCTAAATGGGACTTAAATTTTCATCTCACAAACCAAGCTTTCTGAATTCAATTCATTAGTTCCTTTAGCAACTATAATTCACATCTAAGCATCTAATTATTGATAAAAAGCCTTTGATTCATTTATCTATTAATTCCAACTCACAAAACCTCCTACAAGTTTTTCTAATTCATACCTTAGCATTACCATGGGAAAGATCAAGGTTTTTAGGCTAAAAGTAGGAGTTTGGAAATTTTCGCCGCGACTTGAAACCTTCTCGCTAAGGCTAAGTTGCTCTCGGGTTCAACCTTACATTTTCACAAATCTCACCATGGCAAAAACACCCCCTGAAGCTACTATACAGAATTTCATAATTCGAGCCGGGGTGGGATATTCTTGCGCCATGGCAAAACTATCTATTGGAACACTCATCACCTAATTTCCTCAACTTACGTCATGGCAGAACATGTTACGCCATGGTGAGGTTGCTCTCTGTTACCCTCCCTGGGCGACACTTTCATTTTGTGCCATGGCGAGATGCCTCGCGCCATGGCTCTTCTTGCTTTTGTCACTTTCTTGGCCGCAGTGAGCTCTCCTGGCTGTGGCGTGACTTTCTCCTGTGCCTATACCTCCCAAATTTTTTCCCATCCACTCTAATTCTCCCTCTAGGAACATGCTAGGACCACTCTCTCTCAATTTGTGAGACTCTAATGGCATTTATCTACTTAATTTACCCGACATATCTCATCTTACTAATTCAAGGCTTAGATGTTGATTTCTTCTCCTAAACTATCATGCATCAACAAATTCCATGTGATAATAACAAGTAACTCGATTCATATACAACTAATATTATCATTCAAATAGGAATCCTAATAGGGTACCATGCATTACCAGTCTAAGTCATCATTTAAGTTAACACATGATTACATTTCCATATAATGGACCATAACTTAGCATCAACTAGGTTCCATATCAGATTTATAAACACATACATCAAATACTAGATTGCATAAGGCCTAGCTTCTTGTTAGATACATCATAAATTACCAAAATATAAAGTTCTTACACTTGGCAATATGACTACATGATGATGCTATACATGATAACAACAAAATTAGCATTTACCCTAAGTCAACTCAGCCCAAGTATAGCTTCCCACACCAAGCCTTAGCTTATGGATGTTCATCCACTTACTTGCCTTTTTCCTTACCTAAAGGACCTTTACTTGAAATAGTTAGCCCATGAAATAGGGTGAGATGCAAATCTTAGTAACTAATGCAAATTCCATTCATATATTCTAATTTAATTAATATATGTGTATGAAATTAGATGAACATAAAAAAAATATACCATTCATATTAGCAAATGAAACAATTAGGCTATCAGTGACTATTATCTCATACTAGCAATAACAAATCCACATGTTAAAGGCTAATAACACCAAGAGAGGCTCATCTATGGCACCAACTCCCCTAATGAGCACAACTTGGGCTCAGTGCATATAAGGGTCTGATCATAACCTGATGCCCAATCGAAGCACAATGTATAGGTGGCAGCTGCACCACAACTCCACTATGGACTTACAAGGTCTAAATACAACATATCAGATGGGCAACCATTTATTATGTATTTCAAAATCATACATGTGTAGTAAATATAAAATTAAAATGGACATATGCACGGAATTTAATATAAATCCCAATTACCTCACTTAATTGAGTCAAGTTCTGCCACTAAAAGTATATTTCCAAACTCTAAAAGCCCTATATCAATTCAAAACATATTCTTATATGATAATTATAACATAAACCAGATCCCACAAGATCCAACCATTATAAGCCATTCAGAAAACACTTACCCAACCACTAAGAGACTCTAATTTCATATTTTGTCCTCTCTATATCAAAAACTTCAAAATATCACCCTACATTATGGATATTTTTGCATAGAAATAGAATCCATATCATAAGTTAGCTATTGGGGTCTCTAACTAGTAGTAAATGTATCAAAATGATGAGTTTATACTTACCCAATATCCTTCCTAATCTCAACCTCCGAAAATCCTCTAAGAAAATAGCAAACAAACACATTTCAAATTTTGGGTATGGTGAAAATGCTCCAAATGAAAAACCAATCAGGCCAAAATGGAGAGGAAGAGAAGAGGATTAAGTTATATAACACTCACATTGGCTTAATCTTGGTCTAGATAAGGGAAATGGGGCCAAGAAAGTGGTGAGAAACCTAGCTTCTAAGAGACCTCCAAATTTGCTTCTTGTCTTTTGTGTTTTTTGCAGAATGATGGGTGGGGCTGAAGATGTGTAGGGTTTAGTTAGATTTAAGTTATATCCTAAATGGGTTATGGGCTAACCCAAAGGCCCAATTCTAAGTGGGTTTCAGATTTATACTAATTGGGCTAGATTTCATGAGTTAGGCTGTAGAATTTTGATTGGGTTAGGTAAACCAAGTTCCAAGAATCAATCCAATTTGGATCTGCATAATAAATGTTGGGCCAACTATAAGAGTTCATATAAATTTGGGTCTGCACCTAAAATTATTGGCCCTCCATTAATCTTTATCCATAACCTACTTAAAATAATTATAGGTCTAAATTAAGTTCTAACCCAATTGAATCTTAAGCCTACATTAATTATATATTTCTCCATGAGCTCCTATTTACATAACTTGCCCAATTATTCCATAATAATTATACTTAATTAGTCCAAATCTATGATTAACACCTTAATTAATTTTGGAGTGTTACATTAAAGGTCTAACTTATTACTTTAATTTTATTTGTCTGCCATCCACTCAATTTTTAGGACTTCCTTTGAAAATCTTGCATTTCGGGCCTTTTAAGAAAAACTGAACATTACAAGGATGATGAGAATGAAAATAATGAGAAGCTTTATGTAATGTCCAGTTTTCATAAAAACAATAGAAACAGATATGTTTTAAAAGTAAGTCCTTTGAAATGAATTGGTTAAGGTCTAGAAAATTTAGAATAATGATCTATATATTAAGTAATTAAAATAGGAGGCCGGAGGTGCCCTGAAACAGAGGCTAAAATAACCAGACAGAATTTAACGAAATAGTTATGTAACGTAATGCTATAACACCATATATTTCTAGCATGCTTCCGATCATTTCTAAGTCTCACATGATCAATTGAACAAAAAGGAATGAAAAATGACATTAAAATAATGCCTTATTTCGCGTTATGTCGCATATAAAAATTTCATTCGGTGTCACAAGGACCATATGAGCTCATACAACACGTTCTCATATTTAATTACATACATAAAACTCATTTGCATAACCAAAGTTGGCCCACAACTCGTGGAACTCGAAGGGGACCATCAAATTCACACTCTTATTTTTTGCCAGAATTTCAGTTTTTCTGTCACAACTTCGGAAATTCATAACTAAATCCACAAAATTCAAAATCCAACAAAATTTACCATTCCAGAAAGCTTTAGATGTCTACCCCATGATAAAAATAGTTTCCACTCATGAATCATTAAGGGGAGAACATTTGACATCCGAAAAGCCACTGGGGGTTACTGCTGTCTGGGCCACTGGTTCAGTTTACTGATAGGAAGTTTCAAAATTTGTAACTAATTGTAGAAAAAATTGAAACCATTCATTCTTGGCCATTCTGGAAAGCTACACATGTCTAATTTATTCTAAAAATATGCCCAGGCCATGAAACATAACACAGAAAACGTTTGACAATTGAAAATGGGTTAAGGTTCAGACAGCTACTGGTACTGATGTAAGTGTCTCCTATGAACTTCGAAAATGTCCAATTAATTCCACAAAAATCCAATCCATGCAAATAATACCAATTTGGAAATCTATGAACGTTAAAATTATGGTAAAAATAGATCAAACCAGAGAAAGCATGCTTAGCTACCCAGATTCAATGGAACAGTGACTCAGGTCGTGCTGAGCTATTGCTTCTGTCCCAGAAATTCAAAAATTCATATCTCTCAGCTCAGACCTCAAAATGAGATGCTTCTAGTTGCTACAAGTCACTGTGAATGCCAAGTTTCTAAATATAAAATTTTGTAGCCATTGGACCACGTTTTCCTCTCGGATGACACAATTTCAAAACTGACCAAATGAACAATACCAGTGCAAATCCGAAATTCTGATACCAACTTTGAAAAATCATAGAAAATTCCAAAGACCTCTAAATGACCTGATCTTTGGCTTCCCAAAAATCTCTATGCAAGATCTACTTGCATGCAAAATTCCAAGTCAAGAAGAGGTCATTTGGTTAGATTTTGTCATAGCTTAAGCTTATGGCAATTTTGGTCCCAACAAGAGGCAACTTTGGTTCAAATGAGTCATCCATGGTTCCACACACATTTGAGCAACTTAAAAAGCATAAATATAGCATAAATAAAGTCCCTCATAAGGTCTGAACTCTCATGCAACTCAAATTCACCATGCCACTTCCATAAACATACATACACAAATGGGCTCCCAAGTGGTCAAAATACATAATTCTACTCATTAGACTCTATTCTTCATACATACACTAACTTTACATAGTTTTACACTTGTTCAAAGTGTCATGGCTCAAAAATAACATTTACATATCTACTTTTACATTCTAGTCATCATAGTATATCAAAATAGAAAGGTTTGCCAAGAGATGGAGATTTAAGCTCCTTGGCTTCCATCCTTTGGATCTTGAACTCCACCTAGATCATATGAGATGAGAGAAAGGAGGGGGTGAGATTCATTGAATCTCAATAGCTCATACACCTATTCAATCATATTTTCAAGGCATATAACATGTCAAGGGTACAAGTATGCAACTACTCAATCGATGAAGCATTCAATTTTCACATTTTTATGTCATAAACACATGTCAAGAATAAGAATGAGCTCTAGAGACTTTTGAGTTGGCCTCACTCCATTTCTAGGACTTTTGGATTGCCTCACTCTTGGTTCTTTGGACTTTTAACTTAGCCTCACCCATCCAAGGGACTTTTGGCCTTGTCTCACCCATGCCATGAGACTTTTGGCATCTCCTCACCCACACTAAGGGACTTTTGGCACTACCTCACCCTTATGAGCCATTTCCATCATTCAAAGACATTCAAGAAAGCATATTGGTACCAAAATAGCAACATAGCATCAAGTGGCATGTCTCAAACATATAAACATACACACAAGCACACAATGACACCATATGCAACAAGAAAATGCAATAAGAAAAGCTGGAGAGCTACCTTGGTGCAAATTCAAGCTTTACTTTGCGTGTTTCTTCTCCTTTTCGAATCACTCCAACCCTAGTTTTTGGGCAAATTTTTCGAATCACTCTGACCCTAGTTTTTGGGCAACTCAAGGCTCAAATCCTCGTTTTCTATTATTTAAAATTTTATTCAAATTTTATTTGGCCTTGAATCACTCATCTCAGGGGACTTTCTTTTCAAACCGGCCAGTTCCAGCGATTGTACAACGTATCGGGTGTTACAAATGACATTTTTGTAAATTTGAACAAAATTTAGAATACTCATAGGGAGGATTTTTAAATAGAAAAATTGAGCTTTTTGGGATTTTTAAAGGCCCTGAAAACCATGGGGAGCCCCGAGACAGTTAAAATCACTCCGGTTTACTTTTTCTAATGTTAGTTGACCTAAATTTTGACCCTTTCATTCAAGAAGGTTTTAGCTCCAAATTGAGTGATTCCAAAGGTATTTTATAAGATTGAGGACCTAAATTTTATGATAGAAAAGACAGTTCTAAAAAAGGAGCTAAAATGAATTAGAAACAAAACTGCCAAGTTTATGAGACATAAATGAAATTTTCTTAAAATAACTTCTAAACCCTACCTATATATAGGGTGCACCCCACTCTCCTCCTCATTTGGCTAGTTTTATTTCTACCCTAAAATAGAAGAGAGACTTAGGGAGAGTGGTGCACAAGAGAAGGGAAGAGAAAGAGCAAAAACAAGGCAAGAAAGCTATGTTTTCCATGGAATTTTCTAGTCTTCTCTTTAGCAAACTTGCTCTCCTCCTTCTCCTCCTTCTTTCTATGGATTTGTTGATGTATTTGGAGCTGTTTTGAGGTCAGGCCAAAGGGGGAAATTTTGATTTTGAGGAGAAGAATCTAAGCAAAGGAAGAAACATCCAAGAAAGGCTAGGAAAACAAGGTATTTAGTTACTTTCATGCTTGATCCTCCTTGTTCCTCTTGAGTTTTTTGTCCCACATATGGGTAACCAAAAGGTTGAAATTTTAACCAAATCAAGGATGAATCTTAGGAAAATGAGTGAGGAGAATAAGAATATGCAAAGGAAATAAAGAAAGAACTATAAAATTATAAGATAGAAAAGTTAGGGTTTTGAGTTGCACTTTGGTTTGTAAGATGAGTTCTAGCCATAAATTAAGGTGTTTAAGAGTCCACATGAGTTTCTAAGACACCAAGAGAGCTTCCCACATGCTTCTCCCATCAAAGAAATTAAAACAACTCCTTTGGTGTTCTCATGAAGCATAGCCTCGGCCTAGCATGGCAAGAGCATCAAGAGAGTCTTTTAATTTCTTCCAAGCTTAGTTTTGTATCATATATGATGGGAGAGGATGAGAGGAAGCCTTGAACAAATTTTAGGAAGCCTAGGAACTAAGATGGTATCGTAGGTTCCATATTGTGACTTAAAGAAGCAACATGTAGTTAGGCTCCTCAAATGGATTGTGTGATGACTCCAAGAGGTCTAAATGGATTCAAGAACCATAGATGGAAGGAAAGAATGGAGCCAAGATCATGGACTATGGGTGTTGCATCATTAGGTGCATTATGGATCCATAAATGAGCCATAGGAACAATCTAGCTTTTAAAATGAATGTGTGGCTTTAGAATTTGTTCCAAGAGCATAATTAGCTTCCATATGATGTGTCTAGACCAAAGGAATTAAGTCTCACATCCTTGTGAGTGTGTGGCCGAGGGAGAGGAAGCATTCTTAAAAGGAAAAGTGTGCATTTGTAACTAAGGTAGCTCTCTCTTCTTTCTCTCATGCATGAGTGGGTGTTTATTTTGTCTTTGAATGTGTGTGTATATGTTATAAGCCATGAAAGATGTTTTAGCATGTATCTATATGCCATGGTACCATGATGCTTTGTTATGCACTTGAATTATGTTTTATGAACATGTGTTTAGTTTGCTTGAGTGTGGTGAAGCCAAAACTCCCTTAGCTAGGGTGAGGATGAGCCAAAACCTTAAAAATAGGTGAGATAAAGCCAAAAGTATCTAAAGAGTGAGGCTTAGTCAAAAGTCCTTTAAGAAACATGGGTGAGGCAAGTCCAAAATCCCGAAAGAATGGGTGAGGCTAAACCATTTCCTTGGCAAGCCTATGTATGTTTTATATGACTTCTTGAGTGCAAGAAATGTCTTATATATGATTATGCACTCCATGATATCTATACATGCATTTTAGAATTAAATTTGCATCCTTTATGTATGGTTGAAAGGTAGAAGAGCTATTGGGATTCCTAGAATCTCATTCCTTCCTCTCCATTGTCTAACATGTTTAGGTAGACCAAGTGAACTAAGGAATGAAAGCCACTAAGCTTCAAGAAGAAAGATTGACAAGAAAGTGTGTGATTTTTGTTCACTTTGTAACCATTTTGATGTCATATGATGTAACCTTATGATGAATATGTTGTATAACCATTTGAATATGTGTAATTTTTAGTAGCTAGATGTTCTTGTTTTGGTCTGTACTTATTTTTAACATAAAGTAAAAATCTGTAACTTTCCAGAATGGTGTAGTGTTCTTGATTTTGATTTTTCTAGAATTAGTTATGATTTTTCAAAGTTCATGACAGAAACCTGGCACACCAATATGAGGTTGAACATGTGATTTTTATGTATATGTGTCATGAGCTCGAGTTTTTAGCAGCTTCTTGAGATGGTTTTGAGTTGTATGTGTGTAATTAAATAGGAGAATAAGATGGATGAGTTCATATGGTCCATGGGACGCAAAATGAAAATTTTATCTGCAATGTAATGCAAAAATAATCTATTATTTTAATAGATTTTTCTTAAGAAGTTGTGTTATTCAAGAAGGTATGCGTAGAAATGAGGTGAGATGAGTTAAATGAATATGGTGTTACATTCTGAGTAAATTTGGTGGTCTAAATTAATCTAAAGCCAAGGATGATGACAAAGTGGGGATTTAGATCATTTTTTTTCTTTCCACATTACCCTTTTTTCTTTACATTTTTTCTCAATTTTTGATTGTTAATTAATTTTGATTTTATTGATGTTTTATTGACACTAGACATTGATCTTTTGTTCTAAGATTCATGGTCAAGAATTTATGTAGTTCATGTTTGTTAATTTCTAATGGTGCATCTAATTTATCATTCACATAGATGATTATTTCAAAACTTTGAGGTTGCAAAAATTTGCATTTTGATCCTCTTTAGTCCTCAATGTCTTGCATTGTTTTCTTAGGTTGTAGATTTTTTTGCATATGTCACTACACTACCAACTAGTCATTCTCATATTCTCATATTTCTAATGGGTTAGTATTGTTGATCACCACCAAACTAGAATTGAATTTAGTGCATCTTTGTAATTATATTCTTATAATAATGTCCTATGATTGATTTTAGAGGAATTAGAGATGCTTATATTGATTTTTTAATCCTCCTTCTCCTTAGCTTGATTTTCAATTTGCTGGTGGTTGGCAATCTCAATTTTCTACTAAAATCAAGGTTAGTCAACTTATCATTAATTAACATTTGATAAATTCATGTATGATATAAGAGAAAACCCATTTTATATAGATTATCCAAGCTATTATAAGGTCCCATTGGAAGATGCATTAAGTTTTATTGCAATATGGGTCTAGAAGATTTAGATGTAAACTAAAAGCCTCTAATATTGCTCTTATTGCCATAAGTAATTTAGTGTTACTTGTAACTACTTGGATTGGTTGATTACTCTGTCATAAAGGGAATGTAGGATTGTTTTGTTTACACTCAACTTGATTCTTGTTATTGTTGACGGGCTAAAATTAGTACTATTAAGATCTCAATGAAAGCTTATGTATGTGCTAGCTCCATTTCAAAAGGCTTGTGATCCTCTTGCTCTTCATTCCCTCTGTTAAATAAGTCTCGCTTTATCACAAAGAAAAAGGTGATAAAAGAATAGAAGGAAATCAATTCTTATTGTTTTTTTGGGAAGTTTTCAACACAGGGCTAATGCCACATAAATTGGAACCCTTTTGAGTCCTAGTCTTTTTTTTTTTAATTTTGTATATTCTCATAAGAAATCTAATTCATATGGTTTCTTTCTTTGCTGATACATGTATATGATATAACCTTTCTTATAACAGGTTATTTTAATATCTAATTAGTTGAGAGATGATGTTCCTTTATATGTTAACTACAAACTATTGTTAATCTTACGGATCTCAATATGTTAGATTTCAAATCCAGTGATGAAAACTTTGATGTTATTTGAGTAAAAAAGATTCTTGATGAAGACCATTATGGAATTGATGTGATGGAAAGGATATTGGAATTTATATCTAATTAGGTCAATTGAAATTTGAAAAGTGCTCAATTTCATTTAGACTTTACTTTTCATCACAAACTACCAATATATTTATGAAGTTATTATTTAGTGGTTTGTGATTTTTTGAACTTAATCTTTACATATTTTTGTGTTTTGATTTATGGAATAGGTTTTGGAATGAGTGGGTTTATAATTTTCATTTTCATGTTGAATTGGTCTTCCTTGTAAACTAATTTCGTGCTATTGAAAAATCACCTCCAATAGTGTCTGCAACCGAAAGGTCTCCTAATTACTTTGGTGTAGGAAAGGTGCCTAATCTAGTCACAAACATATCTATTTATTCTTGCTTATTGGTTTAGTACTACTTTGGCACTTTGTTTTCATTTTTGCATTAGCATTTTACTTGCTTGGCACTTGGGTTTCATTATTGTGTTTTCATTTTACAAGTTTGGCACTACTTTACTAGTTTGCAAATGCTAAGAAATAGAATGGTTACCTATATAGTTAAGCTCATATATGATTACTATATGTTGTCTTTGTAATATCTGGTTTTCTTAAATTAAATCGAAACTAATGAAATAACAAAAGAGAACCCCATAATAGAATGAAATAGGGTTAAATAAGAATAGAGTAATAATCTGAACATCCAAAAATGACACTACAAAGGTAAAAATAGCCCAAAACTAGAGCCAAATGACCAAACAATTTAAACAGAAAAGGCAGTGGCAAAATGGTAATTTTGAGTAATTTTTTAGAAACTCAAAGAAGAAAGTTTTAAATGGTAAATTTAAATTTCCTAGGGTTCTTTAAAGCTCTAAAAACTATAGGAACCATCAAAATGACTACAACTTCTATGGTATGCATTTTAAGCTGTCAGTTAATTTGAACTTTAACCAGTTGATTTAGGATGGTTCTAAACCCCCTAAAATTGAAAGTAAATGTTTTTAATAAACTAGAGACCTAAATTTTCGTATGAAAAAGATGATTCTAAAAGAAGAGCTAAAATAAGCCTAAATTAAGGAATATAATTGAAAAGGCAAAAATGGGAATTATGGAAATTGTCTTAAATCAACCTTCGTCATTTTTATTTAAGTCACACCACACTCGCCAAGTTTGAACTAACTTAGAAAGAACCAAAATAGTAGCTAAAATACACACCAAAAGAGGAGGATAAGGGAGGAAGAAAAGTTAAAAATAGATAAGGAAATTTGCTCTTTTCATGGTCTTGCCTTTACCAATCTCATTCTCCTTTTTAAGCTCTTTCTCTTAGTAGTTTTAGTTTTTTAAAAGGAGTGTTTTTGTTGCTAAACTTTTGGAAGAAGGAGAGGATTTGGGGAAACCAAGAATAATAGCAAATTCTTCTCTTGATAAGCTTTAAAACAAAGTATGAATCATGGTGGAAACATGGCTTCTTCTTGTCTTCTCCTTCCTCTCCATGTTTGGCTAGCCATAGAACCATAAGAAGGGAATATGTTTTAAATGAAAACAAGATACAACTAAGGGTTTGGAAGTGAGAGAACAAGATGGGATCAATAGAATTTTTCAAAAGCTTATGGAATGTAACTTATGGATGTTGGGTTTCTATTGCACCTAGAGAGTTTTGGAACTATTAAAAGGTATTTTGAGCTATATGAACTCATGATTAAGTTAAAGAGAAACCAAGGAATACTTATATGCATCAACATCCTAAAAGAAATAAAGAAACTCTATGTTTCTCTTCCATAGGTGTAGGTTCAGCCAAGAGGGGTTAGAGCACCTAGGGAATGTTTTCTTATGTTTTAATAAATTTAGAGACTTAGATATGATGAATAAATAATTATAGAACCATTGGATTGAATTTAGGAGCCCTAAATTGAAAGTTAAATTTTTAAGGGCTAAATTAGGTGAAAGAAACAAGTTGACTTTAGACCCCTTTAATGATGTATATGATGGTTCAAATGGATTCCATTAGGGTCATGTGACACCTAGCATGTGAGAAATTAGCCTAGATGAAGAAAACCAATAGTTAACTTCTAATAGGCTTAAACTAGTTCCAAGTTGCATATTAGGTTTTAATGAAATCAAGTATTATTGATGGGACTTAAAATGGATTCAAATGGATTAATTTGCCTTATGTGTAATATCTGGTTCTCTGAAAATAAGAGAAAATGCGAGAAACGTAACATACAGTTTCTCCATAAATGCACAAAATTCACCAGATACAAAAAGAAGTCTCCCAGATAGAGTGATTTGAGGTCCAATAAAATTAGAGTAATATTTTAGTCCTCAAATAATGAGGAGTCAAGGCCAGAGGTGCCCTAAAACCAGAGCTAGAATAGCCAGATAGATTTTAATGAAAATGTAACGAAACATAATGGCATTTTCATAATTTTAGGCAATTTTTAAAATACTCATAGAAGGTCTTTTAAATGGAATATTTGAGTTCTCTAGGGTTCTCAAAGGCTTTGAAAATCATAGAAAGCCCGGGACAATTAAAAGCCTCTCCGCTATACGTTTTCCAATGGCGGTGAGTCCAAACTTTGATCGATTTGTTCGAAAAGGTTTTAGCTCCCAATAAAGGCATTTTGTAAGTTAGAGAACTTAAATTTTATGATGAAAAAGATGGTTCTAAAAAAGGAGTTAAAACATACTTAAAACAAAGAAGCTACGAAATGGGGGCATAAATGAAATTTTTTAGAAAAGAAAGTTCAAAAAGCCTCCTTAAATACATGCCCCTCTTCTCTCCCTCACATGACACACTTTATTTCTACCTTAGAACAAAAGGGAGACCAGCTGGGAGTGGCGTCCAAGAATGGAGGAAAATGAAAAGGAAAAATTTAAGAAAAAGGTGAGAAAAGTGTAAAAATTCAAGCTTCTTCCTTTAGCAATTTGATTTCTCTTCTTCTCCTCCTTCTTCCCATAGCTTTGGTACATGAATTGGTTTTATTTTGAGCTCAGACCAAGGGGGAGGAGTTCAAAGTTGAGGAGGAGAGCTAGAGGAAAAGGAAGAACATTCAAGAAAGGCTTGAATTCAAGGTAAAATTTTTAGTTTCCATACTTCCCTTTTCTTGTTCTTCTTTATGTGCATTTCGTCCTACATATGGCCAGCCAAGAGGGAATGGATTTTAGGTAGAACCAAGGATGAAACCCATGAATTAGAGTGTGAGTAATAACATAGTGCAAAGAATTTCAACAAAGAATTCATCAAATTCAATATTGTAAGGCTAGGGATTTAAGAACATAACTAAAATTCTATTTTGATACAAGAGTTCTTAGGCCAAAGTAAGTGTTTATATGAGCTCCTAAGATCCCTAGAGAGCTTGCCACATGCATCTTCCATCAAGGAAAGTAAGACAACCTCCATTGGTGCAAAGGTGAGCATAGGTTCATCCAAGGGGAGATGAAGTACCAAGGGAATGTTTTAATTTCTTCCAAGCTTAGTTTTGCATCATATATGATGGGAGAGTATGAGAGGAAGCCTTAGAAAATTTTAGAAGTCATGGATAATGAGATGAAGCTATAGGTTTCATATTATAGCATAATGAAACAACACCTAGTTAGGCTCCTTAAAATAAATGTGTGATGACTCCAAGGAATCTAAATGGAGTCAAGAGTTATAGATGGAAGGGAAAAATGGAGCCAAGATAAAAAATTCCCAAGGTTGCTTCATTAAGTGCCTTATGGAACCATAATTAGACTATTTGAGCAACCAAATTGTTCTAGTATGTGAGTGACTTTAGTAAATGTTCCAAGAGTATAATTTGATCTTATTTCATGTGCTTAGGCTAAGGAAATCAAGCTCCACCTCTTCATGGATGTTTGGCCAAGGGAAGAGAAGGATTTTTAACGGTTAAAGTGTGCTTTTATATGCAAGGTAGCTCTCTCCCCTTTCTCTTATGCATCTTTGGATGTTTTTTTATCTTTGAATGTTTATGTGCATGTTTTAAGCCATAAAAGGTGTTTTAGCATGTATCAATATGCCATGGTATCATATTGCTATGTTATGCACTTAAATGATGTTTTTTATAAATATGTTTTGGTTTGCTTGAGTATGGTGAACCTAAAAGTCCCTTAGCTAAGGTGAGGATGAGCCAAAAGCCCCCAAAAATGGGTGAGACAGAGCCAAAAGTCTCTAAAGATGAGGCTTACTCAAAAGTCCCCTAACAAAATGGGTAAAGCAAGTCCAAAATTCCTAAAAATAATGGGTGAGGTTAAACTATTTCCTTGGCAAACATATGTATGTTTTATATAACTTCTTGAGTGCAAGACATGTTCTATATATGATTATGCACTCCATGATATTCATGCATGTATTTTAGACTTGAATTTTCATTGTTTTTGTATGCTTGAAAGGGAGAAGAGCTATTGGGATTCCTAGAATCTTATTCCTTCCTCTCTATTACCTAATATGTCTAGGTGGATCAAAAAAGCAAGGAAATGGGAGCCAACACACTTGAAAGCAAGGAGATTGACAGAGAAGTCGAAAGATGCTTGTATTATAGCTATATTGTTATTAAAAAATTTATATCCATGGTGTATATGATGTATAAACTTTTGAACATGTGTAATTATATGAATATGTAAAGTATATATGAGAATTGGAAGTAGATGTATGATGTTGCATGGTTTTGATATTGTATGGCAAAACTGACTCATATATGCTTTTGTGTATACCTTAGGGTGGGAGAGTGAAATTATAAGATTTGGATTTGTGGACCTTTGAGACATGTTTAATAATTTATTTTGATGCTTTTTCACATGCTCAAGAGGCTCTAGAGAAGCTAGAAGTAAAAATGGACCATTTGTGACCCTTAAGAAGCAAAAAAGTGACCAATTTGCAACCCTATGTCAAGATTTGACCAAATGAATGTATTTCCTCATGAAATTTGTCATGGATATAGCTCTTGTCTAGATATTTTTGGAAAGCTAAAGTTCATATTATTTGGAGCTCTAAAGAATATTTAATAAATTTTCAAAGTTGGAAAAAATTTACAATTTTGACAGTGGTACTGTGCATATGGTCATAAATTTCATCTCTATCATTTGTGGGGCAAATAGTGTCCAATGGCTATGAAATTTTACAAAAAGAAACTAGACATTCACAGTGAACTATACCAGCTAGAAGCACCTCATTTGGAAGTCTAAGTAAAGAGTTATAAATTTTTGACTTTCTAAGTCAGTAGCAGTAGTGCCAGTCAAGTCCATGTATTATTCCATTAGTTTTCAATAAGTAAACGTGTTTGGTTTGGTCTAGGAGTATTTTTTCCTTAAATTTAACACCCATAGCTTTCCAAATTGGTATAGTTTTCTTGAATTGAATTTTTGTAAAATTAGTTATGCATTTTTGAAGTTTATATCAGTAAGCTATTAGAAACGCTGGGCTATTTGACTTATGTTATTGTTCTATTATCAAATGTGATCCAAATGATGTTTTCATGGATTGAGATTATTTTGAGCATAAATTTAACATCTAGAGATTTCCATAAAGTTATAGGTTCCTTAATTTTGATTTTTCTAAGTTTAGTTATGATTTTTCAAATTGGCACCAAAAATCTGTCAAGTTGGAACCAAAATGAACTTGTATTATTTTATGTATGTATGCTATGAGCTTGAGCGTTTGACAACATTTTGAGATGATTTTGAGTTGTATGCATGTATTTAAATAAAATAATGAGATGGATGAATTCATATGGCTCACGAGACATGAAATAAAAATTTTATCCGTTATGCAATGCAAAAATAATGTAATATTTTAATGAAAGTTTCCTTGGAATCTTGCTATAACAAAGGAATGAAATTAGAGATGAAATAAGATGAGTTATTTAAATATGGTGTTACATTATGGATTGCTGTGTGTAGGCCAAGCTAGTTCAAATCCACCTAATTATGAGTGTCAAATCAAGAAGAGCTAAATAAGTGAACTAAGAAGTAGGTTGGTGGCATCTTGAACCTTCACAAACTCTAAAGTAGCTTCCATCATAATTAGTTTCCCTTAGCTCATTCATATACATCATATAGTTAAAAACCAAGTTCACATCCATTTACATGTAATTTAATATTCAAAATTTGTCACATTTACAGGTCAACTATAGCTATAAGGGTCTAAATTCATTTCTTTCTTTTCCTTTATTCATTTCCAACATAAACAACTTTGTTCACACCCATTTTATTATGTTTAGCTCATGGAACCTCTTAGAAAGATCAAAAGCTCATGGACATAGTGGTAAAAAATGTGTATTAATTTTGAAAATTCATAACTTAAGTTATACAAGTCCAAATCATGCAAACTTGGTGTCTATAGAAAGTTTTGGATATGAACTACATACTGTAAAAATTTCAGGTGAAATTGAATTTGTTCCCCTCATGAAATGCAATGGAATAGTAACTTGGTTCAGAAAGCAGAGCATATGATAGACCTAAACTTTAAAATTCCATATCTTAGGCTATACAACTCCATTTTAAGTGATCTCAGTGTAACACCATAAGTTTCTAACTTATCTCATGCTATCTCCATGTCTCATGCCATGAATTTCATGAAGGAGTAAGGAAATTGACATTAAAATAATGAGTATTTTTGTGTTGCATAGCATATGAATTTTTCATTCAGTGTCTTGTGGATTATGTGAGCTCTTGTATCATATTATCATATTTAATTACATAGATACAACTCAATTCCATCACCAAAAGTGGCCTAGAACTTGTGCAAGTGCAAGAAATACATAAAATTCATAGTTGTAGCCTCGACCAAAAATTTCTCTTTTCTATCACAAACTTTGAAAAATCATAACTAATTTTAGAAAAATTGAAATCATGCATTCTTTACTATTATGGAAAGATAAAGATGTCTAATTTATTCTAAAATTATTTCTAGGTCATGAAACACTAAGTAGAAGATGTTTAACATTTGAAAAGCACCCAAGGTCGCAACTGCCTGGGCTACTATCATAGGTTACTTTTATAAATTTTGGAAATTCATAACTAATTCTAAACAAAATCCAAATCATACAAATTCAGTCAATATGAGAAGATATAGATGTTTAATTTAAGGGAAAAATATCTCCAGATCACATCAACTCCATTTAGGAACTAAATTATAATGGAAAAATACTAGAGGTCAAGTGGCATTACTAGTACTGACATGAAACTTCAAAAATTCACAACTCTCTGCTCAAACCTCCAAATGAGGTGATCTTGGTTGCCACAGAAATCTTATAACCTCTAGTTTGTGACTATAAATTTTCACAAGCATTGGACACTATTTGGCCATCAAATGACATAGAATATAAAACTAACCATATAAATAATATATACACCAAAATAATAGAAAAATCTCAAATTTGAAAATTCATAATTAATTCTATAGAGCTCTAATTTTTATTCATTTTAACTTTCCAAGAAGCTCTAGATGAGATCTACATGTGTGCCAAATTTCATGAAAAAATTCATCCATTTGGTTAGTTTATGCTATAGGGTTCCTATTTGGTCATTTTTATGGTCTTAACTAGCATCAAAGTGTCCAATTTTGCTTCTCAAGCCTATGTGGCCACTTGAGCATGTGTGATTGCACCAAAATGACATTCTAAATTTGTCTCAAAGGTGCAAAAACCTAGAATTTAGAAACTCACACTCTCACCCCATGCCATACACAAGTTTCCATAATGCTAATTTTGCCATTACAATAGCATAATTACATATATTCATATGGTCATAGATCATATATAACAATAGATTACAATATTTGCCACTCAAATGATCATAAAGAGGTAAAATTCATGCATTTTGTTGTCATATTCTCATCTTCCAAGTTGTTGGCTCCCATTTCCTTGTTCTCTTGGTCCACCTAACATGTTAGAACATTGGAGATGAGGAAATAAGATTTAAAGAATCCCAATAGCTCATCTCTCATTTCAACTATACATAAAGTATGCAAACCAAGTCTTACAAATGCATGCATGGGCATATTGAATAACATGAACATTCAAGAAGCAATCTTAGCATGTGAGTAAGTTATACAAGGCATCCATAAGCTTGCTAAGTAAGTGGATTAGCCTCACCCATTAACTTGTGGATTTTGGACTGGCCTTACCCATTTCTTTAAGAGAATTTTGACTCAACCTTATTCTTGGGGGTCAACCTCACTTTTGGGAGACTCTTTACTTTGTCTCAATTAACTTTAAAGGTTATTGGCTCATCCTCACCATGGCTAAGGGTTCTTGGCTTCTACACATTTAAGCAAACCAAAGCAAACATAATAAACATTATTTGAAAACATAATGTATCATCATGGTACCATGGAATAAGAGCTCATGCTAGAACACTTTTCATAGCTTAAAACATACATACACACATTCAAAGATAAGTTAAGCATACATTCATGCATGAGAGAAGGAGGAGTGAGCTACCTTGGATACAACCATACGCTTTTCTCCTTGAATTTGCTCTCCCTTCCTCGGCCTCACACACACAATGGTGTGGGATTGATTTCTCTTGGCCTAAACACAATTTATGGGAGCTAATTAAGTTCATGGAATTAATTCTAAAGCCATAAATCTTTCTTAAATACTAACTTGGTCTATTAACCCTTTAATGGTTCCAAGAATGTACCTAATGAAGCAACACCCATCAAATAAGTTCTAGGCTCTATTCTTTTCTTTCACTTATGATTCTTGACTCCTTTTAAGCCTCTTGGAGTCATCACATAATTAGAACAAAGTGCCTAACTGTATGTTACTTCTTTAGGTCATATTATGGAACATATAAGGCTATCTCACTTTTTATGGTTTCTAAATTTTTCCCAAGTCTTTCCTTCATTTTCACTCATCATATATGACTCAAAAATGGGTTTGGAACAAATTAAAACTCTCCTTAGGTGTCCCATCCCCTTTAGGCCGAGACTAGGTAGCATTTAGGCATCAATGGTCTTTGCTTTGTTTTCTACATGGAAGATGCATATGGGGAGACTTCTAGGGATCTTAGGAGCTCATTTAAACATTCATTAAGGCCTAGGAATTAAGGTATTAAGTCAGATTTTACAAGGAACATATGAAACCCTAGATTTGCTATCTTAAAATTCCATAGTTATTTGTTAATTCCCTTTGCATTTTCTTATTCTCCACACTCCTTTTTCTAAGATTCACCCTTGGTTCTGCCCAAAATCCAAGCCCTCTTGTAGCTTCCTGAGTCGGGCGAACTAAGGAGTGAAGAGGAGCAAGGGGGTTCATGGAAGGAAGAATTACCTTATTTTTCCTTGTTTTCTTGCTTGAATCTTCCTTTCTTTAGCCTCTTCTCTTCAAATATGAATTTTCCCCTCTATTCATCCCTCAAAATAGATCCATAAACTTCAATATAACCATAAGAAAGAAAGGAAAATGGAGAAGAAGAGGTTTGCTAAAGAAAGAGCATGAAAAATAACCAAAAATCTATACCTTTTGCCTTTGATTTCTCCTTCTCTTCCTATCCCTCTTGTGCACCTCTCTCCTTAGGGTTTTTCTCTAGGTTAGGGCAGAAACATATGTGGCTAAGTGAGTGGAGAGGTGGGGCACCCTATATATAGGTGGGAGGAAGGAAGACTTCCAAAAATTTTAATTTTGCCCTTTCATTTTGGCATTTTTGTTTCTAGTTCATTTTAGCCTCTTTTTGAGAACCTTCTTTTCCATTATAGTTAGTAAAATGTCTTTGGAATCACTCAAATCGGAGTTAAAACCTTCCCAAATGAATTCGTCAAAGTTTAGGTGCATCGACATTGGAAAATGTCCATCGGAAAGGTTTTAACTGTCCCAGGGCTTCCCATGGTTTTCAGGGCCACTGAGAACCCCGAAGAACTCAAAACTTTCATTTAAAAAGCCCTCCTATGTGAATTCTAAAATTTTCTCAAAATAACGAAAATACCATTATGTTTCATTAGTCTTTCATCAAATTTGTTTCTTCATTCTAGTTTCATTTTTTTTTCCGTCTAAGTCTGGGATTCTCATTTTTAGGAGTCTAGAATGCTATTTAAATGTTTTGGAACTTTAACTAATTCATTTAAGGGGGCTTGCTTTGAAAACATACCTGTTTATATCGTTTAACGAAAATCGGTTATTACACTCAATGCCCGTGGAAAGCTTGAGATCAGATCTATGTGCTGTAAAAATTTCAATGGTTGTTGTAGTACTCAAACATAATCAGACCCTTAACTTCAAAAATTCATAACTTACTCTATACAACTCCTTTTCATGCAAACTTAATGGCTCTATAAAGCTTGTAATGCCAATTATATGTATGTAAAATTGTAGTGACACTAGAGTTTATTTGTCCTTTTAAATCTACTAAAAACAAGAATTGACTATGTGAATAGTTTCAGGGACTATTCTACCTAAATTCTAGAACTTTGGAAATTCGTGAAAAATTCTATGGACCTCTAAAAATATGTTTTTTGAGTTGTTAGAAAGCTCTCTTAAGGGTCTATATGCATGCCAAATCTTAAACTCCAACTAGGTCATTTGGACCACTTTGGGTATAGGGGTTGTTTAGAGTTTTTTAATGCTTAACATTGGTATCATTTTGGGCCATTTGGCATCCAAATGGAATTCTTCCACTTGGAGCAAGTTTTAATCATCTCAAATGGTATTTCTAACTATTCTAGATCATACCAAAAGACTTGGATCAAAATTTGACCCTTTGGCACCTAACTAACACATGCTTTTCAAGAATATTCTATATATCATCTTAGCCATTCATTACCAAATCATACATTCACATAACTAACATACGTGTTCTCATATTCAAATACTTCCATTTATATGCATCATTCAATACATAAGTAACCATCATCCATACATAATTGTCTAGTTATACATAAACACTTCCCAAAAGTTAGACTATTTACATTACAAACTTCATAATACATCAATTCCTAAGTTCTAATGCCTCTCAACCTCTTTCCCTTTGCTTAAGGAACCTAAAAATTTTAGTGGGAGCATGGGGGGTGATATTTAAGGAGAATCTCAGTAGCATAAACTCATCCAATTCAATGCAAACAAGAACACGATAAGTGAATGTAATGTATGTGGTGCAAGAATACTATGCATATGAATCATGTAAATCATATGCCTCATAAACATGAAAACTCATTCATTTCTAGCCATGACAACATCATAAAACTAACTGGGCTCCACCATTCTTAATTTAGAGCCAAAGAAGAACTACTGTGCTTAATTCCGTACCCTTGAGAGCTAGGAGCCATCACATAAACTTTTCATAAATATAAGGTGCTCATGAACCTCACATGAAAACATAATAGATCATATTTCATGAAAGCATTAAGCAACCACACACACAAGCATATTAACTCATTCAAGCACTCAATTGCATGTAAAGAGTGGAGAGAAAGTTACCTTAGGCTTAATGGAGGCTAAAATTGCCACCAACCCTTTGTTCTTATTCTTTACCTTGGTTTTCCACTACTTGACAAGTAGAACTTGGTATGTTTAGGTTAGTTTGGCCTACAAGCATCAATCCATAATGCAAATTAGCTTATTTGAATCCATTTAAAGCCTTAATACTAACTCTTATCCTTACTTTAGTCTAACTTGTGTTTTAGGGTCACTTTAGGCTCATTAGGAAGAAACTTCCATTTTTCTTCATCTAGGTCCCAATTTCCCATAGGCTACTGAGTGGCTCGTCGTACAACCCTCAAAATAATACTAGGTTGATAAAATATGTAATTAATGGCACAACCTAGGTCATCTCCCTTGGAATTGGTGTTCAATGTTTAATTGAGTTTTCCAAATGTTAAAAGACTCTAAAATTTCCTAAACAAAGGGGATTTTGATTTACTTAAACTATTTAAAATAAAATTGAATTAAAATTCCTAATTGCTATCTAATTGGGTGAATTATGGTCTTGTGACTAGCTTTGGATTCGTCCCTTGGTATCCACTATCCTTATCCTATTCTAATTATAATTGATTATGGCTTAAGAGTTCCTAATTGTGTTCATAACAATTTATCTTGGGTAACCACTCAAGATTCAAGAGATTAATAATCCAACGTTGAATTGAGACCTCAATCCCGCATTAAATTGTTAATTCTTGTTTCTAAGATCAATGAGCATCCAATTTGATTGATTAACTGATTGATTAGCTTCTGAATCATCATAAATATTTAATTAACCAACTAAACATTAAGGAATCCTCAAATTAAATAATTAAGCACATAATCTCACTCATGTATTTTATCGAACACCTTCGAAGCATACATGGGAATTCAGATAATATTGAAATTAATCAGATCAATTAATCAACAAAAATACTTCCTAATTAGTGTCTAACCAGCCACTAATTATAATTACACAAATTCCCTATCAAATACAACTTAACCAAGACAATAAATGAAAGAGAAAAAGTGTAAGAAAAATAAAGAAATTCTTAGCCAAAATTCTATGTCTTCTCTATGGATTCAAGCTTCTCCAAGGTCTTCTTCCTTGCTAGCCTCAAGATGGAGATTAGAACTTCATTGTATGGTGGAGAAGAATGGAAGATGGAATGGAGAATGGAATGGGTGAAGGATGGATTGGATGATTGATGGAGTGGATGGATTGCAGCAAATGAATGAATGAATGGTGTGGATGGATTGGATTGGATTGAATGAATGGTAACGAAGGATATATATAGGTGAAGATTTTCGTAAACATTGAGGCATGAGATGGTTGGATTCTGCGAATGGATAATGGATATGAATTGAATGAAGGAGGCGTGCTGAATGAAGCTTCTATCTCCTTTAAAATTCACGTGCTTCTCTTCTTCTCCTTCACGTATCAACTCACATGTTAACTGCTTCATGAATATATAAGGTGGAGCTGCATGGATGTGTGTATGAGAGTGGGCCTCGCTAGTTATTTTATTATACATGAATTCCAGCCCAAGCTCCATGTTGTTTTTTTTCTCATCTTACGTTTTCAGCTCCTGCATTTTCCTTCTTATATCACGTTCCCAGCTTCGTGCTGCTTCCAATACGTTTTCTTCTTCTCGTTCAGCTCATTCAGCTCCAGCTCCCAAGCTTCTCGATCCAGCGTCTTCTGCTCTTACGTGGTTCTCTAAGCTTTTTCATTCGTTTTCAGCTGTTTTTGCATGAGTGTGAGCTCAGCTGGTGCTTCCTCATGTTATTCACGTTGACAGTCTTCCATTCCATCTTCTCAACTCGAGATCCCTTCTCAAAGCTCTCTCCCTTCTTCATATTCTTCATATGTTGCATCCTCTGTTCATGGGATGTTGTGGCTTCATGCATGCGAACAAGAGAGCTGGATGTGTGGTTCACTTTATTCATAAACTTGAGACTGCATCCTCTGTTTCCTACTCATCCCATCTGCCTCACGTGTTTCTTTGCATTTTTATTACACAAGCTCCCTTTATGTAGCTCCTTGTCTCTTCTAAGCTTCTTTCTTTAAACCAGAAACTCATGTGATGTGTTTCTTCTATGTTGCTTCCAATTCTGTTCAGCTACTTGCATCTTGTTTCTCGCCTCAACTCCAAACTCCTTCGCATGCTTCTTGTGTTCAAGATGGCTGCCTCTTGTTGCATTGGTTCTGCCCCCATGGATAGTTCCTTCATGCATATGTGTTGATGTTGAGTGAAGGGCTACTCATATGCTTCTTTAGTCATTCCTTTTTCTTCTTTAACCATTATTCTCATTCAAGCTATTTGCCCATCAAAATTCTGCACAAATGAATGGAAAATATTCAATAGAATTATCATAAAATTATTTAGAAGAATTTCATGCATTAAAACTCAATAAATTTGCCAATTAATTCATAAAGTGCATAAATGACTAATGAAATCAATTTATATATAATTAAACCCTTAAAGCCATATTTGGACACTAAAATGCTTGAGATAAGGAGAATAATATATATATAAATTATGCTTATCAGCTACATACCACATGACCTCAATAGAACCCATTTGAGCCATCATATCTTTAGCTAGAAGGGTCTAAAGCTAACTTGCTCCTTTACCCCTTTTTAGACCTTAAAATTTTCATTTTCATTATAAGGCTTTTAAATTTAAGCCATTGGTTGCATAATTATTTATTCCCTTAATCTAAGTCTTTTAAATCTTTGGGACTTAAAAAAACTCTCCTTAGGTGTTTCATCTACACCTTGGCCAAGGCACACTTCAAGGAAGGCCATTAGGAGTTTTCTTGCTTCTTTCATGGATTTGTTTGCATGGCTATGTTCTCTAGCTTCTTTTTAGCTTAATTATGGTTTTCTATAGCTTAAAATACTCTTCTATGGTTTCAAATCTTCTATGGTTTACTTGAAACCCTAGTTGCCATATGTTGAAATATATAGGCTTTTATTTGTTTCCAATTACATATTCTTGTTTCTCATGCTTCCAAATCCTTGGTTCTATCTTATTGCCATGCAAAACACACTCCTTTCATATGCGATTTTCCCAAAAATTTACAAGCTTTGTGTTTTTCAAGGCTCCAACAAATAACAAAATGGATGAGCTCATATGCCCTCCATAGCCAATATATAAACTCCATTCCTAGGCCTTCATATTCAACATATAAACTCAATTTCTAATGATCCATATTCTGTCCAAAAGTGACTCATAACTAGGGTTTAACAAAACTAACTTAAAACATGTGATTTTCAAGTGCAAGGTGGAGAAAACTTACTCTTTAAGCTTAATCCTTGCTTCCTTTGCTTTTCTCACTCTAAAATCCTTTCTCTTCCCACTTAGAGCAACATTCCACCTTGAAGAAAAGATGAATATGCAGCTGCCCTTTGGAGAAAAGGGTTGGAGGATGGAGAAGATAAAGAAATTTGGTGAAGAATGGTGGTAATTTTGCTTGGTTTCACTTCTTCTCACACTTTTTCTCCCTCTCTCTCTCTCTCTTCACGGTTTTCTTTCTTTCTCCCTTGTGTGTGGCGTGCAAATGGTGGCATGGAGGTGAAGAAGATGAATCTAATTAAGTTAAATGGTCACACTAAATTTGGACCCTTGGATCAACCTTTTCAAGATCAAATCTTAACCTTTCATTCCTTTTTCTTTTGATTTTTTCTAATTTCATAATTACATATCTTTTTCTAAAAATTCTTGGCCACACACTTGGAAGCCTTTTTTTAGCCCTTAAGTCATGGTTAGTAACCATGGTTAATTTCCTTAACTCAACCATGGTCTACTTTTAACTTAACCATAGTTAGTTTCTAACTTAACCATGGTTAGTTCTTTAAAATAACTAAAATCGTTTTCTTCTTTCTTTTATTTTATTTTATATTTATATTTGGGTTTCATCTTCTCTAAAATCCTAATTATATCTTCTCTTTTCTTTTGGGCCTTTAGAATTGGCTATTGGGCCTTACAGCTGTCTAAAAATCAGTATCCGGGCCAGATTAAGGTTTTACGGTACAATGCCTACCTTTAGACTTTCTACAATTTATAAATATGATTTCCTCTACTTTCTGGCCATACTGAGCTTTAAACATAGATCAGGGGCCCTTAACCTCAATTCTCATAAATTTCGGTGTCAATCGGACACCCGAGTCATATAGGTGTAATTTTCACCGTTCTGTATTATGATTGTGCTATAAAATTTTTATTTGTTGCAATTTAATCCTTGAAACTCCTTTAGGATTTCTTAGCTTTTTTGCTATTTCTATTATTGTAGTTGTTATAACTTCTTTTTTCTATTTTTCTCATAATTACCAATCGAGCTAACTAGATCCTAGACCAGATCCCGCCCGGCCATCTGGATAACTTGGCTTCATTGGACCTGTCTCATCAATTGGAGTTTAACCATAGGTCACGGATTTCTGAGATTCTTGCCCGATTTTTTGATATTCATGCCTAAAGCCACGAATATAGGATGAAACTAGAGTTCCTTAAACTTTCGGGCAATTTATACATCTTGCCCTGCTCATAATTTTTTTCTTTGCATTTTGGTCCCTAACTCCTTTATACTTGACTTTGGAGGCTCTTCGGGACCTTTTTCTGATCCCTTTTTTTTCATCTATTTTAGCCTTAATTTTAGGGCACTTCTGGCCTTGACTCATCATTATTTACAGTCTAAAAGATTATTTTAATTTTATTAGACCTTAATTTACTCTATTTGGGGGACTTCCTTTTGTATCTAGTGAATTTCGTACATTGACAGAGAAACCATATACTACGTTTCTCACGTTTCCTTACGTTTTCTTGAATTTCCAGAAAACCGGATGTTACACCTCTATGGTTGGTTGAAATCATAGAGCAATGGAAGAACAAAGAGATATAAAAGTCCCACATGGTTTCAGACCCTGAGAGCTTCCTTGTTCAATGGAGAATTTTATGGTTAGCCTGCTTTCCTTAAACTCCTTCCTTCCTTCAACATACCAGCCATAAAGATGGTCTTTTTAAAGAACTAAAACCATCAAAAGAAAGCTTGTAAGGAAAGGAATCATATTAGTGAAGCGAAGAGCACAAAAAAAGTCATATTCATACTTTCTTACTCGTTCTTCCTTTCTCTCTCCGCCTTCTCTCTTCAAACCATGGAGGCTTTGGTTCAAGCCTAGAAATATTAGTTTTGAATGAAAAAGGTGGTATGGTTGTTATAAGGAAAAAGGAGATGATTTAACTTTTTCCAGAATTCTCATTTTGCCCCTTTGTTTTGATTATTTCGTTTATGCTCATTTTAGCTTCCATATGAAAATTTAGGTCCTTTACTTTATTAAAGACATTTTTTTTTCAATTTTATGGGGTTTAGAACTATCTCGAATCATCCAATCAAAGTTTCAGTCAACTTTTACCAAAATCATACACTAGAAGGGTTTTTACTATTTTGATAGTTCCTATGGTTTTCAGTGTCTTTGAGAATCCTAGTGAGCTCAATTTTATCATTTAAAAATCTTTTCTTTAAATTTTTGAAAAGTTGCTCGAAATTACAGTTGCTGCCACTACATTCCACATTAAGCTATTTAGCTATTTTGGCTTTGATTTTGGGCCATCTCTAGATCCTTACCCTTATTACTAGATACTCTATTTATTAATCTAGCTCTATCTTACCTTATTTCATTTCATTCTGGGGGTCTCCTTTTACAATCAGATCAATTTTGGTTCAATTTTAGGAAATTCGGGTCATGACAGCTTCATCTCCTTTTCTTACATGCATTTAAATGCTTGAATAAGTTGAAATGCTTGTATGTGTTGTTGGTTGATGCATTCATAAAATATGTTTTACTATGTTTTCCAAAATGATTTATATGTACATGAGATGGCTATGTGATGACTCCTAACTTCCTATGATATGGAATTGAGTACAGTAGCTCTTCCTTGGCCCCGGTTGAGATTAGTTGAGCCTAGCTAGTTTATGATGATGCCATGGTTTAGGAATGAATGAAATTTTATACTATATGATGCATTTGAGTTACATAAAGCACATGCATAGCATCTTTGCACCATATGCATTGCATTTACTCATGGTGTTCATGTATGCATTGATTGGATGAGATTTGCTTATAAGATTCTTTCTAGAATCTCATCCATATGTCCCACTAACTATTCCAGGGTCACCAAGTAAGGAAAAGGATGTTAAAAGGAATTAAACATTAGAAATGATGTATTATGATTATTACATGTTCTAAATTTTAATGAATGTCTTAATATGATGTTGTTTGTATCATTAAGAGCTTATGATGTAAAATGATGTAGATATTTCATTTCTTATGATAGGACCATGTGTACAAGCTAAAGAACATTAGTGTAAGGCATTTTGTGATGAATTGTGACCAATTATGTGTTGTCTTGCCCATATTGTGCAATGTTGTATATGTGTATACTTGGGTGCAAAGGGGTCATATTTTTATCTAAGCCTCTTTACATATAATGAAAATGGATGGAAATGATGGTTAGGATGATTGAAATTTGCTTAAAGTGAAAGAATTCCATTTGGACACCAATTGGTCCATTTTGGACCAAAAAATGGTCTTAAAAAGAATATAAATTACACCTATGTCAAAAGTATCCCAAATGATATAATTTGAGTCTAATATTTGGCATGCATTTAGACCTTTAATAAAGATTTCCAACAAAACAAGAATGATAATTTTTGGAGATCTACAAAATATTTCATGAATTTCTAAAATTTAGCAAATTATGTAGTTTAGTCCTTCATACTATTCCTTCTGTCTAGTTCTGGTTTTTCAAGTTTTTGAGGGGCCAAATAATTTAGTTGCTCATGAAATTTTATAGGCAAAAAGTTCACAATATAAGCTTTTTGTAGCTACTAAGTTTGCATAAATAAGTGTTGTATAGCTAAAGTTATGCATCCTGAAAGTTGGAGTCTGGTTATGGTTTGGTCTGACACTATACACCCTATACAAATTATGTTCTTCATGGCTTTTAAGAGGGTCAAATAGATTGAATTGCATTTGAAATTTTTAAGCATATAGTTTACATCCTAAACTTTCCATGAACACATAATTTGCATGAATCAAAGTTACATAACCAGAGTTATGAATTTTCAAAATTTGATGCAGAATATGTGCAACAATGCCATTTTGGGTTCATGAGTCTCTCCATGCTTTTAATGTATATTTTCTGACCTAATGGACTAAACCAAGTGTGTTTATGATAAATTTGAATAATGAAAAAGAAAAAATCCAAATTGGGACCCCTATGGCTCCATTTGATATATGAATGGACTAACTTTTCACCATATAAAGCATGATAATGATTGTAATGTGATATTTAAAGATCATAAATGATATGAAAGGCATAATTAAAACTAGGTATGATAGTCTTCACATGTGTTTTACACTTGGTCTATTCTACCTTCATGATGCTAGCAAAAGATTAACTCTTATCGTTCCCTTCTCCTTGATAGCTTTTTATCTTTAGTGTTATATAACCATGTATAATACAAATTTTAAACTCAATGTCATCAGGGGAAGGGCTATTGAGGAGAAAGCACAATCAATTAGAGGCTCCATCACCTATTGAAGTAGAAGCCTAAAAGGCATAAATAGAATAAAAGAGTCCTAATGACTTATAACCACAAAGAAATTGTTACTTAAAGCTTTGCCTTGAATATCACAAGTGAAGAAGATGAGTGCTAATGACTTAATGGATATCACATGTAACCATGGAGCAGACCTTCCTAGAAAAGTTGAACTAGAGATTCTTGTTCTCATGTGAAGATCTTACATACTATCATTTTAGTTGCATCTCATCATTTATTCTCAATTTAAAGCAAATTAACAATTATAAGACACTAGTATGTCATTTTAGTTATAAAGATGGCACATTAATCTCAAATAAGACACTAATATTCCTTCTTTACTAAATCAATTTGTTAATTTCCTATTCCCATATGGGATATTATATTGCTAAAGTTGCTAATCTTTTTTGTACATGCTCATCTAATTTGATATTTTTCTTTTTGTATCAACTAAAATAATCAATGCTATGATACTTGGGGGAACAATGGTCTAATACCTTATATTTCTATTATCATACTCTTCCATTTTGGGCAATTGGTGCACATTCACAAGACAAAAGTAAGGAAAAGTATGAAAATAATACACTTCTATTATGTTGCGTCAGGATAAATTTCTTCAATTTGTATTACATGGCCCCTGTGGATTATCCAACAACATTTTCTAGTCATTTGCCATTGGAAAAAATCATAATCAACTCAAAATATCAAGCAATCTACGGTTTCCTAGTCAAAAACCCCAAAATTTACACTTAAACTCGTAGGCAGCACAAAGTAGATTTCAGGGGCAACTTTGAAAAATCATAACTAAATGTAGAAAAATCAAAATCATATTTTCCATAGCTTTTTGGAAAGCTCTAAATGTTAAATTTACACTAAAAATAAGTCCCAGTGATGAAATCCCATTTGAACCACGTTTGACAATGAAATAGCCACAAAGGTCCAACTACCCTCTGATACTAATACAATTTACTGTCATAAACTTAAAAAACGTCCAATTAATTCCAAAAAAAATTCAATGCATGAAAATGATACCAATCTAGAAAGCTATGGATATTAACTAAAAAGTAAAACTCTTGACTAATCCAAGAACGTTCTGACTCCAAAAATCAATCAAACAGTAACATGGGTCTGACTGGTAGCATAGTACTGGATAACAACTTCAAAAATTCATATCTCCCTCTCTAGACATCCAAATAAGGTTCTTCCAATTGGCACACATCACTGGAAAGGTCTAGTTTCTCTCTGTAAAATTTCATGGCAATTGGACACCATTTGCCCCATGATTGACACATATTCATTTTCAGACCAATTGCACAATACCAGTGGCCAAACTAGAAAAATTTCTTAATTTTAAAAATTCGCCAAATATTCCACATACTTCCAAATAATACCTACTTTAGCTTTTCAAAAATATCTCAACAAGCTCTAAATGCATGCCAAATTTTAGACCAAAAAGAGCTCATTTGGATAGAAAGTGACATAGCTCACCAAAATGGCCATTTTTACTCCATATGAGATACCAAATCTATCCAAATGGGCTCTTTTAATGTTTGGCACCTCTTGGGCAAGTTTAAAAGCATGAATATGACTTGTATGAACTACCTAAGTGGTCCCAAACCCCATGCATCTTAAACTAATACATTAAGTCATTAAGAAGCCAAAATTCTCATTTCCATTGGTTTCATGCCACATATGGTCTTTACAAGAGTTATACATCATATTACAATTGTTCATGATCTTACATTACAAAAATAATATGTGCAAAGCAACTTTGGCCTTCAATTACATAACAAGCTACATGACTACCAAGACTTGACTTTTCAACTCCCTTGGCTTGCATTCTTTGTTTCTTGAACTCTACCTAGTCATGTCAAAAGAAAAGGGGGAAGGGGAGTGAGATTCCTAGAATCTTAATAGCTCACACACCCATTCACACATACATTCATGACATATATACATCAAAGCATATGTATGGAAGGTTTAACAACCATAAAGTGTGCAAAGTCATAATTTCCATGCCATTTATTCACATTCAAGCCAAGAACATGCTCTAGGGACTTTTGGTTTTGCCTCACTCTTGGCTTAGGGACTTTTGACTTGGCCTCACCTTTCCAAGAAACTTTTAGCCTTGTCTCACCCATACCATAAAACTTTTGGCATCTTCTCACCTTCATTAAGGGACTTTTGGCATCACCTCACCCTTATGAGTTATTTCCACAACCAAAGCCATTCAAGGAAACACATTGGTACCAATGTCATGTCAAGGCATCAAGTGGCATGTTCTCAAGTCACAAGCACATACACAAGCACATAAAGACATACATATGCACACAAGAATGCAAGAAGAATGAGGTGGAGAGCTACTTTGAGTTTATGCAAGCTTTTCTTGATCCTTTTCTTTCCCCTTTTTGGTCTCACAAGTACACTTAGGTGGATGTATCTTCTCTTGTCCTAGACACCATAAAGAACACACAATCACATACTTGAAGCAAGCCAAGACACTAAAGATACTCTTAAAAGTATACTTAATCTTACAAGTGGCACAATGGTTCTATAATTGGCCTATTGAAGCAACTCTCACATTTCAAGTTCTAGGCTCCATTCTCTTGTTATTTTTAGACTTCTTGGACTTATTTAAGGTCCTTCGAGCCCTCACACATTCACTTGCATAATTTGAAAACCAAGTTTCTTAATAAGGCATATTATGGACACCATTGTTCCATCTTCCAATTCATAGCTCCTAAATTTTTTTCAAGGGTTTCTCCCATCTTCTAGCATCATAAGAAGTCTCAAACCAAGGATAGAATAATTTTAAACACTCTTTAGCCCATAGAACTAGCCTAGGCCGAGACAAGCACCATAAATGGGGTTCTTGGACTTCTTGATTTTTCCTTGATGGGAGAGCCACTTGGGAAGGTTTCTAAGGGTCTTAGGAGCTCAAGGAAACATTCAAATATCCAAGAAATTACTCACACAAAATCAGATTTTACAAAACCCTAAAGAAGCCTAAACTTTTCTATTTTGTTTTCCATAGGTCTTTCTTGCAATTTCTTGCCATATTCCTCTTCTCAATGGTCTAAAACCCTTGTTCCTTCCTTGTTTTTGGACACAACTTCCCTCTCTCATATGGTTTTGGTTTAGCCTGAACAAGTACCAAGAAAGAGCAACAAGGAGAAGCAACAAGAATGGAGAATTACCTTGGATTTCTAGCTCCCTTTTGATGCTTCTTCCCTTGCTTGAATTCCCTTCTTAAGTTTTGAAAATTCCCCCCTTGGTCTGGACCAATAATAGAACCAATCCTTTCAAGAAAATCATAGAAAGAAAGCATAGAAGGAGGGGAGCAAGGTTGGAGGAAGAAAGAGCATGAAAATCTATAAATTTCCTTACCTTTTCCTTGATTTTTCTCCTCCTTTTCTTCCCCTTCTTTTGTGCCTAAGAGAGGTGGTCATTTTCTGTATTTTGGGCAGAGGAAATTCGTGCTATATGAGGGGGAGAAGAAAGGAGAAGTGTGTGGAAGCTTCAAGAAACACAATTTTTCAAAAATTCTAATTTTGTCCTTTCGTAATAGCAATTTCGTTTTGGCTTCATTTTAGCTCCTTTTGGAACTGTCATTTCCATTATAAAATTTAGGTTCCCAATTTAATAAAATTCCCTTGGAATCACTCAAATTGGAGCTAAAACCTTCTCGAACAAATCTATCAAAGTTTGAGGTTACCGCTGTTGAAAAATGTACACTAGAGGGGCTTTACCAATCCCAGGGCTTCCCATAGTTTTTGAGGCCTGTGAGAATCCTAGGAAACTCAAATTTCCCATTTAGAAAGCCCTTCTATATGTTTTTTCGAAAGTTGCACTTATTTATGAAAATGCCATTACGTTTCGTCAGTTTTTGTCACAAATTGTTTCACTGTCTTAGCTCCATTTTTCTTTTTGTCTGAGCTTGAAATTATCATTTTTAGGAGCCTAAAACTCTGCCCAAATTTTTGGGACATTATCTAGCTCATTTCAGAGGACTTGCTTTTATACGGCTCATTTCGTTATTTTATGGGAACTACGTTTGTTACAAATGGGACAATGGTGTAAATTGTAAGGCTAGCACTTAGTTATCCCTATCCATGTTTGTTCCTATTTATTTTTAGATTATCAGTGGTTTTGTTTGTATATGCTCATCTAATTTGATATTTTTCTTTAATTTAAATGCATCTATATTCATCTTAATTGATTCCTCTAGTCATTCATCTAGTGATTACGTCAATTAGAATATTTTCAAATGGGGGCCATATGTGAGTTTGGTGTCAAGGGTTCCATTGAGGAACCCATCACAATGTTTCACAAAGGATACTTTGTTAAAGTAGTTTCAGCTATTTTGACAATTGGTCTAGTAATCATTCATCATTAATAATCTAAAATTAAAATCTCATACATTGTAACCCATTGTTATAGACCCGAATCAATTAGTATGAAACATTTTCTTTTCCAAGTGAAATCCCTTAGTATATGAGAGTGAAAAAGTGCTTTCATTGTCTTATGTAAATTTTTTGGGTTGGCCAAGTTTGGTATTTTCTTTACTATAATTTTGTCAAATGGAAATACTTAAACTATATATAAGTATTATTAAGGATTTTAATTGCAAAATATCTGCATCCTTTTTTAAATTGTTGTTAGTTATCTATTCTACTTTCCTAGTAAGTATAATTATTAAGCTTTCTACATAGAAGACATGAAGCCCTTTTTGTGTATAAACATTTGTATGTTTGAGATTCACAAAGACTAGATTTTAATTATTAAATGCATGCAAATGCCAATTCAATATATGCCACATTATTAAGACTTTCTATGTGTAGTTTTTTCATTTATTTCATGCTTTATAAAATTCTAAATGATGAACAAAATTGTCATGCCCTCTAGACAAAGGTATGACTAGTGCAAAAGATAACAATGTCATTCCATAAGTGTAACACCATAATTTCCTAGCTTATCTCATACTATTCTCATGCTTCACATTAAGTATTTCATGAAGGAGCAAGGAAAAAGGTAGTAAAATAATGAATTTCTTAGCATTGTGTTATGTATAAATTTTTTCTTCAGAGTCTCATGGGCCATATGGACTCATGTATCATATTCTCATATTTAATTACATAGATATAACTCAAATCCATCATCAAAATTTCCCTAGAACTCGTGTATGGCAAGAGGGAGCATAAAATACATATATGCATTTTCGGCCATAATTTTTCCATTTCTGTTACAAACTTTGAAAAATCATAACTAATTTTAGAAAAATTGAAATTATGCATTCTTAGCCATTCTAGAAAGCTACACATATTTACTTTATGCTAAAAATATGTCCAGACCATGAAACACAACACAAAAGACTTTTGACATTCAAAATGGTCCAAAGATCTGGCTATCCATTGCTATTGTCACAAAATTCTACAGCAAACTTAAAAAATGTCCAATTAATTCCACAAAAATCCAATCCATACAAATGATACCAATCTGGAAAGATGTGGATGTTCTAGAGGGAAAAAATAACTCTATACTAGTTCAGGTACACCTAGACCTCGAGACTTAATCAAATAATACCTGAGGTTAGTTGGAGAGCCTGGTACTAGATAGATTCTTTGAAAATTCATATCTCCCTCTCTAGACTTCCAAATGAGGTGTGACACAAGTCACTGGGAATGTCTAGTTTATCCATATATATTTTCGTGGCAATTGGACATCATTTGAGCCTTGTGTGATAGAAATCATTTTCGGACCAAGTGAACAGTGCATCAGACCAAAACCAGAATTTTTGCCAACTTTGAAAATTCATCAAATATTTTTTAGACCTCTGAAAATTCTATTCTTTAGCTTCCCAAAAATCTCAACAAGCTCTAATTGCATGCTAAATCTCATATCAAGAAGAGCTTATTTGGACAAAAAGTGACATAGGATTTTAATATGGTCAATTCTTGGTCCATACAAGATACCAAAATTTCCAAATGGCTTTCCTTAGGGTTTAGCACATCTTGGGCAAGTCTAAAAGTATGAATATGACTTATGAGAGCTGCCCAAGTGGTCCCAAACCTCATGCATATCATTTTGGCCATTCCACTTCCATTTGTACACAATTACATAAAGCCATTCAAGAAGCTAATCTCCCACAACATACGCATTTTGCATTCTAGCATTCACATAACATATCCTCTCATTTATACATCACATTTTAATATAATTATACATGCTCAAGAGGTCATAGGCCATATACAACAATGGGTTACATCATTAGATATCAATATGGCTTTAAAGAACAAAAACTATGTATTTTGATGTCAAGCTCTCATTTCTCATATAGTTGGCTTCCATTCCCTTCATCTCTTGGTCCACCTAGCATATTAGAATATTGGAGATGAGGGGATGCGATTCAAAGAATCCCAATAACTCATCTCCCATTCAATCATACATAAAAAATGCAAAATAAGTCTTACAAATGCATGCATGGCATATGGACATATGCAATCATTCAAGAAGCATTTCCAACATTTGAGCAAGTCACATATGGCATACAAAGGCTTGCCAAGCAAGTAGATTGGCCTTACCCATTTACTTGTAGATTTTGGACTTGCCTCACCCATTCTTTAAGAGGTTCTTGGACTCAACCTTGCTTTTAGGAGTCAACTTCACTTTTGAAAAACTCTTTACTTTGTCTCAACCAATCTTAAGGGTTCTTGGCTCATCCTCACCATGGTTAAGGGTTCTTAGCCTCACCACAATCAAGCAAATCAAAGCAAGCATCATAAATTTCATTTGGAAAACATAATGCATCATCATGGTACCATGGAGTAAGAGCTCATGCTAGAATATTTTTCATGGTTTAAAATACACATATACACATTGAAAGACAAGTAAAACAAGCAATCATGCATGAGAGAAGGTTGAAAGAGCTACCTTGCTAGCATTTATACATTTTTTCTTAAGCTTTGAATCCTCTCCCTTGACCTCACACACCTAAGGAAGTGGAGATCATTCCTCTTGGCCTAGACACATCATATGGAAGCTAATTATATTCTTGAAGCAAAGTCTAAGGCCACACAACTTGCTTAGACACTAGCTTAGCTCATTAGCCCCTTTATGTTTCCAAGAATGCACCTAATGAAGCAACAGCCATCTAAATTCTAGGCTTCATTCTTTCCTTTCAAATATGATTCTTGAATCCTTTTAAGCCTCTTGGAGTCATCACACAATTAAAATAAAGAGCCTAACTACATGTTTTTTTTTTAGGTCATATTATGGAACATAAAGAATCAACTCATTCTCTAAGCTTCTTAAGTTTTTCCAAAGGCTTCCCCTCATATTCATTCATCATATGACTTAAAAATGCGCTTAGAAAAATTTAAAACTCTCCCTAGCTATGGTAACCCTTCTTGGCCAAGATAATGAAGCATGATAGCTTCTATGGAGCTTACTTTGTTTTCTCAAGGGAAAATGCACATTAGGGGACTTCTAGTGATCTTAAGAGTTCATTTAAATACTTATTTAGGCATAGGAATTAAGAGATCAAATCAAGTTTTGGAAGGAATACTTGAAACCCTAGAAATTGCATCTTGAATTTTCATAGCTTTTTGTTAATTCTCTTTTACATATTCTTAATTGCCACACCCTTTTTCCTAAGAATCATCCTTCGTTCTACCTAAAAATGAAGTCCTCCTAGGGTTTCTTAAGTGGGGCGAAATGGTGGAGGAAGAAGGGCAAGGGGTAGCAACCACGGAAAAAGAAATTACGTTGTTTTCTTACTTTTTCTCACTTGAATCTTGTCTTCTTTGGGCTCCTCTCTTCAGAGACATGAGTCTCTCCTGCTAAGTGTATTCGGAAAAATTATTAATGAGTGAGACTCGAATAGAAAATGACTTGAGGGATCAGATAAGAGAAGCCCAACAAGCAGATGACCATGTAAATAAGATTAGAGCCCAGATAGCCCAGGGTAGTGTCTAGGAGTTCAATCTGCCTGATGATGACATAATAAGATACAAGGATAGGCTGTATGTGCCTAGGAACACAGAGATTAGAGAGAAAATTTTAGATAAGGCACATAAAAGTAAGTACACCATCCATCCGGGCAGTAATAAAATGTACCAGGATTTGAAGAAAATGTTTTGGTGGCCCGGGATGAAAACAAACATAGCAGAGTATGTCTCCCGATGCCTAGTATACAAGAGAGTAAAAATAGAACATTAGAAACTAGTTAGGTTACTTTAGCCCCTAGATATCCCGGAGTGGAAATGGGATAGCATAACTATGGATTTTGTCATGGGTTTACCCAGGACATCATCGGGGTATGATGCAATATGGGTAATAGTGGATAGGTTAATAAAGTTAGCGCATTTTCTACCTATGAAAGCCACTTATACCCTAGATAAGTTAGCCCAATTGTACATCAGGGAGATAGTTAGACTACATGGTGTGCCTAGGAATATAGTGTTAGATAGAGATCCTAGATTCACATCGAATTTCTAGAGATCATTACAGGATGCTCTAGGCACCAGACTTAGATTCAGCACGGCCTATCACCCTCAGACGGATGGATAGACAGAGAGAACCAGTCAAAACCTAGAGGACATGTTGAGAGCGTGTGTGCTAGAAATAAAAGGGAACTAGGATACATACTTGCTTCTAGTGGAGTTTGCCTATAATAACAGTTACCATGCCAGTATACAAATGGTACCGTATGAGGCATTATATGGGAGGAAGTGTAGGTCCCCAATGTGTTGGGTTAAGTTAGGAGAGCAAAGCCTTATAGGCCCAGAATTAGTGGACCAGACCTCTAGACAGATAGAAACCATCAGAAAGAAACTTCTAACGACCCAGAGTAGACAGAAAAGTTATGCAGATAAACGTAAGCCGCCGTTAGAATTTGAGATTAGAGACCATGTCTTTATTAGGGTGTCTCCAGTCACAGGGATAGGTTGGTCTATTAAGAGTAAAAAGCTCAGTCCAAAGTACATAGGTCTTTTCCAGATTCTTGATAAAGTAGGACCTGTGGCATATAGACTAGCCCTTCCTCCGAACATAAGCCAAGTCCATAATGTCTTCTATGTTTCCTAATTGAAAAAGTACCAGCCCGACCCCTCACATGTCATAGAATATGAGAATGTGCAGTTATAGGATGATCTATCATATATAGTATCATCAGATCGGATCGTGGATGTTAGACTCAAGCAGTTACGGAATAGGACGATACCATTGGTAAAAGTGGTTTGGAAGGGATTGTCTCTCGAGGAAGCCACCTGGGAATTAAAAGATGATGTGAGGAAGAAAAAGAAAAGAAGAAGCTGAAATGTAACAACCAGCAAAAAAAAAAAAAGAGAAAAAAAAAGAAGAAGAAAAGAAGAAGCTGAAAAATTTGCGAGAAATGGTCTAACTATAGTGAGAGTGCCGTTTAGCTATAGCGAGAATGCTTCTAGCTATAGAGAGTGCAGGCATCCCATACAAAAACTAGGGGGTTCCTTGCCATAGCGCGCGTCGTAGCGAAAACAGGGCTCTGGGACTGATACGTGCTTGCCGTAGCGATGGTTATTCTTCACTATAGCGAGGGTTAGTCCGAAAAAGCATGAAAAAGAGAGAATTTGACTTCTTAAAGCATCCAAATCCATTCCTTTTCTTTTAACCAACCTAACCTTGAACCAAAACAGAGAAAAGGGCTGTGGAGAGAGAGAAAAACCAAGAGAAGGAAGGAAGAACAAGGAAAAGGTAAGCAAGCTTGAGATTTATCTAGCTTTTCTTCTTAGAATCTTGTTCTTCTCTCTTTGCCCTCTCTTTCTATGGTTTTGGTTATTGAATTAGTTAGGTTTTGGGCTTGGTTCAGAAGAAGGAAAGTGGAAAACCACTTTTGAAGAAGGTTAGAACTCATGTAGCTTTACTTCCTTATTTTCCCTAGGTATGTTGGTTCTACCAACTTGAGAGCATGAGAGAGAGGAAGAGTTAGTGAAATTTTAGAGAGGGAAAGAACTCTTAGTTTCTTATATGTTTGGTAGGGTTTGCTATAAAGAAACCCCTAGCTTTATGAATAAGTGTTGAGTTATGAAAGAGTAATTCCATACTCTTTGTGTGTCTAGGCTCAAGAGAAGCACTTCCATCTAATTGTGATTGTGAAATCAAGAAGAGAGAAGACAAATTGAAAGGGGAGGCTTGTGTTAGCCTATAAGGTAGCTCTCTCCCTCTTCTCTCATGTATGGATCTGTGTTTAGCTTGTTTTAGAATGTGTGTATGTATATTTTCAAGCTATGAAAAGTATGCTACAATGCCTTTATATGTCATGATCCTTGATGCTATGTTATATGTTAAATGAATCCATGATGTTTGTTTGAGTTTGCTTGAGTGTGGAAAGGCTAAGAACTCTTCCCTTGGGTGAGGATAAGCTAAGAACCCTCGAGCTTGGTTGAGACAAAGAAAAAGGTCTCCCAAAAGCAATGTGGACTCCCAAGAGTATGGTTGAGTCCAAAGTGCTCAAGAATGGGTGAGGTAAGTCCAAAATCCATGAGGAGAAGTGTAAGGCCAATCCAAACATTTGGTGAACCCTTGAATGTCTTGTATGCTTGATTCACATGCCAAGGTTGCTTTTAAAATGTCCATGACTTCCACTTTTCCATACATGCATTTGAAAAGCTTGTTTTGCACCCATTATGTATGATTGAATAAGAGATGAGCTATTGGGATTCTTTGAATCTCACTCCCTTCTCTCCACTATCCTAACATGCTAGGTGGACCAAGTGAACAAAGACGTGGGAGCCACCAAGCTTGAAGCTAGGGAAAATGACAAAAGATTTGTGAAATAGCCATTTTGTTACCATTTTGTTGTTAAGAGATGTAATCTAATGATGTACATGGGGTGTGCACTTATGAATACTTGTAAATGGATGTACTTATTGTATATGTATGAGAATTAGAACTATAGTGCATGATGTAGCAAGTTTTTAGTATGAATAATAAGATCTTGACATTATGTACATGGTGTATGTTTTGCTGTAGGAGAGTGAACTTTGCAAATATGGGTTGTTAGATATATGAGCCATGTTTGATAGCCTATGTTGATGCTTTCCCACATACTCATAGAGCCTTAGGAGTAGGAGAAACAAATTTGAACCCTTGGAGCCCTCTTTTAACAAAAAAATTGACACTTTGCCCCATTATGTCAAAGTCTAACCAAATGACCTCTTCTTGATTGGAAATTTAGCATGTGATTAGATCTTACCTAGAGCTTTCTAGAAAGTCAAATATCAGGTCATTTGGAGGTCTGTGGAATTTTCTATGATTTTACAAAGTTGGTATCAGAATTTCGGATTTGCACCATACTGTTCATTTGGTCAGTTGTGTAATTGTGTCATCCGAGGGGCAAACGTGGTCCAATGGCTACAAAATTTTATAGGAAGAAACTAGACATTTACAGTGATTTGTAACAACTAGAAGCACCTTATTTGGAGTTCTAGAGAGGAATATATGAATTTTAGAACTTTCTGCCCAGGATCAGTCATCTTGCCTGACTAGAAGTACTGTCACATCAATTTCTGAGAGCTTGGCTTGATGAACTGATCTGGAAATATTTTTCCTCTCTAGTTAACATCCATAGATTTCCATATTAGTATCATTTTCATGTATTGGATTTTTTTGAAATTAGTTGGACATTTTTGAAGTTCATATCAGTAAACTGTGACAGCATCAGGACCCAGTCCGACCTCCAGAACAATTCGTGTGTCAAACGTCCTGTGTGTGGGATATTATCACTTGTACATATTTTTACCACTAAGTAGACATCACAATATTTCCATAATATCCAAGATTGAATGTTTTCTATTTTTCTAGATTTAGTTATGATTTTCCAAAATTTTCCCAGAAATGGGGCCAAGTCTGGCCGAAAATGAATATACATATCCCATATCTCTTTTTGGTTTCCATAAGTTGTAGGAAAGTTTTTATGAGACAAATGAGTTGTAACAATACAATTAAATATAAAGAGATATAGCATGAGCTCACACTGTCCACGTGACACCGAAATGAATTGCTAGATATGATGCAACATACAAATATTCATTACCTCCCCTTGTGCTTTTATGAGAAACCTACATCCTCCATGATAGTAAGTCATTGAAAGGCAGGAGATAAGCTAGAATTTATGGTGTTACAATATCCAATACTTAATTACAACATACAGAAGCATCAAAATAAGTCCAAACCATCATAGAGATTAAAATCACTCACCTACTTACTCTTATGCATATGTACACTAAAGCTCATGCATGTCAAAAACTCACATACTCATACATTTGGTTCCAAGTTTGATTCATACATCATCATTACATATTTTTACACATGTTCAATGGTCTACATCTCATAAATTTCATATACATACAAACTTTGACATCAAATTATATAAATTCCTATTCTATTTGTCAAAGTCTCTTCCTTCAAGTTACTTGGCTTCCATTTCTTGCTCTATGAGGCTCATCTAGACATGGTTAGACATAATGTAGGGAAGAGTGAGATTCAAAGAATTTCAATATCTCTTTTACCCTTTCAAGAATATATATGTGACATATTTTCATGTCAAAGAATGTAAGCATGCAATGAAAGTTCCTAGTAGACATTCATAATCATTTTTCAAATCACATAAGCTCATTCAAATCAAATATAGGCTCTAGGGACTTTTGGTTTAACCTCACTTAACTTTTTTTTGGACTTTTGGATTAGCTTCACCCACTTTTAGGGACTTTAGATTTAGCCTCACTCCTTTTTGAGACTTTTAGCTTATCCTCACCCATTCTAAGAGACTTTTTCTCACCCATTAGGAGTCATCTTACATTCAAAACATGTTTCAAGAGACATAATGGTACCAAGGCATTTAATCAATGGCTATAAGCATATCTTATGTTTCAAACATTCACAGAAGCATCCAATGACAATCAACAACCAAGAAATCCATACAAGAAAGGATAAAAAGCTACCTTGGGACAAGAAACACAAGCTTTCTTCCTTGAATTTCTCTTTCCCCTTCTCGACCTTACACACACTCCTAGGAGGAGCTTGATTTGATTGGCCTAAATACATAAAAAAAGACACAAATACATCATTGGAACCAATTCTAGCCTAACATAAACTATATGCAAACATATTCTAGTTTATGGTATAGTTATGGTTCCATACAAAGGTACAATGAAGCAACCTACATAATTTATGATCTTGGCTCCAACTTCTCATTCAATCTAAGTCTCATGACTCCATTTAAACTCATTAGAGTCATCACAAACTCAATTTAAGGAGCTAAACATCAAGTTGTTTCTTTATGCCTTAAAAAGGAACCTAGACTTCGATCTTTCAAACCGTGATTTCTAAATTAAACCAATGGTTCCCTTGGTATTTATTAATCATATGTAGATCGTTTCTATTCTTGGAATCAAAGAAAAATCTCTCTAGGTGCTATTTCTCTCCCTTGGTCGAGACTTGCACTAGGTGAGGGACCCATGGAGTTTCATTTAATTTCCTAAGGGTTTTGGCATCCATGATGTAATACCATAATTCATTAACCCCTTTAGACTAGTGCTCACACTTAATCTCATATAAGTTCAAAGAAAAGGAATAAAATAATGGTATTTTCTTGTGTTACATAGTACTTTAAAAATTTAAATTTCGCTTCGTGGACCTCGTTGACTCCCTAATATCATCCCCTACTCATATTCTATCAAAACAAGTCATAACCATTGCAAAACATTCAATACATTTTGGTTTAAGAGCCACACATAAAAAAAATGAGTTTTGTGTAATACCATATTTACTAAGCTCATCTTACCTCATTTCTAAATTTCCTTCCTTGGATCATATAAGTTTGCCAAGGAAAATCATTAAAAAATTTTATTTAATTGCATTACATTATGAATAAAATTTTCATTCAGTGTCCCGTGGGCCATATGGACTTATCCATCTCATTCTTGTATTTAAATACACAAATACAACTCATAACCATCCCAAGAAGTGGCTTAGAACTTATGCAAGTAGATGGAATACATAAAAACACTAGGTGCAGCCTCGACTAGAATTTCCAACTTACTATCATAAAGTTTGAAAAATCATAACTAATTCTAAAAAAATCAAAATTATGCATACTTTACCATTATGGAACTCTATAGATGTCTACTTTATGGTAAAAATAAATCTAGGTCACAACAGAGGCTACTAGCCACTAGAAATTGATAGACCAGTACCAGAGGTCGACTGTCATTACTAGTACTAACTTCTAATTTCAAAAATTCATATCTCCCTGCTCAAAGGTCCAATTAGGGTCGTCTTAAAGGCCATCGAAAGCTTATCATCTCTAGTTTATGCCTATAAAATTTTAGGAGCATTGAACTTCATTTGTTCCTCTAATAATACAACCTAAGTTACTGACTATATAAATAGTGTCTGCATCAGTTTAGCAGAAAAATACCAGCTTTGAAAATTCATAATTGATTTCACAGAGATCTAAATAATCTGGTATTTAGCTTTCCAAAAAGCTTTGGATAATATCTATATGTGTACCAAATTTCATGGGTAAATTTATTCATTTGGTCAAATTTTGACGTTAGGTTATGAAATGGTCACTTTTAAGTCTTACAAAGTGTACAAATGGTCCATTTTGAGCTCCAAGGAAACCATGGCCTCTTGAGCACATCGAAATGCACCAAAATGGCCTTCTAAACTTGTCTCAAAGGTGCATAAATCTAGAAATTGAAAACTCACTCTCTCACCCTATGCCATACACAAGATTACACATGCTTCACATTGCCATCCAAGATTCAAAAACTACATTATCATTCATATGGCATCTAACCTCATACATACATAAAATATATGAGTAAATACACATGTTCAAATGATTATACAACATTTCCATCATAGGATTACATCATATGCCATATGTATGGCTACAAAAGGAGTAATACTAGGCAATTCTAGACATTTTGATGTCCATCTCTTATCTCTCAACTTGATGACTTCTATTACCTTGTTCATTGCTCCACCTACCATATTAAGACATTGAAGAGGAGGGAATGAGATTCAAAGAATCCCAATAGCTCATCTCCCTTTCAATCACATATAAAGAATGCAATAGAAGTCTTGAAAATGCATGCATGAGCATCATGGAGTGTACAATCATTCAAGAAGCACTCTTATCATTAGAACAAGTCATACAAAGCACACATAGGCTTGCCAAATAGATGGATTAGCCTCACCCATTCTCTTATAGATATTGGACTTGCCTCACCCACATTCTCTAAGAGGTTTTGACTCAACCTCACTCTTGGGAGACTATTTACTTTGTCTCAACCATTTTTAAGGGTTCTTGACTCATCCCCATCATGGCTAAGGGTTCTTGGCTTCACCACACTTAAGCAAACCCAAGCAAACATACTAGGCATCATTGGAAAACATATTACAATATCATGGTACCATGGAATAAAGGCACATGCTAGAACACTTTTCATGGCTTAAAATACATATACACACATTCAAAGACAAAGTAAGCACATATTCATGTATGAGAGAAAGTGGAGAAAGCTACCTTTACCACACAAGCACATTTTTTCTCTTAGAATTATACTCCCTCTCTCGGCCACACACTCACAATGATGTGAAGCTTGTTTCTCTTGGCCTAAACATACCAAAAGAAACATGAATTACTCATGGGAACAAGCCTTGGCATTATACATACTTTACATAATGCTACTTTGGTCTATGGCTCCATTATGCTTCCATAAGACACTTAATGAAGCAATAACAAGGATTCATGATCTTGGCTCCCTTCTCTCCTTCAATCTATGATTCTTGACTCCATTTAGACTCCTTGGAGTCATCACACAATTATTTTAAGGGGCCCAGCTAGAAGTTGCTTCATTATGCTACATTATGGACCTTAGACCTTCATCTCACTATCTATGGCTTTTAAAATTTTTTTAAGGCTTCCTCTCATACTCTTCCATCATATATGATGCAAAACTTAGCTTAAATGAATTAAAACTATCTCTAACCTATAGTTTTGTCCTAGGCTAAAATAAGCTTCAAGAATGGGAACCAATAAGCTTTCTTTGTTTTGTTGATGGAAGATGCATATGGGAAGGTCTCTAAGGGTCTTAGGAACTCAAGCAAACACTCATCTAGGCTAGGGAATTCATGGGTCAAAATAGATTTCACAATGTCTCCATGAATCCCTAACGCATCTATCTTGCATTTTCATGCTTCTTTCTTTGATTTCTTTGCACCTACTTGCTTTCACACTCTAAAACCTATGAATCTCCCTTGCTGGGACTAGAATTCATCTCCCTTTGATTGGTCTCTATATGGAATGAAATGCTTACAAGGAGGAGCAAGGAAGAAGAAGCATGGAAGATAACAACTTATCTTGATTTCCTAGCTTTTCTCAAGTGCTCTTCTAAGTGGTGAATTCCTCTCCTTGAAATTCTGTTATTCCTCCTCTGGACTAGACCCAAAATATCACCAAATCCATCAATGAAACCATAGAAATGAAAAGGAGAATGAGAGGAACAAGTTTACTAAAAGGGAGAGCATGAAATTCCACACTTTTCTTACCATTTTCTTGCTTGTTCTCCCTTGAAAATCCCCTCCTTTGGTATGCCTAAGAGCTGCCTTATTTTTCTAGTTTGAGCATAGAAATGAGTCAGTCTAGATATGGGGGAGAAGAAACGTGAATAATAAAGATTACTTAAGAAGCTTTCTTTTTCTCAAAATTCTAATTTTGCCCTTTCTTTCTTGACATTTTTGTTTCTAATTTGTTTTAGCTCCTTTTTTAGAACTATCTTTTCCATCATAAAATTTAGGTTCCTAATTTTATAAAATGCTTTTGGAATCACTCAAATTGGAGCTAAAACCTTCCCAAACAAATTAGTCAAAGTTCAGGCTCACTGCCATTAGAAAACATCTACCAAAGGGACTTTAACTGTCCTGGGACTTCCCATGATTTTCAAGACCTCTGAGAACCCCAAAGTACTCAAAACTTTCATTTAAAAAGGCCTCCTGTGTGAATTCTAAAATTTTCTTAAAATTACAAAAATGTCATTATGTTTCGTCAATATTTTGTTACAATTCGCTTAGCTATTCTGGCTCCGATTACAGGGTAGCTCTGGCCTTGACTCATCATTATTTAAGGTCTAGAATATTATTCAAATTTTATTGGACCTCAGATCACTCTATCTAAGGGACTTCCCTTTGTATCCAGTGAATTTTATACATTTGCGGAGAAACCGTATGTTACATTTCTCACATTTTCTCTCATTTTCAAAGAACTGGATATTACATTTTGCCTTGGGTCTAGAATTAAGGTTTTTGACACCAACTTTGGAAAATCACAATGAATTCTAGAAAAATCAAAATCAAGCAAATGTAGCTTTCTAAAAAGCCCTAAATGTCAACTATAAGGTAAAAATCATTCAAGGTGATGAAAATGCCAATTGAACCATGATTGACAATAGAATAACACTAAAGGTCTAACTTTTCAGGTTTGCTATCACAAGTTACTAATATAAAGTTTAAAAATTCATAACTAATTTTAGAAAAATCAAAAATCCCACAAACCATACCATTTTGGAAAGATATGGATGTTAACTAAGGCTTAAAATAACTCTAGACCAAAATAGAAGCATTTATCCCTTGAAAACCTATGGAATAGTAATAGAGGTATGGCTACATCCTTGATACTAATCTAGAACTTTAAAAATTTATTTCTCTCTCAATATAAATCCAAATGAGGTGCTCTTAAGTGCTACAGAAAGCTTATCATTCTTAGTTTGTGCCTTAAAATTTATAGTCATTGGATTTCATTTGACCCATGGGGACCACTGGAACCAAAGCTGACCATATGAACAGTGCATTTGTTGATTTTGCACATTTTATCTAACTTTGAAAAATCATAATAAATTCTCTAGAGCTCCAATTTGGGTGTTCTTTAGCTCTATTGAAATCTCTAGGTAAGTCCTATATGCATGCCAAATTTCATGTAAAGACAAGCTCATTTGGTCAAATCTTGACATAGCTTAATGTTATGGTAATTTTGGCACCATATATGGGTCAATTTGGTTCCAATGGCCTCCTAACACTTTTGCCACATTTTGAGCAAGTTTTAAAGCATAAACACAACATATATAGCTCCCCAACTGATCCAAACCATGATACATCTTAAGCTCACTATGCCACAAGCCTTAATGCACATGCAGATTGGTCATCCAAGTGAGCAAATCATACATTCTGATTAATTTGGTTCCAAGTTTGATATGTACAATACATTCACATACTTTTACATTGTTCAAGCATCTACATCTCAAAAATAATATGTACATACAAACTTTGACATCCCATTACATAAAACTACCCTAATGTCAAATATGTCCAATTATGCTCTTTGGCTTCCACTTCGGTATCTTTGAGCTCCACCTAAACATGGTGAGATGGGAGAGGGAAGGGGGTGAGATTCAAAGAATCTCAATAACTTAAACACCCATTCAAGTAGGCAACCAAGGCATATAAACATGTCAAAGAACACAAGCATACATCCAACATAAACAAGAATTATTCAATCCATAATTTTTATGCCATAGCAACATGTCAAAGCTAAGAACACACTTTAGGGTCTAGCCTCACCCTATTTTTAGGACTTTTGGATTTGCCTCACCCTTGGTCTAGGGACTTTTGACTTAGCCTCACTCATTCTTGAGACTTTTGGACTTGTCTCACCCATTTTTAGGACTTTTGGCCTTCACCTTACCCATTTCAAGGGACTTTTGGCACAACCTCACCCATAAGAGTAAATTTCACAACCAAAACATAATTGAAAAAGCATATTGGTACCAATGCAACAAAAACACATCAAATGGCATGTCTCATGATACAAATACACACACAAGCATTCAATGACTTTCATATAACCAAGAATGCATACAAGAAGAAGTGGAAAGCTACTTTCGAATAAAACATATAATGTCCCGTTTTCGTAAAAATGAGATTTGCTTTTAAAGTAAGTTTTTTGAAATGAATTGGTTAAGGTCTAGAAAAATTTAAATAATGATCTAGATATTAAATAATAAATTTAGGAGGCCAGAGGTAACCCTGAAATAGAGGCTAAAATGGCCAGATGAAAATTAATGAAATAGATACGTAACGTAATGGCATTTTCATAATTTTAGGCAAATTTTAGAATTTTTAGAGGAGGGCTTTTTAAATGGAAAATTTGAGTTCTCCGAGGTTTTTAGAGACCCTAAAAATTATAAGAAGCCCTAGGACAATTAAAGCCTTTTCGTGTACATTTTCTAATGTTGGTTGACTTAAACTTTGACCCTTTCGTTCGGGAAGGTCTTAGCTCGAATTTGAGAGATTCCATAGCATTTGATAAGATTGAGGTAAATTTTATGATGAAAAAGATGGATCTAAAAAAGGAGCTAAAAAGAACTAGAAACGAAAATGCCAAGATTAAGGACAAATTGGAATTTTTATGAATAAGTAGCTTCTTAAACATTCTTTAAAAGTCACGCCCCTTCTTCATCCTTCTTCATCCACTTTATTTTGCCCAAAAATAGAGAGAGAGAGACTAGAAAATTTAGGTGCACAAGAAAGGAGAGAAAGGAAGGAGAAAAACCTAAGATAAAGGTATGAAAGCAATAGAATTTCTTAGTCTTTCCTTTAGCAAAGTTGTTATTCTCCTTCTTCTCTTTCTTTCTATGGTTCTGTTGAAGTTTTTGGGTCTATTTTGAGGGTAGAATAGAGGAGATATTTTTGAATTCAAGGAGAAAGAAGCCAAGATAGTTGAAAAACAATCAAAGGGAACTAGAAAACTAAGGTATTTTGCCATGCTTCAAGCTTGATGTTTGACGATTGTGTCGCGCAATCTCAAATAAAACTAGATAGCAAAATAAATTTTGTAGATAATGGTGCAACCTAGGTCATTTTCCCAAGGAGTTTGTGCCTTAATTTGTTTATGGAAGAGTATTCTAAGTATTACTAATTGGAACTTGTTTTAGGGGTTTTGAAATGCTAGAATTTAATTGAACTAAATTTAATTGACAAGAATCAAAAACTTAAAACTAAATGAAGTGAACAATTGAGAAAATGTGGTAGCTAGCCTTGTATTGGACTCCCTAGAATTCAATTATCCTTGCCCTTTTTATTTTACCAAATTTGGATTTAATTTCTTGCTCTTTAGTGTATTCCCTATAAAGATTCTTGAATAACCATCCAAGATTCAATTCATTAATTATTCAAGGAATTTGCAACCACAAGAAACCTTGAAAAATTAATTAATTGAATTAAGAACAAGAACACACTAAAACCAATCTTAATTGATCAATAAAATCTATTGCACAATCCACTTAAGATGCTAATTAACTAATTAGATTAATTAATTCCTCAAACAATTAATTGCACAAAAATTGCAGCCAATTAATCCAACAACCATTGTATCAATTAGCCAAAAATCAAGAGGAATTAAAAAGTGATTTGCACAGCACTAATTTTGGAATTTTTACAAACATGTGATGATCACAATTAAAATTCCAAAATCAAATTATATTCAATTCATAAAACAGACCAATCCAATAATTTCTAGCAATTAAGTTCCTAAATTAATAAACTAGACCTAGTCAAATTAATAAAAGAATTAATGCTGGAATTAAAAGAGTGAGCAAGGAATTTTTTATCGAATTTAGTGAGAAAATGTGGAGCTTAAATCTGCATCTGGGAGTTTCCAAGCTTCAGCTAACCACTATGGATGATTCAAGCTGCCATGGAGAGTTTAATCGGAAGGAAATTGATGATCGGAGCTTCAGCCATGGAGAAATGGATTAATTAACCTCTCCTTGGAGCTTTCCGCGTTTTTCATGTCCAGTCCGCCTCCTGGAGCTCTCTCCATTTTATGTTGTGTTGCACCCCATATCTTCTCCAGCCCCCTCCAGCTCGCGTTGATCTTCCCCTCCTCTCACGTGCTGCCCACATTTTTCATTTAATCCTTCTCACGTCAGCCTTTTCTAAATAATCACGTGGCTTGCTTCTATCATTCCCAGTTGAGTATTCCTTCTTCCATTTGCCTTCTCACATGTTTTCAAGTCAGCATTCTCTCCAACCAGCTCCCAGCTCCTCACGTGTTTTCTTCATGCTCTACTCATATGCTTTAT